>JAFIRS010000972.1:0-481001 GCA_018342105.1 Gonioctena quinquepunctata
CTAATATTACTCCACTAGTATACGTAGGCGTCAGGTGAGCCCTAAACTTACCGATCAACTGTTCTCTCGTGTTCTATCTCTCTCTAACATTCAAATATGATATTTTCGATCCAATATAAAGTATAAAGATAAACATATATTTTTATTTTAAACAAGAATTTTAAGAAGGAACTCATTTCGTCAATTTAGTAAAAAAACGTAATATTTTCGCACTTGGTGTCAGTATTACCATTTTTACATGTATGGAAAACCAGTCATTGAATAGAATACCGTCGCTGAGGGAAAGGTAGGGTAGGGTAGGTATACACCTGAAGCAGTGAATTTTAAAGGCGGTAAGATTGAAAAAAAACAAAAGTGCTTCACACCTTTTTATCAATTCCTTTTAAAACAATGTAATAAAAAAATATGGTAAAAACTCCATTTTGATATTTTTTCCAAACATTTCAGTTGAAATATGGAAATAAATACCTCGGTGTCTTTTATATTTGTGTTCTGTCTGCCGCCCCAACGTCCAATATTTTTAAAGCCTACCACCCTTCCGCCTATTGCTAGTTCTGTTTTTTGCGTATTTGTTGAAAAAGGGTAGTCTGAAATTCAAGTCAGAATCGCTATTTGAAAAAAACATAATTCCAAGTGGAATTTTCATATTTGATATTTGTCATATACATAGTTACACAGTTGAGTTATTAATTAGACTAATGTTGTTTCAGAATTATTATAATGGGAATTTTATTACAATTGGGTATTTTCGTTGGGTTTTGCTATATTTCGAAGATTCCAACATACCTATAAAGAAAAAAGGGCATTTTACCGCCACATAGGGATATGGAAGAAGGAATAGTCAATAGGGTACGTTATTAAGATCTACATTTCTGGAAAAAATAATCATTCGACGAATGGGTAGCTTGTACTTCTATTGAAGTTGTCTCTTACAAATCTAAAATATAAAATTATAATTGAATTAAAAAAAACCCTCAAACGAACAACAACCTATCCATGATATCCCTTTGGTGATGACCGCTTTATTGACAACCAATCCGGAACGTTTTTGAAATGTTTACTTTCAAGTGAACATAGTATTTGAACAATTAACCATGTTTGGATTTGTTTCATGCAGACGACAACTCAACCGAATTTTCAACAAACATCAGGGATCACTTCGAAATCTTACTCCCTCATTATTTTTGGAGAAATGACAGTTCTGTTTTCATTTTCCTTTCAATTAATCCAATCTCCCAAAACCGTTTGAATGAATCGTTTGGCTTCCTTTGAGAAGGGCGGGCCTTCGTTAAAAAAGGTACTTCAGATTTCGTACGAGAGAATTACATATTCATTAACTACCAATATTGATAACACTCATAAGAAAATTTTGAATTACTCATGACATAAATATTTTAGGTTAGGTTATTTATGAGTAATGGAACAAAATAATTAATAAAAAACTTTTCAAAGACAAGCTTTTATTCAAATGAGCTAAACAGTAAAAAATAATTGCTTTAGGTGTGTGACGTAGGTTGTTCCGAGAGTTATAGATTGAAGAGCTTGTCGCGCAAAGTTTTCAGTTAGAATACAAAAGCGACAAGCTTTTGAATCTATAACTAATGGAATAACCTACGTCACACATCTAAAGCATTTTTTTAACTTTTATTTTGTGCTTTTTAGTAAGTACGCCCCAATCTAGGCATTTTTGTTAAAGCATCGTTATTATGAGGTTCCTGTAAGTTCTGAGCTATCTAGTTCTTCAATGAGGAGACCATCTAAAAATTAACTCGTTTGCCATCCTGGAGCTGCCCTCTTAAATTTAGGAATTTTGACAAAAAATCAATAAACTTCGACTAAATTCATAATTTCCGACCCCAAAAACCCCATCATACCAATTTTGAATAGAAACGGCCATAATCACAAAACTCGTCCACCATCTTGGAGCCGCCATCTTGAATTTATGAATTTTGACAATACATTAATAATCTCCGACCCCGAAAAACCCCACATACCAATTTTGAATAGAATCGGACCATAATCACAGAGATCGTCGGCCATCTTGGAGCCGCTATTTTGATTTTATACATTTCGATGAAAAAAATCATAATATTCGACCCCAAAAACCCCACCGACCAATTTTGAATCGAATCGGACCATAAACACAAATCTCGTCCGCCATCTTGGAGCCGCCATTTTTTTTCTCCAACAAAAACTCTATAATGCATTGTCACGGGCACTTCGAATACCTGCCAAATTTCAAGTTAATCGGAAAACTAGAAGTGGGTCAAATTGAACTTGTAAGATTTGATTACACACATCGGGACAGGTGAAAGTGAATAAAAGCTTGTAAAAATGGTGGCAGTTCAGAAGAATTTTTTAAATTATCGAAACAAAAACTATCTTCGAGCAGGATTCGAACCTGCGACCTTTAGCTCTACCAACAAGACACAAGGTTCCATCTGCGCCTCGAAGATCCCAACAACAAACTAACATTAAATTCTAGGAAAAAGCGAACCTTATGTCTTCGATAGATCAGTTGAAAAAGCGTATGACTAGAGATCTAAAGGACGCAGGTTGGAATCCTGATCGAAGATAGTTTTTTTTTTCTATAATTTGAATTTTTTTTCTGAAATGCCACCATTTTTCCATTACTTTTATATATTCACATACGCTAGTTCCCCTTCTCGCAATTTATGTTAGAATATTTATTTGCCATTTTGACCAGAATACCAAAAGACACGTGAAAATAAATTTTGTGATATGTTATAATAATGAGAATTTGCAACAAATGAAATAAGCTTGTCAAACTCCAACATTTTTTCACGTGAAATAATGACTACTAGAACGAGATGGACGAACAAAATCGCATCTTTGATAAAAAACGTGCTTTGGTCTTTGCGCATGCCCATTCATTTATGAGCGCCCGATTTTGAAAATGTTTAATTGTTTTGGCTTCACGTAGGCTATCCTTATATTTTCAAATCTCAGAAAAGTGGGCGCCATGTCGCCTCACTACAAAATCCTACCAACAAATAATTTCATCAAATTGTAGTATAGATCAAAGTTATTTTGCACCGTTTCACTATTTCGGTAATCTCCAAAGAATTTAAAGAAACAGCTGTTTATTCTGCTCCTTAACGTACAATCAGTCAACGTGGACTTAATAGACTTGTGACAATCTAAATGAAAGGGGCGTCGGCCAATAGTAACTGTGTTTGCACCAATAGGAAGGATAATTAGTCGTGGCTAAAGTATTATCTCTACTATGAAAGTGGAAAATTATGTCCGTGAGAAATCATGAAAAAGGAAATTGTGGCATAATGGACAAATTATTAAATTAAAGAAAATGTCCTCGATGACTCAGTTGGTTGGAGTATATGTCTAGAAAACATAAGGTCGTGGGCTCGACTCCCTCTTGAGGATGCTTCTTTTGAGATAGATAGATAGATCTTTATTTTAAATAGGATATCCTAATATACAAATCAGCTAAAAAAAGTTAAAGTAAGAGATATGTGGTACATATTGAACAATAATTGAATTGAAAAATATACTATAAAATATATAACAAACATTAAATAAAATACATTGAAAAAGTTGGTTTAAATATGCTACTTTTAATTAGATTTGGTAATTTATTGAACTGATCGAAACCTTTGAAAATCAAAGAGTTCATGGTGTTTTTGTGATTTGTTCTATTAATATATAAATCATTATTATTTCGAGTGAAGTGGTGGTGAAGATCATGATTGAGGACAATGTACTGTTTGAAATAACATGGCCCTAAATTGTTCAGTATTTTGTATACGAATATCATGGTGAAATAAAACAGTCTTTGGGAAATAGATTGCCAATTTAAAACATTAAGCATAATCTTAATAGGAGTATCCCTACCGCACTTCAAAATGATCCTCATACCACGATTCTGAAGTTTTTGGAGTTGAGACAATTTATTCAGATTGAATAGATATAGGATAGAGGAACAGTAGTCGAAGTGTGGCTGAACAATTGTCTTATAAACTGTGATTCTTGTTGTCAGTTGATAGATTATTGGCAATTCTAGAAAAAAAAGAATAATTTCTTTAAAATTTTTTTTTATGAATATAATCAAAATGATTATCAAATGATAAAGTATTATCTATTTGGAATCCCAGATATTTAGTTTGTTCACTATTTCAATTTTTCATCATCAATGTTGAGATTAATATTTTTTATGTCTATTAGGCTGTATTTATATTTGGTAGTGATTATCATTGCTTTTGTTTTCAATACATTCAGCTTGAGTTTATTCATTTTCAAATATTTGTTGACACTTGCTAATGTGGTATTCATTCTTTCTATTGCCATTTCTAAGTTCTCATGACTACATGCCAATAGGGTATCATCCGCAAAAAAGTTCAGAAATTCGGAATCAACAAACAATGGCATGTCATTTAAATAGAGTAAGAATAGAAGGTGACACAGAACACTACCCTGGGGAACTCCAACATCATTGCAATTTCACAGGAGTATATATCATTCACTCTAACACGTTGTTTTCTATTGGTCAAGTAATTAGATAACCAGTTGTACACTTTCCCCTCTATTCCATATCTATTCAATTTGGCTAGTAGTATAGACCTATCAATGGTCTCAAATGCTCTTCTGAGATCAAGGAACACAGCCACAACAAACTTATTATTATCCAGTTCGGTTTTGAATTTATTTAGGGAAAGTTGAACTGATGATTCGCACGAGTGCCTTCTACGGAATCCCGATTGGTTATTTATTAAAATATCGTTTTTTTCAACATATTCAATCAGTTGATCATATACCGCTGTTTCAAGTACCTTCTCAATCGGAGGTAAAAGTATTGATTGGTCTGAATGCGTTCCTTTAATAGTATGAGGAATTTTAGGTATCGGGACAATAGTACTACTTTTCAGTCTTTCAGGTATATGACCAGCTTCAAAGAGGTATTGATAAGATGCAATAGAACATGACCGATAGTCTCAAAACTTGTTTCAATATTTTGGAATTTAAAATTTCATGAATACTGCACTTATTATCCATAGAAAGTATAATTTTACGTAGGTCTGTTAATGTATGAGTTCTCCTGCTTTTAATTTTTTTTTAAATTAATTTTTAATTTTTCAAACTGTATACAATTTTGAATGTCATCACCATTAACTAGCTTTTTAAGAGTTTTCCACATTTGTTTAGAGTTATTTCTGTATCTGTCGATTTTTTCAAAATAATATTGATCTTTTTTCCTTTTCAACACATTAACAACATCATTTCTCATTCTCTTGAATGTTTCCCAGTTATATTGTTTATCTGCATTTGGACAGTTTCTGAACGCTCTGTATGCCCGATCACGATGTTTGATTTTGCAGTAAACTTCATTATCAAACCATGGCAAATGACTGCTATGACTACAATTATGTATTGGGGAAATATCATCAATAACTTCATTACAATTATTCAATATTTCTTGATAAATAATTTCAACATCAGTAGAATTCAGTGACCATTCACATTCACACCATTTCTTTGATTTGTCCATTATGCCACAATTTCCTTTCTCATGATTTCTCACGGACATCATTTTTCACTTTCATATTATATATTTGGCTAAATCTTATCAGTGGTTGGAGATCATCTTCCTAGATCTTCTACTGAAATCGTCACGTCGACGATGATGTTGGAGTGAATAGGTATCGGGTCTCGACGGCAATTGATAAGTACGTTCGATCTTCGATTCATTTCAACATGTACATTAAATTATGGAAGGAAAGTATTTGCGAGTGTGTGTCGATTCCCATGTCCTCGATGGCTCAGTTGGTTAGAGTATATGTCTAGAAAACATAAGGTCGTGGGTTCGACTCGCTCTTGAGGATGCGTTTTTTCTTTAATTTAATAATTTGTCCATTATACCACAATTTCGTTTTTCATTATCTCTACTGTGTTTGCACCAATAGGAAGGATATTTAGGCGTGGTTAAAGTATTATCTCTACCGCTGGGCATAAATCGATCATTATTATTTCATTTAGTGAAGTGAGTGTCTTTTGTTTGCTTCAATATACATTTTCAAATCATATCGGTCGCGTCAATTCAAAATTGAAAAAATAAATAATTACTTCGTTTGTAGAAACAATTCGACGGAAGTCCAAAATGCAATTGAATTCTGAAACGATGCAAAATAACTTTGACAAACACTATATGTTAACCTCACCACGTTCAATTGAGTATTACAGCGAGTATCGACTGTTGTATGAGGAGTTATATGTTTTTTTTATACACGCTTTAATCCTCTTCACCTGTATGTATGTATGTACGAATGTAGGTAATGAAATCTTTGAAATTAATTTTCACCCACTTCCAGACGTTCAAAGTATTTGAAATTTGGCACAGGTATTAAGAACCGAATACAATAATTTTATAGCTATGACCTGCTATTCTCGCCAAGATCGTCAGAAAAAAATAATTTACATTTCAAAGATATGGGAGTCCGGTCCTGCCTAGAACCCGGACAGCCGTGTGAAAAATTGCTCCAAAGTTAATGAGTGATTTAAAAGCGTTATGCAGTCCGAAATAGGTCTTGTGTCCCCGAAGAGTGGAGAACGAATCACCTGTGCATATCCAATTGAAGATTAATCCTACAAACAACCTAGTAGAAATCGACAACCCGCTGGAAATTGCAATCTGGCCTGCAAGGAATCGGTGCTTTCCTCGAGAGCCGATCTACTGAACGTACTGGGCACTTTGCTTGCCTGATCAAAATCCCAGCTGTAAGTTCTCTATTATCAGCTAGAACCAATAGACTAGCCGAGAAGTGAGTTTCCTGCGAAAAATAGTTCCAAGTCTCATAAAAAATAAGAGCAATAGCACATTCGATTCGGGATGCAATTCTGAGAAATATATTTTTTTGTTTTTTTCTGCTGACGAAAATTGCAATTGTTATTAACAAAAAACAATTTTTTGGAAATAACTCAAAAAGTATAAACGATAGCGAAAATAGAAAAAGAAATTCTTAAAGAGGAAATTTCCAATAAAAAAGTCTGAACTCCCGGAACTCTATCTCCATTATTTATAATTTTAATTTAACCCGAAAATAGGGCTCCGCGCGACCGCTACGGCATGCGCACGCCGTCTCTAAAGAGAGTACACCACACAAAATATTTTTTTTAGTATTGAAAATCAATTAAAAAATTTGAATAAATTATGGTGTGTTTTCAACACTGGAAACAACAAAGTCACGCTGGAAAAAAATTAAGTTCATTTTTCAAAAAGTTAGGCATGTGTTAATTAGTCCTTATTTTTCCGGACCTCAGTTTTCATAAAAAACGGCATAAATGTTTAAATAGTGACTCTAAAAATGTTTCGCTCCTTGGAGCCTTTTCTAATTTTACAATTCTTTTTAACTTTAAAAAATTATAATAAACAACTATTAAAAACTTTTATAACGTGATCTTGTTGAGTATATATATATATATATATATATATATATATATATATATATATATGTATGTATATATATATATATATATTATTATATATATATATACAGGGTGGCCCACCACATTCGCCTCGGTATTTCTACGAGAAATGAAGAGAGTTAGGGAAAAACTTTTAGCACAGTTATATGTGGGTCCATGAGTAGCATATTACAAAATTATTTTGAATATATAGGGTGATCCCCAAAAAAATTACATACCAAAGTTATATTTTTTCTTATGGAACACCCTATATGTTTTTATATTTTTAGATACTATAGACAAAATAGAGGTGAGTTACTATTATATTTCCCATACTTAAAACTGACCTTTTCTGAGAAATTTTGAGAAATTTAAAAATACAGACCATAATTTGAAAATAGTTTTCACCCTGTAACGTGTAACGAGCTGCTCGTGATTAAATGTACTGCTTAGCTCAAAGGTTAAAGTTAACTACTACATGAAATTTTTAATGCAATATTATACAGAGTGGCGAAAAAAATTGCCTCAAAATTTGGACACACATTTAAATAAATAACTTCTTAAAGTTGAATGGAACACCCCGTATTTAGTGGCGTAATTTGACGCTGAATTAGATTCCCTTCAAAACTATATTAGGGTTCCCTATACCTATCTCTTCTGCTTTTTACACAAAAGGCGTTTTTATATTTTACTTATGAGTAATTTTTTTATCTTAAAAATGAAACACACTGTATTGTAATGAAAAGCTTAAAAAGCATTTTTGAAGTCATTTTATCGAAAAATTAAGAATCTTAAATAGTTTATTATCTTAATAACTGCTCAAAATGGTGTCCATTATTCTCGATGCATAGGCGAACTCTTTCTTGAAATGAGTGCTGAACTCTGGATAACATATTTTGCGGTATGGAACGAAACGCATTTCTTATTCGTACTTTCATATCCTGAGGTGTCGTTGGCGGTGTATCGTGAACAATACTTTTGATATATCCCCATAAAAAATAGTCGGGACTTGTAAGGTCCGGAGACCTGGCTATTATTAAAAAAATAGTATAATGGGTTTTATAGGAAATCGTAAATGTATGTTTTTATTGACCCCATATTGTAATTTTGGTATTTATTCCAATATGAAGTCTAATTTGCTAAGAAACAAGCAAATTTTACATATTTCGCCTCAATAATTAAGACACGTGCATCTTCTTATTTTGAAGAATGCTTTAATATTTCAGAAATGGCAATAAATTTGAGTTTTTACATTTGCCTGCATTTTACTTTAATACGTATTTTTTCGCCACTCTGTATAATATTGCATTAAAAATTTCATGTAGTAGTTAACTTTAACCTTTGTGCTAAGCAGTACATTTAATCACGAGCAGCTCGTTACACGTTACAGGGTGAAAACAATTTTCAAATTATGGTCTGTATTTTTAAATTTCTCAAAATTTCTCAGAAACGGTCAGTTTTAAGTATGGGAAATATGATAGTAACTCACCTTTATTTTGTCTATAGTATCTAAAAATATGAAAAAATATAGGGTGTTCCATAAGAAAAAATATAACTTTGGTATATAATTTTTTTGGGGATCACCCTATATATTTCAAAATAATTTTGGAATATGCTCCTCATGGACCCACATATAACTGTGCTAAAAGTTTTTCCCTAACTCTCTTCATTTCTCGTAGAAATACCAAGGCGAATGTGGTGGGCCACCCTGTATACAATATCACGTTATAATTTTTTTTTATAGTTGTTTATTTTGTTTATTATAATTTTTTAAAGTTAACAAAAAAATAAAATAAAAAATAAAAATGTATTTATATGTTTTGCTATTGCTGTTGTTATATTCGAAAAACGTTTTTTAGGACATTTGTTTATAAATTGTTTATGAACAAATTGATTAGTTTTGTTGTCTAGAGAATATAATCATTTTACAGAAAAAAAAATCTTGAAAACATTTTCTTATTGTTTAGGTATTATCTATTTAAAACACTAGTTGAGATTTTTTTTTAATCATAATTGG
Source organism: Gonioctena quinquepunctata (assembly GCA_018342105.1). Classification (NCBI taxonomy): domain Eukaryota; kingdom Metazoa; phylum Arthropoda; class Insecta; order Coleoptera; family Chrysomelidae; genus Gonioctena; species Gonioctena quinquepunctata. The sequence continues at coordinate 9,455 of JAFIRS010000972.1, forward strand.
CATTTTCCAATAGAATAACAAAAAATAAAAAAAATATATTAAAAATTTAATTGTTTTTTAAGTTAACAATTTGTTATAAACAAATTCCAATTCTCATTATATTTTTTTATGGAACTACTGAAAATTACAAAAACAACCATCGCTTTTTTAAAAAAAATTTATAGATTTTCCTAAAATTACGGTATATCATTTTTTATAAACAGTTAGAATAGAATAGAATAGTGTTTATTTGCGGGTGTTTACATATGAATTACAGGTTACAGTAATTGACTACAAGTAGCAAATAACCACATGAATGTCCCACTGAAGTTGACACTTGTTTGTGGGATGGTTCACATATGTGTACCAAAAGAAATGAGATTAATATGATGATAGTAGTTACTTAATTCTAAGGAAGCGTTTTTGTCATTATAGTATAAATATAAATATTTTGGAAGAATTTGAATAATATAAATAACACTTAAGAGGTAGTATCTATACATATAGGTTTACAGACATACTCACATTTTTCCACGAACATACATATATACTGACATGGAATCATACAATGGTTCCATTATCAATGCAGATTAAAATCTAGAATCCTACGTTATGGGATTTTGCTACTGTAATAAAAATTTCCTATATAAAAGATTAATATAAATTATAGAAAAAATGTACTATACACACGGGTTTATATAAATAGATGAATAGATGAAATCACACTTGTTCACGAACATACATATAGGTATGTCGTCTAAACATGGATTCGCGTAATGCTCCTTTAATAAAATTTAAATTCTTAATATTTTTTTTGAATGAATAAATAGATCGGCTTTCTAGAATGTCTAGTGGTAGGCTATTGTACAATTTCGTACCCAAATAATGATAACTTCTTTGTCCAATGGATCTGTGTGTCCGAGGACATTGGAATTGAAGGTTACGCCTTGTATTATAAGTGTGGGTAAGTTTAACCAGTTTATCCCTATTCATATATTGTCTGATATTGCTCTTTTTAAAGTGTAGCTTCCTGACATCTAGTACATATAAACGTTCACTTGGAAATCTTGAGCTTTTGGATAACATCAGTTTCAGGAAGCGCTTTTGAATAACCCTGAGTGGGCGTAGGTAAGTTTCATATATACCCCCCCATCCAAGAAGACCGTAGCTTAGGTGACTTTCCACTAAACTGTAGTATATTGTTTTTTTTTGTTTCAGGTCAAGAATATCATTTAATTGTCTATATTTATGGAGAACAAAACGAAGTTTTTTGAGGACAAACTTCACATGATGATCCCATCGCATATGTGTATCTATCATAATTCCGAGGTATTTGATAGTATTTATAGAAGAAATCTGTAGGTTACCTGGCAAAGTGAGCTGTTGAAAGTCTGGCCGAGTGGTTTCATAAGTAGTAAATGGCAGAAAAAATGTTTTATCAATATTGATAGTTAGTAATCTGTTGTCAAAAAATGTTTTTATTAAAGAAATATCTACTTCTACATCGTTTTTCAGACTGACCCAGTCTTTTCCCTTGTATAGAATTACCGTATCATCAGCAAAGCTAACTATTTTTCCTTCAGACTGTATTGAAAATAATCCGTTCACATAAATCGAGAAAATTATAGGTCCCAGCACTGTACCTTGAGGCACACCACACTCGATTTTCCTGAACTCACTGTAGGTTTCTATCTCTTGAAAAAACAGATAATGAATGATTTCACAAAAAACTGTATATCTTGAGTATTTATTAAAAAATATCTGATTGAACACCGCTAGAATACATGATGAAGTTGACATTATTTAAATAAATCTGTGTATTTCATGAACAATTAATGTTAATGGCTGAAACCAACATTTTTTGAATAATTCACCGAAGCGGCCGATATTACCCGATGCGGTCGATATACCCGTTGACATTTTTCTATAATTAATTTTATTAAAATACGCATTATTGTACTCACCATAGGCATTTATTTTACGGGATTGTAATAGTCGTTGACAATTTTTATTTGGTATTTTTTTCTTTTCAGACACTCAGAAACTATAGTTATTTTGCACTATTCCACAATTTCTATAATTTTCAAAGAGTAATAATAAAGCGACTGCCTGTATTAACCCTAACCTGCTGTGACTTTCCTAATAAAATATATGTCGCCCGATATGTTTGCACGAATAGCAAAGGTAATCTATCTATAAATATATAATTACATGTCCTAACTGACTGACTGACTGACTGACTCACTGACCAAACAGCTGAACCCTAAAGGGGTGAAATGGGGGTGAAAGTTTGTATGTGGGTTCCGTTAGTTTTTAAGTTGGGGGCATAAAATTCGAGGTCTTTGTTACATCTTTTCGAGAATTTAGATAATCAATCCCTAAAGGGATGCACATTTGCTTGAGGGTTCCGTTACTTTTGGAGTATTTCAGGGTTTTTAAAAATTCAACCCCAAAGGGCAGTATCGATAGTTTTTGAGTTGGGGTCATAAAAATTGGCATTTGAGGTCTTTGTTACAAATGAAGTGATTCATGTTTCAGTGTTCAATTCAACCTTTCGGGGTTGAATTGAACACATTGATGGGGTTTAAATGGGTATTGAAAGTTTGTATGGGGACTCCGTTAATTTTCAAGTTGTAAAGATTGGTATTTGGAGTCTTTGTTACAAATAAAGAAATACATGTTTCTGTATTTTTGGAAATTCAACCGCTAAAGGAGTGAAATGGGGAAAAAAGTTTGTATGGGGGTTCCGTTAGTTTTAAAGTTAGTCAGGAAATTGGTATTTGTGATCTTTGTTGCAAATAAGAAAATACGTATTTCAGTGTTTTTGAAGTTCAACCCATAAAGAGTTAAAATGGGGGTTAAAGTTTGTATAGGGGTTCCGTTAGTTTTTGAGTTAGGGTCATAAGAATTGGTATTTGCGGCCTTTGTTACAAATAAAGGAATCGTGTTTGAAAATTCCTTCCCCAAAGGGGTGAAAAGGGGTTAGTCAATTTGGAATAGTCGTAAAAAAACATTACTTTCGTGGTCAAATCGATTTTGCCAGCTAAACCAGATAACTGGTTAACGGGAAACGGAATAACCGGAAAACGGAAAAACAAGAAATGGTTTAAAGGGAAACGGAATAACGGGAAGTGGGCAAAGCCACAGGAAAAAGCTAGATGGAACAACACAAAGAAAAACATAGGAAAAAGAAATCGTGCGCGGTCGGGAGACAGTTACGATAGTGCCTTCGCAGCCCTTGGTTCGGAAAGCACTAATCGTTGTTCGAAACCAATTTTGTGTTGAATAACTCTTTTTCAACGTTCACCTTTTTCGCACAATTAAAGATTTACTTTACTCGATGCTTTTAATGAAAATTGAAAATGCAGGTTACAAGTGACAAAAATGAAATGATCAAAATACATGTCTCAGATAATTTATAACATAAACAAAGGATACAACTATTATAGTTCTTTCGTGGATTTTCGGTTTACAAGATAATTCTCGGTGTGAGCTTATTCTGCAAAAGATTAATCTCGGTAGGAGCTTGGTCTGCAATTTCTCTAGTCGCCATGCAGTCTAGGCGGCAGGGCCGGACTCAGGAACTGGGTGGCAGGCCGGACTCAGGAACGTAACTGGACCCCCGTCAGGAACGAAGTTCGTTTACGAGGCTTGCGGTAGGTGTGAAATCGTCACGTAATATCGAGCAATACTATACCTATATATCCTTTTTCCAAACAAACTCATCTGCTACAGTAAAAGTTATTTCATTCCAGATAATTATACTATTCGTAATATTATATCAAATTGACGTGCCACATATTTAATGTAAATCATTAATCCAACTTCGGCATACAAAAAAACATAAGAAATTATGTCCAAAAAAGGGAATAATCATCTAAACACACGTTAAATAGAAATATTAAAAAAACAAAAATATCTTCCACGTATTACCACTCAACGATAATATCCGACTTGTATTCGCATAGATATCCTACCGCTCATGTATCGAAGGTAATATTATAAGTGCTAGGGGTTTTATCGCTCAATTTTTTTTTGAAATTCTACCGAGTGCGATTTGCGGTCTTATTATCTGATTAAACCACGAAAGCGAAGGCTGAGTGGATTAATCTTTGATAATAAGTCCGCAAATTGCAAAATGCTTGAGGGAAAATTAAAAAAAAAATGCGATAAAATCCTCTAGCACGAATTATATTTGATGAGAATATTTCCCAAATCAGATTGAAAACTGGATGAAATTACCAGAATTCATGTTATATTATAATTTTCAACGGGAAAACTTACAACAATTCTTTTCTATCCAAAATCGAAGGAATCGTGTCCGAATAATTATCGTTTCTAAATGCTTCATTCTACAGATTCATTCATTCACAATGAGCATTCATTGCTCTTGAACTCACCCAAAAACAAAAAACCTGGAATATATATAAATTTTTGACTATCAGATCAAATATGATTGTATCGAATCGAGAAAAAAAAGTTTCTTTGTATAGAATCGAATCCGGGTCTTCCGCGTGAGAGCCCTCAATGCTAACCACTGCGCTAAGAGGGCTTTTATTGATTTACAGAAAATGTGACAATTAAATTATTCATTGTCTTACTTGAAAACTGAGGCTTTCTAACATGTTGAAAAAGGTATATTTGAATTCAAATCACTGTATGTAGTGAGTTCAAAATCCCTGCTTATTCCATCAATTTTGCATTTTCCATTTCCCTATATAGGAATTGAATGCGTTGACATTTAATTCTGACAGGACCAAGTGTAGTTGTCACACATATATAATAGAATGAGACAGAGTGAGAGAAAGTCGCGTGGGGAGGGGTGTATTGCTTTTTTCTTACGTTACATTTTCTGCCAGTTAACTCTTACCGCAAGCTGCGTTAAGGAACTTCGTTCCAAAAACAAATTCTACGCGGACGAAGTGAACAAAGTCTCATTCCTCAAGACAGCTGACTACAAATACCTGTACAAAATGTGAATATCCATTAAAAAACAAATACTTTCCTGGCTAATGCTTCACGGACGTTGGTTTACATCCGATGGATAAACGTACAAAGTCCTACCAGTATTTGCGAAATGTATATAAATATTAACCCCTTCACTTAGGCTGACCACTTGTAGACCGGTTTCGGGGTATTGCGCCTCATCAGTACAGGGTAGGTCAAGCAGACAAATTACTAATATCTGCGTAACTAATTGAAACAACAACGCCATTAGCTAACGCCATCTCAAATCAACTACTGCAACTAATACATTACCAACTGACATGTCATCCTGAGTCTCAGATTAGATGTTTTTATTATGGAAAATTGAGTGAATAAAATATAGATAGAAAGGTAAATAAGTGTGCAGTTATTGTGTTGATGAAAAAAGTATAGTTTATATCCATCTGTACCCTTCTAGAGCGACGTTCTAAAAATCATCATCTCTCCTAAAATTATTTTCCGCAAAAAAATCTATTACTATAGTATTTTCATTGTGTTTTAAAGCATCTGTCAAAATTATGAGAAAATCCGGACTGGTCCCATTTTCTTTGCCGAAATTAGCATCACCAACAGAACCTTGTGGTACCCCATAGGTTTTTTGCTATTGATTGTCAAAATCGATTGTTTGGGGTGCGATTCAGAGAAATCCGGATGTCTCCATGTATCACGAAAACAACATAAAATTAATGTTACCGTCTGATTCGAAAACATATCTCTCATCAACACAATGACCACCAATGAACGCCACTGGCACGCAGAAGCCAGAAATATGTTGCACTAGCAGTAATCGTAGCATAACGTTAGAATGTCTTTATAGGCATCACAATTACCAACCAAAACCTCTAAAACCTACATAATATTACCGATACCGATACTCACTATATCAGTTAGTCGGTAGCTCACCAAGAGTTTAGACAGTGTGTTGTGAAGGCGTGCGATTATGTGGTCAATGAAATAAACTTTCAGTTTCTGTGTTCAGTAATGTGGCCCATAATTTTTTGGATGATCAATTTTTTTGGTGAGTAGATTAGTCCTATTCTGAAAGTGAAATTTGGATGTATCGGGCTAATACTGAATAATAATAATTATTTAAAAAAACTCGAAAATAGCAATAACAATGTTTATAAAAATTATTATAACTGTGTACAATACAGGGTGTTGAACAATGATACGTTCACCGCATTTGGGAATATATCTACCATTCCTATAAATATTTTTTATAAGATTGGTACTGAAATAAGTTTTTATAAAGTGCTCGGCTAACAGAAAAAATAAGGCTAACATCGTGTAGGAATGAAAAAGATATGCCATTGACAATTAGTGAGAGCACAGAGGCAATGAGTAAAATAGGGTTTTTGGAAACATCCTATAAAAAATCGAGAAATATAGTAATTTTAAAGAATAAATATTTTCAGTGTGACATGAAATATATTGACTAAAGTTAATCTTTGAGTAGCAGATATATTTTATGAATATCATTTTCACTTTTTTTAAAAACATTAAACTAACATGTTGAACAACCATAAGAATTTTCATTGGTCAAAATGATATTAGGAGATATAAGGGTTTACTGAGTGCGTCCAAGGGGTTTGATAAAACACGTTACAATCTGACTAGTGACTTGTCCAAAAAAGCCTTGTGGTTGAATAAAAAAATATTTTACACTTCTAAAAGCTCTTTTCTGTGAAAATTATTGGGCCTCTTCAGTCCTAATTTTGTAATTATTGGTACAAAACATTGTGTGATGTGTCCTAACTTTCAATTTGTTGAAATGAAATCTGTGGACTCATAATTTTTCTTGGTTTTTGTCGGGAGATTTTTACGAAGGCGTAGAAAAACCACGAGTAGTTTTTTTTTTAAACCCCGACTGTAATGTCGGGCCCCCGACTTTTATCTTGGGTTCCTGACTAAAGTAGGAATACCGTTGAGAACCTGTCCACTGTAATCGAATTTTCCTTATATGAGTTGCAAGCTTTCACGGTTTTGAAACGCTGCAAATTTGAAAAAAATCATATATCAATATTGTTTCTCCATGAAAACGAATTTTCAATCATAATATATTTTTGAAGTTGTAATTTTTTGGCGCGTTTAGTTGAGAGTACCTAAAATTGGGAGCTGCGTGCGCACACCATTACGAAACTCTCACAGTATGAAATTAGCCACGAAACTATGGACTTGGAGCACCTTTGTAAGTGGCGCCGCAGTGGCGGAATCGGGCGACTTACTCCAGATGGCGCAAATTATCCGTGTTTGCCTCTGTGATAAAAAGAGTGTTTTTAAAGTGCAACAGTTTAAAAGTGAAAACTGCGGTTGCATTGTCATTCGGCATATAAAATTGCCCTAGTAATGAATAAAATTTGGAAATTGCTCTAGTAATGAATAAAATGCAGATTGAGACGAGCAGTCTGCGAACCGCATTTAACCGACTGAACACGTGCTCTGCGTATACGTAATTCACCTGTGCTCGTAGTGTTTACTTGTAATTTATTGTCAAGTTGAAAATAATTTTGTATTCGTGATGGATCAAGTGGTGGTTGCAATTGGGTTTTTACCCATTTCAAGTCTCAACGTTTTCTAGAATCAGTCTGTGAAAAAAATGGCAGCATTGGTGCGTTCGGGTCATGTGTGTCAGGTGCGGGAAGTAAGAAGAGATTATTCCAGCATACATGAGAAAGTGATTAGCCAAGCAGTAGCGACAACAAATCAGTACTCTGTAGAATAAGAGGTAAATGAATATTTCCACAAATAATTGATAAAATTTAATTGAAACTTACATGTCTGATGTAGGAGTAAATTACACGAATAAACAAAAATAATAAAGAGATATTAACAGGTAAATATGGAAGAAATATAAAAAAATTAATGAAAATATTGTTTTTTTTCCAACATACATACATTTTCACATATTTTTCATATTGTTCGTTTAGTGTCAGAATTTGAGTAAAAAAATAATTTTGAATGTGTATTACATGAATAAAAATTTGTTTCATGCATGTTTTTTAGATGACTATAATTATTAATATAAAACAATCTAATTGTTTATATCAATGTGAAATTTTAACTTGCCAAATTTGTCAATTGACTTTTTTTTTTCGCCTACTCGGTTGCCATAGACTTCCATCTGAACTACATAAACATTTTTTTATTTATGTCTTTCTACCCAAATATGTGCAAAGAGATTATGACTTGACGTTAAATATTTCCAAGTATATGTATATTCCATACAAAGTGAATATAAATACTGCGTTCATTGCAATTTGTCAATAATTGTCAACAAAAAAGTAATACTAGTTGTTTATTAGTGTACAGTGATTGCAGACATTCTACTCACTTTACTATTTGTACTGTCAGTATCCATTTTTCCCTTTGGTCACGTTTGTAGCTCACGGTAGAAAAACCATAAAATTTCGTATTCGCGGGTGCATTCACACGCGTGTTTGTGCACCCAACAACACAGCAGTGGTCACCTGACCACTTCTTTTTTCCTTCACGTCATTTAAATTTGATTCGAGGTTATTTGCGGCCGACTCGTTCATTGCCATTCATTTATTGTAGGCGCACTTTCGACAATGTGCCTCTTTTCGATAGGAAGCTTTCACTCGTCGAATCTTAATACAAATGTCGTTTTGACGTTTGCAACCGAAAAATTTGAACTATCGCATTTATCACAGCTGTAAATGGGGATAAGGATACTGTCTGGATCAGTTTTTCCGATTCCGCCACTGCGGCGCTGCAAGTTGAACTCATCCCCCATGATCCAAGTCCTAACACAAACGCAAGGTACGCAACATAATACGTGCTTATATATTTATATCGAGAGAACATCGGCCCATGCGCACTAGCTTCGCGATAAATGCACAGTAGTTCCTGTCAAAATTAATTGTCATCACATTCAATTCCTATAAGGAAACAGGAAATGCAAAAATTATTATATATGGGATTTTGAGCTCCCTACATAAAGTGATTTGGTATTCAAAATTCAAATATATCTTCAATCCTGCTGAATGGACAACGGGTCTCAAGTTGAATGTTGAATGAAGTATAACTTCTACCACGCGTTGGAAACGGTTCATGGGCTCCTGGTTCAGAACTAAAAGAAAGTTCGTGAACGCTAAAGTAGAAACACATAATTACTCAAAATACTTTCTTTTTCATTTGCATATTCAATTTCAAAAAATACACCAAATCAAATATTACTTTCAAAAACCAACAAAAATCTGAGGCAAGTCTGGTTATTATTTGGAATGTTTCTACTGAGTGGTTCGAGATATAATATAAATATTGAGTATAAGCATTTCTTTACAAAGATTCGGGTGAATATAAATATTAAAACGAATTTATAACATTTTTCTAATCAGGGGTAGTCAGAACTCAAGGGTATTTTTTTCAACATGAAAACCCCACAAGAGGTTATCTTGAACCATGGAAGATAGTAACTGAAGTTTATCTTCCAGTCACAGATTATTCCACATCTGATTTCACGAACACTCTGTTTATATTTTCAAACAAATGAACACCTTATAAATTTAATTATGTCTGGATCGTTCAAAGTGTAAGCTCTCAAAAATCTAGGATATGATATATTAATCCTCTGAAAACAATCGTGAAATATTAAAAAAATAGCAATAGTGGATAAATTCTTAAAAAAATAAAGGAATAATTTTTGGAAAGAACGCTCGGAGCCGTCGAATTTTATTTTCCTTTGGGCATTCTGTCAAATTTAATTAATACATACAGAATGATTCGTGTAGGAGAAATGACGTCATCGGTATTTTTTTAATGGCAACTCCATTTTTCATTACGGAATGTAAAAAGGTGATTATGAGTATGTGGAAAATGAAAATAAAATTAGAAAAACTATTTTGAAATATGAAAATACTAAATTTAATGGCAATGATAGCTTCAAACAACTATCAAATTAAATGTTCAAATTGTGCACCCTTTGCTATCTATTTCCATTACTAGACAGTAGCCATAGCGACCATAATTTTGTTTTTATTGCTGAATAGTTTTTGTGAAGTTATTTCTCTGAAAAATAACATATATTATCGTTTGTCGATACATTATTGAGTAGTAATTTCATGGAAAATGATTAAATTAAATGAACGAGAAAGAATTTAAATTCTTTGCATCGTAGGATTTGGAGACAGAATGCGCACCCAAAGAGAAGTAGTTGAATTGTTCAATGCAACTCATTCTGATCGGCAACCTATGAACCAAAGCATGGTGAGCAAAGTTGAGTCATAGTACGGTGAATTTGGGCATGCCCGTGATCTTCCTAAATCTGGTCGACGTCATCCAAAGCATTCAGTTGCCCCGTAGTGCGCCTAAAGAAGTTTTACATGTAATAAAAAAACTAAAAAACACGACTACAAAAATAGAAAATAAGAAAAAATAAATTTTATTTAAAAAAAAGCGTGGGGTGCATGGTATTGCCTCGGCAAACGAATACCTGTGGTCTGAGACATTTCTTACTTTACTGCCCTAGGTGTGTAATGTACTATATAATTATAATACCATATTATTAATACCATGCAACCCACGCTTTTTTAAAGTAAAATAATTTTTTTTCTTATTTTCTAGTTTTTGAGCCTGGTTCTCTATAAAAACGTGTTTTTTAGTTTTTTTAAACTCTTATTTATTTTCAACTTTTCAGTTTAGTTTTCTATTAACGCGTGTTTTTAGTTTTTCAAACTATTATTATTGTTATTAAATTTTGTTAACTATTATTCTCCAATATTGAATAGAATCGGACCATAATCACAAAACTCGCGGCCATTTTGGAGCCGCCATCTTGAATCCTTCAATTTTGACAAAATAATCCTAATCTCCGACCCCAAAAACCCCCACATACCAATTTTGAATAGAATCAGACCATAATCACAAAACTCGGCCGCCATTTTAAAGCCGCCATCTCGAATTTTTCAATTTTGACAAAAGAATCATAATCTCCAACCACGAAAACCCTCAGATACCAATTTTGAAGCAAATCGGACCATAATCACAAAACTCGTACGCCATATGGGAGCCGCCATTTTGTTTTTGTTCATACAAAAATTTCTTAATGCATTGTCACCGGAATTATGTGCACCTGCTAAATTTCAAATCATTCGGTCGTCTGGAAGTGGGTCAAAATCGCGCCCAAAGGAGTCGGTTAAAAACAAACAAACATACAAGTGAAGCTAATATAAAGCGTGTAAAAAAAGAGAGGTTGCCATCTCGTTCTTCTAGAAAGTTTCGAATTCGATAATACAAAAAGTCTCAATATTTGCTTGGTGACCATATTAACTAGATTATTTGCATAGTTGGCCGATCTACATCGCTTCTCCTATTCACCACCCACGAACTACATCTGTCGTAGAGCAAATTGTTCAGTTTCTCATTAGTTTGAAAGTTAAATGCGTGGAATTTATTGAATCCACTGTATATATTCTAATAGTCTGATCAACAAGTTCAAAATGGTGTTAATTATTGATAAAGCTACTAAAAATATGAGCGATAGCTCATTGGATTCGGATTGACGTGTGAAAAAAATTATTTTGATGATTTTACATCACATAAAAAATTGCTATTGTTATTAATAAATTAGGAGGATAGAAAGAACGCATTTAGTTTTTCGCTAATAATTCAAAAACTATTTATAATTAAGAAATTAGAAGAGGAGTTCCTTGAAGAGGAGGAAATTTAGAATAAAAAAGTCCCAATTCTCGGAACTCTATCTCCATTATCAATTATTTATAATTTTAATTTAACGCCGAAATAGGGCTCTGCGCAGTTACGGCATGGGCGGACCGCCGCGATGCTGAAGACAGTATACCACATGAAATATTTTTTTAATGTATTAAATATCAATTCAAACATTTGAAAAAATTATGCTGTCATCTATACACTTGAAAGAATAAAGTCCCGCTGGAAAGAAATTAGTACCTATGACCTTTTTCCAAAAAGTTATTCAATTGTTAACTAACAAGTTTTTTCCAACCTCCGTTTTCACAATTGGCGACATAAAAGTTTAAATAATTGACTTATAAATGTTTCGCTTCTTGAAGCCTTTCTTATACAGAGTGACCCATTTGAAAGCGGGCCACCTCTCTAAAACTGTTATTTATTATCCGATTCAGAAGTTTTTTTTTCCAGTAGATAGAGCATCAATAGTTCTAATTGAATGCCATAAATTCGAAATAAAAATAAAAATTTCACAGTCTACTTCGAATGTTTTCCAAGGTCAAAAATCCAAAAAACATACTAGCGATTTTTATTAATAAAATTTGACGACTCCACTGGATTTGTGATGCTTTCAAATGGGTGTGACCAAAATATAACGATAAATTTTTTTTTTAACAGAAATAATGCATAAGTAAAATGTTCATATCAATATCGAAATAATTCAAATAGTTGTCATATAAATCACAATTTTGTAAATAATATGGTTTAAAATACTCCTTCAGAACATAACAACTCTATGTGGGATATGTTATGTCTCTTAGAACACTGCAGTTTGTTGTCAAAGAATATAAATGCACATCTTTACATCCAATAATATAATTACCAATATTACTAACATAAATGAACTACTACAAAAGAATTTATTGACATGACAGTGCCTACACATTGAATTTCAGATTGTTCAACCAAATCTCCTTTTAATTCGATATATTTATCGTATCGTTTTCTAATGTTGACCATATAACATTCGATAATTGGTTTGGGGTGATATCTCTGCAAGCCTGTCCTATTCTTTCACGCAGTTCCTCTTTGCTCGTTGGGCGACTTTTGTGAACTTTTTCTTTAACGAAGTCCCATAAAAAAAATCCAACAGAGTCAAGTCCGGGGATCTGGGGGGAAACTCGATCAATGCACTATTTCGCCCTATCCACCGATTAGGAAAATTTTCTTCCAACCAATCTCTCACAATTGTGGATGGAACAGCCATCTAATTGAAATAAAAGATGAGTTTCTTCTGCCAGTGGAACTTCATCCATAGCGTTAAAAAATTCGGTTTTCAAAAAATTCAAAAAAATTTGACCATTCAAATTGCTTTCAAAAAAAGGGGCCAATAATTTTGGTATGTAATATTCCACACCAAACATTTATTTGAGAGATAAGTGCCATGTGAAGTGGAATGAATAGAAAAATCGAATTTAAACGGTTTTCTTCACATAAAGGATTCAATATAAAATTGAACCAGAGAAAGGTAGATCTCAGGTGAAAAACAACTACTTTCCTGGCAAATACCACGCAGAACGTTGAATGATATTCACCTGAAAATCCATGCATACTTCCATAAAATATCAATGGACATTGAATGCAAATGTTTCTTTCGATAAGCTCGATTATGTTTAATTTAAGTCGTGTTCACCTAACAATCGCATACCGGTTTCAGGCTTCTTGGCCTCATCAGTACGGAGCAGTCAACCAGCCAAAAGTCAAAGAACTCTGGCTGAAGTGAGACACAACGTAAACAAACCATCATCGATCTTGTAACACCTATAGGTACGCCGGAAAAGATAAACTTAACTGGCAGTACCTAGTGACAGAAAGAAACAATCAGAAAATCTCCCACATCGAGAGGTTTCAAAAAAGAAAGATACCTTCTCAGTATGAGTGGCAAGACCGTATAGCATATAGTGAGAGATAAGTGCCATGTGAAGTGGAATGAATAGAAAAATCGAATTTAAACGGTTTTCTTCACATAAAGGATTCAATATAAAATTGAACCAGAGAAAGGTAGATCTCAGGTGAAAAACAACTACTTTCCTGGCAAATACCACGCAGAACGTTGAATGATATTCACCTGAAAATCCATGCATAATTCCATAAAATATCAATGGACATTGAATGCAAATGTTTCTTTCTGATAAGCTCGATTATGTTTAATTTAAGTCGTGTTCACCTAACAATCCGCATACCGGTTTCAGGCTTCTGGCCTCATCAGTACGGAGCAGTCAACCAGCCAAAGTCAAAGAACTCTGGCTGAAGTGAGACACAACGTAAACAAACCATCATCGATCTTGTAACCTATAGGTACGCCGGAAAGATAAACTTTAACTGGCGGTACCTAGTGACAGAAAGAAACACTCGAATCTCCACCTCGATAGGTTTCTAAATAAAAGATTCCTTCTCAGTAGGAGTGGCAAGCCCGTCTAGCATATAGTGAGAGATAAGTGCCATGTGAAGTGGAATGAATAGAAAAATCGAATTTAAACGGTTTTCTTCACATAAAGGATTCAATATAAAATTGAACCAGAGAAAGGTAGATCTCAGGTGAAAAACAACTACTTTCCTGGCAAATACCACGCAGAACGTTGAATATATGCTAGACGGGCTTGCCACTCCTACTGAGAAGGAATCTTTTATTTAGAAACCTATCGAGGTGGGAGATTTTCGGAGTGTTTCTTTCTGTCACTAGGTACCGCCAGTTAAAGTTTATCTTTCCGGCGTACCTATAGGTGTACAAGATCGATGATGGTTTGTTTAGTTGTGTCTCACTTCAGCCAGAGTTCTTTGGACTTTTGGCTGGTTGACTGCTCCGTACTGATGAGGGCCAAGAAGCCTGAAACCGGTATGCGGATTGTTAGGTGAACACGACTTAAATTAAACATAATCGAGCTTATCAGAAAGAAACATTTGCATTCAATGTCCATTGATATTTTATGGAAGTATGCATGGATTTTCAGGTGAATATCATTCAACGTTCTGCGTGGTATTTGCCAGGAAAGTAGTTGTTTTCACCTGAGATCTACCTTTCTGGTTCAATTTATATTGAATCCTTTATGTGAAGAAAACTGTTTAAATTCGATTTTTCTATTCATTCCACTTCACATGGCACTTATCTCTCACTATATGCTAGACGGGCTTGCCATTCTACTGAGAAGGAATCTTTATTTAGAAACCTATCGAGGTGGAGATTTCGAGTGTTTCTTTCTGTCACCAGGTACCGCCAGTTAAAGTTTATCTTTCCGGCGTACCTATAGGTGTTACAAGATCGATGATGGTTTGTTAGGTGAACACGACTTAAATTAAACATAATCGAGCTTATCAGAAAGAAACATTTGCATTCAATGTCCATTGATATTTTATGGAAGTATGCATGGATTTTCAGGTGAATATCATTCAACGTTCTGCGTGGTATTTGCCAGGAAAGTAGTTGTTTTTCACCTGAGATCTACCTTTCTCTGGTTCAATTTTATATTGAATCCTTTATGTGAAGAAAACCGTTTAAATTCGATTTTTCTATTCATTCCACTTCACATGGCACTTATCCTCACTATATGCTAGACGGGCTTGCCACTCCTACTGAGAAGGAATCTTTATTTAGAAACCTATCGAGGTGGGAGATTTTCGGAGTGTTTCTTTCTGTCACTAGGTACCGCCAGTTAAAGTTTATCTTTTCCGGCGTACCTATAGGTGTTACAAGATCGATGATGGTTTGTTTACGTTGTGTCTCACTTCAGCCAGAGTTCTTTGGACTTTTGGCTGGTTGACTGCTCCGTACTGATGAGGGCCAAGAAGCCTGAAACCGGTATGCGGATTGTTAGGTGAACACGACTTAAATTAAACATAATCGAGCTTATCAGAAAGAAACATTTGCATTCAATGTCCATTGATATTTTATGGAAGTATGCATGGATTTTCAGGTGAATATCATTCAACGTTCTGCGTGGTATTTGCCAGGAAAGTAGTTGTTTTTCACCTGAGATCTACCTTCTCTGGTTCAATTTTATATTGAATCCTTTATGTGAAGAAACCGTTTAAATTCGATTTTTCTATTCATTCCACTTCACATGGCACTTATCTCTCACTATATGCTAGACGGGCTTGCCACTCCTACTGAGAAGGAATCTTTATTTAGAAACCTATCGAGGTGGGAGATTTTCGGAGTGTTTCTTTCTGTCACTAGGTACCGCCAGTTAAAGTTTATCTTTTCCGGCGTACCTATAGGTGTTACAAGATCGATGATGGTTTGTTTACGTTGTGTCTCACTTCAGCCAGAGTTCTTTGGACTTTTGGCTGGTTGACTGCTCCGTACTGATGAGGGCCAAGAAGCCTGAAACCGGTATGCGGATTGTTAGGTGAACACGACTTAAATTAAACATAATCGAGCTTATCAGAAAGAAACATTTGCATTCAATGTCCATTGATATTTTATGGAAGTATGCATGGATTTTCAGGTGAATATCATTCAACGTTCTGCGTGGTATTTGCCAGGAAAGTAGTTGTTTTTCACCTGAGATCTACCTTTCTCTGGTTCAATTTTATATTGAATCCTTTATGTGAAGAAAACCGTTTAAATTCGATTTTTCTAAACATTTATTTGTTTGTGGGTACGTCTTCTGCAATTTATTATCCAATGTGGATTTTTTTCCGTCCAGTACCTTGTATTTTGAGAATTAACTGTTCCATTGGTTGTGAATGTTGCCTCGTCACTGAACAAAATTGTTTTCAGAAAATTCCTGTTATTCAGATATTCTCCTTGAGCCCATAAACTATACTCCATCCTCTTTTCATGATCGCCTTCTTCTAATGTGTGAAGAAACTTTGGTTTAAAGGGCTTCATCTTATTATATTTCCTAAGATTTCTCCTTATTGTTTCACGCGGTAAGTTAATGTCCAAACTTGCAATTCTCACACTTGTTTTCGTATTATTATTAAAATAATTTTGAATTCGTTCAGAATTATTTTGTCTCTGTCTTTGTACAATATTACTATTATTCAGAATATGTTTACAAACAGCTCCATACTGATTGAAAATTTGGTTTATTCGGCCAACTGTAGCTCTGCTAATATTTCGACGCTCCGGATGCATGTTATTGAAAATTCTACATACTTCCCTTTCGGATCTGTCGTTGTTACCACGAAGTCTTACTATTTCAATTTTCTCCTGCAAAGTCAAATTATCAGCCATACTTCTTTATTAGTGTAGGTACTTGAGGAACTTCACTATTAACACTGACAAATTTGTGTCTTATCGTCTATTGTTCTGATGACTTGTCATCTCTATAGCAACTAAAGTTACAAAGCCTCCTAATAAAAAAAACTTGAGAGGTGTCAAGGGACACCCGGATGGAACGAAGTTCCTTTCGATTAATTAGTGAAGGAAAGGTAATTTTTTTTTTTTAAGTTATAATAATATATATATATATATATATATATATATATATATATATATATATGCACTCTGTCTGTCTATTCTTTCGTACACGTCATAGATGCGCGGGACTTTGTGAACACAACAGAGTGTGAATATATATATATATATATATATATATATATATATATATACTCTTTCGACTTCGTAAACACAACAGCGTATAGGTTAGAACACGCACGGCTTGCTAAATACATACGCATTGATATTGTAATATTAAAATATAATTTGCTTTCAAATTCATTAAAGTTATGACGCATACACTTGCTAAACACACAATAATGGAGAGATTATAACGCGTATGACTTGGTTAGCACAATAGTAAAGAGAGGTTATAATGCGTACTTGCTAAAAATACATAAGCATTTATTGTTGTCTGTATAAAATCTCTACTTACCTAACTCCATCAGCAATATCCGGAACTTGTGCAGAAACACTGTCAGGATTCATTATTGTTATTATTTTTATTATTTATTATGTACAAAAAACCTGTATACATTCAACAAAAATAATCGTCGCGACACCACACTGTTCAATGTGAAATAGAAAGACGAAACGAAAATAACTGGCTTGCTTTCTATGAGAGAGAGAGAGAGACAGACAGAGAAACACGCGCACGCCGCAACCATAGTGAAAGTCTCGTTACAACTTTTGGTCTTAATTTATTCCGTCTAGCCCTCTTTCGCAACGCGCGATAAGGAACTACGTTCCAATAATATTTTTGAAATGTGGTATCCCAAGCATGTTTGAATGAAACCAAGATTGATATTTGGAATAACTGTCAACCACCAAAGAGGAACTGCGTGAAAGAATAAGACAGGCTTGCACAGATTACCCCAAAATTAATGATCGAATGTTGATCGAATCTTATGGTTAGTTAGCATTAGTAAATGGTAGAATAAATGTATCGAATTAAATCGGGATTTGGTTGAAAAGTACGAAAATTAATGTGTAGGCACTTTAATTTCAATCCATTCTTTTGTTGTAGTTCATTTATGTTATCAATATTGGCTATTATTGATTATTGAATATTGATTACTATTTGATGTGAATATGTACATTTAATTTCTTTGGCAAAAAACTGAAGTGTTCTGATGGACATAACTATCCCCTATACTATGGAGTTACGTTTGGAAGAAACATAATTTGACGCCATTTTGAATGACTTCTGTTCACAAACTCGACTGCTAACGAACTGAAAAAGCATTTTAAACGATATTTCCAACAAGATTGTGATTTATATGACGACTATTCGAAATATTTTGATAAAGTGATATGAATTTTACTTAGGCCATATTTCTGTTGAAGAAAATAATTTCATCGTGAAATTTCGGTCACACCCATTTGAAAGCATCAAAAATCCAGTGGCGTCGTCAAATTTTATTAAAAAAATTGCTAGTATGTTTTTTGGATTTTTGACCTTGAAAAAAATTCGAAGTAGGCCGTGAAATTTTTATTCTTATTTCGAATTTATGGCATTCAATTAGAACTATTAATGCTCTATCTACTGAAAAAAAAAAACTTCTGAATCGGATAATAAATAACAGTTTTAGAAGGGTGGCCCGCTTTCAAATGGGCCACTCTGTATATATATATATATATATATATATATATATATAATATATATATATATATATATATCAAAAGATCACGTGATAAGAGTTTATAAAATTTTTTTTTTTTTTATTATATTTTTAAAAAAAACATTTCTGTTCGCATCTAACAATGACATTAAGTACTGCTGAATGAGATTTTTTTAACTCATTTGGTAATAAATTATTTATAAACAAATAGACAACTTTATTATATAATTTTTTTTTACCATTTTGTTATGACAAAACAATGATTTAAAAAATATTTTTTGTCTTAAAAACATTTTTTTTAAATTTCATTATTGTTTTTTTATGTTTCTATGGATTAGAAATGATTTTTTTATTTTTAATTTTAAGAAATTATTTATTCTTTAAAAATCATAATTGGCATTTCTCAATAGGGTAATAAAAAAAATATCAATAATTTCATTGTTCATTGATTTAACTATTTGTTATAGACAAATTCTGACTAACATTTTTTTTTTTTTCTGAAAGTAATTAGAATTACAGAAACACCCATATGTAACAAAATACTGATTTTAAGTAACAAACTGATATAACTTTTAAACTATTAGAGATACGATAATGGACATTCGAATTGTTTTTATAAAGGATTGAATAATCTTCAAAATGAACTGAAGACTAAGTTTGTAGCTATTGTTGATCAGCTGTTAAATGCATTTGTTTATAAAAATTGAAGATTTTTTGACCATTTCGTATCTTTTATGACTTATAACTTGTTAAAAAATACAGTACAGGACCTGTAAAACAATTTTGTTCAGAGATGGAATATCTGCCAAATTACATTCTATTCATATCCATATCTCGTATAGTTTGAATTGTATACGTGTTTTAAGTAATATTTATCAAACTCGCGTTCCGTTTTATATGATATTTTTTTATTGCATCACTTATTTATATTTTGCTATCATTTCACTTTCTATACATTGAAATAAGTTATAGTAGCTTATAACTGAAAGTGCTGCTATTGTTTATTTATTTTTTTAAGTTTTCTCGGCTGTATCTTCAAAATATTTATATATACGAAACGAAAGAAGAATACTATAGGAAAAAATTTTTGCTGCCAAAAGTTAAAGTACCATTATAAATAGAGAAAGTCTGACTTAAATTCATCACGAGATTGATAAATATTACTTGAAACACGTATATAATTTAAACTATAAGAGATATGGATATGATTTAAAGGTAATTTGGCAGATATTTTATCACTGAACAAAATTGTCTGACAGGTCCATTTCTGCATTTGCATTTTTTAACAAGTTATAAGTCATAAAATTTACGAAAAGGTCAACAAAATCTTCAATTTTTATAAACAAATGCCCATAACAGCTGATCAACAATAGCTATAAACTTGATCTTTAATAAATCCTTTATAAAAACGATTTGATTGTCCATTATGGTATCTCTAATAGTTTAAAAGTTATATCAGTTTGTTACTTAACAAATCAAGTGGCCGTTATAACTTCGGTATCGGGTAATATTTAAAAAAAGAAATCAGTATTTTGTTACATATCGCTGTTTCTGTCAGAATTTGTTTTTAACAAATTGTTAAATCAATAAACAATGAAATTATCGAAAATAAATCCTTTTTTTGTTACCTTATTGAAAATGCCAATTCTTATTTTCAAAGAAAAAATAATTTCCCAACTAATTATTTAAAAAGGAAATATAAAAAAACTATTGTAAAATATAAAAAAAATATTTTTAAGAAAAAAAAATGTTTTTTTAAATCATTATTTTATCATGACAACAAAATGGTAAAAAAAAATTATATGGGAAACTTGTCAATTTGTTTATAAATAATTTATTCACAAATGACGAAAAGAAAATCTTACCTAGCGTTACTCAATGCCATTGTTAGATGCGAAAACGGCAATGACTTAATATTTGTTTAAAAAAAAATGTTGCACCATTTTTTTATTATTTCATTAATTTTTAACTTTAAACAATTATAATAAACAAAATAAAAACTTTCACGAACTTTTATCACGTGATCTTCTAAATTATATATATAAGAAAAGCTCCAAAAAGCGAAAAATTTATAAGTCAATTATCTAAACTTTTATGTCGCCATTTGTGAAAACGTAGGTCGGAAAAAAACGTGTTAGTTAACAATTGTATAACTTTTTGAAAAATTAGCATAATCATTTCTTTCCAATGGGACTTTATTCTTTCAAGTATTTAGATGAGATCATCATTTTTTCAAATGTTAAAATTGATATTTAATACTGTAAAAAAATTATTTCATGTGGTATACTTTCTTCAGCGGCGGTGCGCCCATGCCGTACTGCCGACGGGGAGGCCTATTTTCGGCGTTAAATTAAAATTATAAATAAAGGAGGTAGATTTTCAGGTGTCTGTACTTTTTTATTGGAAATTTCCTCCTCTTTAATAATCTTCTCTTCAAATTTCTCAATTATAAATAGTTCTTAAATTATTGGCAAAAAACTAAATGCGTTCTTTTTGTTAATAGAATAGAATAGAATAGAATAGAATTTTTTTTTATTGATGCCCCTTTTTACCCATTTAAAGCACGCCTCAGCGTGTTTAAATCGAACTTTAAAAAACGCGCGTTTTTTAAAGGTAACCATGACAACATCAACAAATCGAGAAACGTGAAGTCTAAATGACAAATTTTTTATTATTGATCTGACAGGAGTACCTTGTAATGTCAAAATAAATATTACTCACAATTCGTTCATTTATATGTGCTCCTCCATCCATTTGATGAACTTTTCATATTCTTTTTTATATATATCACTGGATTTTCGCGGTATTAACCGCGATTCTGCCTCACTATTCAAAAAATCGATATTAGAATAATTCATTTTTGAGCTCTGGTGACAAAAAATATTGATCTTTGGTAACAAATTGCAAATGAATGTTTTTCTCATTTCCATGACAACGAAAGGTATACTGATGTCACATCACGAATTCAACCTTCTTGCATTATTAGTTCTTATTTCTATTTTTTGTAGTAATAATACCAGTATATATGATTTCAAAGTGCACCAATAAAAATAACGTAGTATTCGTGGATAACTGGGCTTAAAAACACTTGCTCTATTTCGAGCACTCCGGCTGCGCCGTCGTGCTCGAAAAATCGCGCGTGTTTTAAAGCCCTTTTTATCCACTTATACTTTAATATACTATTTTTTATTGGTGCCCCTTTTTACCCATTTAAAGCACGCCTCAGCGTGTTTAAATCGAACTTTAAAAAACGCGCGTTTTTTAATGGTTACCATGACAACATCAACAAATCGAGAAACGTGAAGTCTAAATGACATATTTTTGATTATTGATCTGACAGGGGTACCTTACGTCAAATAAAATATTACTCACAATTCGTTCATTTATATGTGCTCCTCCATCCATTTGATGAACTTTTCATTGTCTTTTTTATATATATCACTGGATTTTCGCGGTATTAACCGCGATTCTGCCTCACTATTCAAAAAATCGATATTAGAATAATTCATTTTTGAGCTCTGGTGACAACAAATATTGATCTTTGGTAACAAATTGCAAATGAATGTTTTTCTCATTTCTATGACAACGAAAGGTATACTGATGTCACATCACAAATTCAACCTTCTTGCATTATTAGTTCTTATTTCTATTTTTTGTAGTAATAATACCAGTATATATGATTTCAAAGTGCACCAATAAAAATAACGTAAAGTATTCGTGGATAACTGGTCTTAAAAACACTTGCTCTATTTCGAGCACTCCGGCTGCGCCGTCGTGCTCGAAAAATCGCGCGTGTTTTAAAGCCCTTTTTATCCACTTATACTTTAATATACTATTATTGAGTACCAATAACAGCAGATTATTACAGACAATTATAATAATTTTGTGTGTGGTACATGTCAAAATTGCAGGGAATATTTTCCATTAAGAAATCACAGTTAAAAAAAAAAAAAAGAAAAATGTTTTAGAATATGTAAGATATGGCGATGCGCACCGGGGCGACTTTAATTGAGCAGTCTGAATCATGGTGCATTTGCTTTACATCCGCAGGAAAACCCGATAAAACCCACGGAACCATGCCATATTCTAAAAAACATTTCTTACTGGTCCCCAAATAAGGAGAAACAATAATAATAAAGGAAATATACAGAAAAACAACTAAGTAAATGTCATTTGATTTATATCTTCCAATCTATAGGGCTCTGCAGAAACTAATAGTTTTTAATTACTTTCTTAAAACTAAAAAAGTTTTAATTTCCTTCATGTTGTTCGACAATAAATTATAAAATTCTAGGCACTTATAGAGACAGCCTTTTCTATGAGAGAGGTTGTATGGGAGGGTAACAAAACATGTATTTATTTCTAGTTCTATAGGTATTTACATTAACATAATTATTGAACAAGTGCTTGTTTTATAGACAAAATTTAGACATTCAAAACATACAATGCGGGTAATGTTAAAATGAATACCTCTTGATAATGTGAACCCCCCCAAAATAATATTCCATAGCTCATTGAGGAATAGAAATGACCAAAGTATGCTGTTAGTAGAGCATAGCTATCAGTAACTTTTTTTAGTTCTCTGAGAGAATAACAAGATCTACTCAGTTTACCACATAGCAGTTGTACATGATTTATCCAATTCATATGTTGATCAATGGTGATTCCAAGGAACTTTGTGCTAGCATTATATGTTATTTCTGTATCATTTATGAGGACATGTGAGGGAAAATCATTGGTATTTCGACTATGTCTAAACAAAATAGCATTAGTTTTTTTAGTGTTTAATAAAAGGGTGTTGTCTTCAAACCAGTGAGCAATGTTATTTGTAATATCAATAGTTTTTTCACATAAATCCTCGTATTGCTTTTCTGCTATTAGTATATTTGTATCGTCAGCATAGTTTGTTAATAAGATTTGAGGGTCATTTACCAAGTTTGGCATATCATTGACATACAAAATGAATAGGATTGGACCGAGTACACTGCCCTGGGGTACTCCTAAGTTTATTGTTGCATCATCTGAAAAGTGCTCAGTGTGACCATTTTGTATAACAACTTTTTGTGTTCTGTCAGTAAGATATGATTCGAACCATTTATTTGCTTGTCCACGAATACCAATTTTTTCCATTTTACTCAAAAGTAGCTCATGATTCACACAGTCGAAGGCTTTCGATAGGTCCAAAAAAATACCATGTACTATCAAACCCTGGTCTAAAAAACTGAGTACTTTTTCAATAAAAGAAAAGATAGCTGTTGTGGTAGATTTACCTGCCTGGAAACCGTGTTGACAACTAGCAATTACATTGTTCATACTTAAGAAGGGGATAATTCGTCTGCACATTACAATTTCGAATAATTTGGAAAAACTAGATAGCATGCTTATGGGACGATGGTTTTCAATTAGGTGGGGGTCACCTTTTTTTAAAAGGGGTTTAACGATTGCAGCTTTCAGCCTAGAGGGAAATACACCAAGACTCAATGATTCATTAATTATGTAAGTGATAGGCTCTATTATGAATTTCCCAATTTTTTTTAGAAGAACATTACTTATATTATCCTCACCTGAAGAGTACTTGTTTTTCATGCAGGATATGATCTCTAAAACTTCTTCTTGTGTGACTTCTGACAAATAAATGGAATTTGGAATTTCTCTTATATTGCTTTGATGTACATGACTATTTTTGGGCCATCTCCAACCAATTGAGATGCCACTGTCGTGAAAAACTGATTGAAAAGATTGCTAGCCTGTTCTGGTGATGTTACCAATTCATCATTTTGATTTTTTATGCCGTTGAAACTTGATTTGGATTCTTTTTTTTTGCCCGTTTCTGTATTAACAATATTCCAGACAGTTTTGGTTTTATTGTCTGATTGTGAAATCTTCTCGCCATAGTATTTTTTTTTCTCACTTAGAAGTAGATTGGAATAGGATCGTTTATGGTCAGTGAAAACTTGTTTTGATATTTGATTGTGCTGATAAAGTTCTGAGCAAAGGTTTAAAGTATTTTTAGCTTCTAAAATAGTTTGTGTGATCCATTTTGGTCTCGAGTTTTTGGTTACTCGGACCCTTTTTAAAGGAAATGCGATATTGAAAAAAACCGAAAGGGAGAAAATAAAGCTATTTGTACATTTCATCAAGAGATCGGGCATCATAAACTGTCAACCACGATTCATTTTCAAGAAGTGTGAATAAATGTTTATAATTTTCTGATCCATAAAATCTCTTGTACTCGTATGTTTCTTGGGAGATTTCACTATCTATATTTATGCATATGTGTTGACCATAGTGATCTGATATGTTTGTGTTTAGAACTTCGGAGTGACATAACAATAAATTTGAAACAAGAATATTGTCTAAACAGGTTGAGCTATCTTTGGTGACTCTTGTTGGTTCATGAATTATTGCACTTATATTATAACAATTCAATAGGTTATTCATAGTATCTCTATTTTTTTAATTTTTTGCAGTTGTTAACATGTCGATGTTGAAATCTCCGGCAACTATTACTGCTTTATTACCTTGTGTGGCTATTTCCAATAATGTATCCAGTTTATCTATGAAGCAAGTTAAATTTGTTGCCGTGGGTTTATACACCACACATATAACATAATAATTGTAGTTGACCCTAAATTCCACTGCAGTGCATTCAAAAACATATTCCTCACTAATAGAATTGATATCGTGTCTTTGAAAGGTTTTTAAAGAGTTATGAGCATATAGAGCAACACCACCATGTGCACTCTCTGCAGACCGACAGAAGGACGCCACCAAGTTGAAATTTTCTAATTGATATGATCCTATTCTGTTTGAGGATTGCCAGTGTTCAGTGATTGCAATAAAGCTCACTTTCAGCTCATCAGCTATCACCGCAATATTATTAATACAGTTAGAAATACCTTGTACATTTTGATGATATAGGGATATTTTTTCCTCAGGCATATATACGGTTTCTACGTTCGGTGATTGTTAGGAATGCTTAGTTTTATTTGCTTCCAAACCTAGGATTCTCCTGAGGCATGGACACTCAGAATCAGAAGCTGAATGGTTGGATTGCAGTGATTTGTTAAGCCTTTTGTTTGTTTCTTCACAGTTGATACATTTCAAGGTTTCGGGATTAGCACTACATTCATTTGTCCTGTGTGGCCCAGCACATTTGTAACAAATAATAATTGCAATTTTTTATGTGCTATAAAATCATCGAGAAACATTTTTCTACACGTTATTCTGAATCCAATGAGCTATCGCTCATATTTTTAGGAGCTTTATCAATCATTAACACCATTTCGAACTTGTTGATCATACTATAAGCAGAAAATTAACTTTTTCATTTCGGAACTCGGTATGCATTACTTATGACAGGTTTTTGAATCCCCCAGACTGAAGAAAGTTACAGCGACAAAACAATTATTGTTTTCAATTTAATGTTATCAAATTGCCTTGATCACAAAGGTTTAATTCAATTATCCGAGTTCAAAGTCGATCCTGGAAATTAACTGGAAACCGTAATAATAGAATCAATAACATTTATAGCTTCGTCGATTCGTCATATAATTTACAGAGATGCAGAAAAAACAATGTCCAACTCATTTCGTTCACGTAATTATGTGTTATTTTGAAATCAACTGATCATTAATAAATAATTATTGCTTGAATGCTTGACAAATTACTATTTCGGTTGCAAAAGTAACTGAAAATGTTTACTTGACTTGAAAACAGTGATGATCATTATATTTACCATTTGGCTCTTTAGAAATATCTCTTTGATTCCTCCTTCTGAATTCTGACATCAACGAGATAGGTCCTAGCTTCTGATTTTCATTTCTTTCTATTTCGATCAGGGAGTAAAGTACGTTAGTTGAGTTAAATTATTATGATTTTATGGGGACGAAAAATCCGTGTGTAATGAAGTTCTTTCTATATAATCTTCGAATATGCTTACTAAGTGGTACGGACTATCGCTCCTGGGTTAAGATTCTCGACAACAAATCATACACCTAAGTATTAGGCATTTGTTTCCTAACCTGTGAGTATGTAGTGGTAGTAAATATAGAGCTTTGTTTTGTTGGCCATTATCCTTATCAATACGGCTATATAAACACACGAAATGCATTTATTTCAACGATAGACGTACACTTTAATGGTGTTTTATCAGTATTACTAACGTTTAAATTTGACTACATCGTATGGTTCACCTTTGTCTAGAGATTGATATTTTACGAAATCACTTGTGAATAGCAAATGATGAGCAATCCCAAAAAGACATGTGAATAATTTCAATAAGAAAAAAGCGAGTTCGACTGGCGCGTCAGAGAGTTCCGCAAACGATAAGATTGTAATTTCTAGAAATCTGTAAGACTTTCACTTATAATTCTCCCTAGCAGCAGAATTATTACCTATCATTTTTTTTCTCGGTTTCACTCATGTTTTTGTTGATAGAAAATTATCCCGAGTCGAAGACGAGGGAAATTTTCTATCAACAAAAACATGAGTGAAACCGAGAAAAAAATTATCGGGAATTAATTCTGCTGCGTGCGAGATTCGGTAAGAAAATTTCATAAATTGGAGTTGCTTTTAATATGATGAGAAGATGAACCCTACGACCTATTCTGCGTAGGTATCAAATTTTTTATGGGTAAAATTTGACACTTAGGTATACTACTATGTAAGATGTCTAAAAACCCTGGTGAATGAACTGATTCGATATTGTTTAGATTTTTGAGGGGACACCACCTGTTACTTCAACAGAGCTTCTCTCTCTGTGGTAGATGGCGCCGTCCATAAATGTTTGTCTATATTCTCGCTTAGTGTCAGAACTTAATTTCTGACATCTGCAGCATCTTATATGAAATTATTTTCAGTGTTTTGTCGGTATCTATGCGTTTTCCATCTCTTTGATATGAAATCTTGCTTAGCTTATTCCTGAGTTTATTCTTAAAAAAACCACTCGTTCATCAGTTCATTAGTGCGTGAGGAATTGTTAATTTTCAGGTAGTGTAGTGTGTAAGGATACTTTTTGTAGAATGGGCCACATTTGCATTTTATGTGGACAGTATAAAGCCGCAGATTCGAATTTTCGCCTGTATTTGGTACCAAAAGCAAGTACAAATCTTGACGAATTGACTAATAATGATATTTCCATAGTTCATTATATTGTATGCATTGAATTTTATATTTTCTGCAATTTCATGACATTTTCATTTCCAATTCTCCGTCTGTCAAAATGCAGTTAACCTCAAATTCAAATCGTACAAAATACGAAAAACAACAGGACAGTGCTTTCTTTGTGCAATGTTCGGGGGCTTCTAATTCTAGCTTTGTTATTGGTGGAGTTTGACAGATGTCTCTTTTAAACCAATAGCGAAGCTAGAATTAGTACCCACGCACAGTTCGCCTCAAAAAGAAATCTGAGTAAATAAATATACCCTGTTACTGAATTGAAACTAAATCGAAATTGGCGCCATCTGACACGCCAGTAATCTCTATTATCAAGTAGGCCAAGTGTCGCCAAGTCGATCCCAAACTTCTACAGGTATAAGTGCAAGCACCAGGGTTTTTATACATCTTACTACTATGACTTAATTTTAATTCAAATGTCAAGTCATTTCGAAGTGACAGGTGAGACAGACCAGCAAGTAACAATCAGTTTTTTAGTCGTGCCCGTGATATTTATTGTTACAATAATATTCTGTAAACAATGATTCGTTTTTGTAATGAATCAGAAGTTCGATTGCTAAAGAAATTGAGCAGTTAGTACCTAATAATACAAGAAGATCAAAAGTTAGTGTGTGGAAACAATTTATGCAATTCTGTGTTGAAAAATCTTATAAGGTGAGCGATCCTTCAACTTCCATAGCAAATTTAGCATCAATATTAAAAGGGCTTTCAACATGAAAAAACAAAATTCTAAAGATTACAAAGAAAACGTTATTAAACTAATGTGGAATTCCACAGCGAAACAGCTTCAAGAATATTATTTTACCACATGTAAAATTAAGTTTGATCCATTTAAAGATATAGAGTTTTTGGAAGCTAGAGCGGCAAGAGATGGAAAACGTTGTAAATTGCAGATGGATGTTTCCAAACGAAAGAAAAGTTTTTCAGCATTATCGACTGCTGATTATAGTAAAATGGTGCATTTATGGGATGAAGATACACCTGACGGTCTTCAAATAAAGTTTTTCTTTATTGTTACTCATGAGCTCGCATGGAGAGGCGGTGAAGGAGTAAACTGCTGCATTCAATACTTTATTGAATAAATGGATAGAGGATACTCTACTGGCCGGATTGAATATAATCCTGTTTTTTTCAAAAACCACTCAAGGAGGGTCTAAGAAACTTGCAGATATCAAGTTCCTTATAAAAAATGTTGCTAATCCTGAAATATGCCCCATAAGATTATTTAAGGAATTGATGGAAAAACGTAGTATGTGTTTAATAACAACAGACCGTCTCTTTTTAACACCAAATTTAAAATGGAAGGTGTCTAACAAATGGTACAAAAATTCTCCAGTAGGCAAAAACACAATCTCTACGTGCTTCAAACAGTCAGCAGCAAAGATTGGGATCGATACTAAAAGAATAAAAGTGACAAATCATTCAGCCAGAGCCACAGCAGTCACTAACCTAGCGCAGTTTGGAGTTGAAGAACAACAACTCATTAAAATAAAAGGCCATTACAGTAGTCAATCTATTAAGCCTTACCTACAAAGGAATAGTTCTCACCACAAAAAGATTATTGAGTCTATGAGGCAAATTCAGCCAAGTGAAACTACAACGTCTGCCTTTGTAGAGCAATCGAATAATGCCAGTATTTCCGACACTTCTTCCAGAGTTGTCTACAACAACTGCGTGTTTAATATTAATACAAAAAATTTGTTATAATTTTAAAGTTTTACGTTAAATCACTGTAATAAGTAGTGTTATACTAAATAGGCAACAAAAAAATTATAGTTTAGTATGAGTTTATTTTAGCCGTTAGTAACTCGTTTTTATTACTAAAATGTGAGAAACATTAAATAACAAATTTGTTATCTGAAATCCAATGTCTTTATAGTTTTAAATTCAAATAAAACTTTAAAAAACATATTTCCGATGAGTTTAGTTTAATATGACGCACTGTATTTTTACAATAGAAGTTGATTTTACTTGTCAGTAACTAAGGTTTATTACTAAAATTTCAGGAACATTAAAAATATTAATTCGTTTTCAACCATAACATCTGATATTACATGTCTACATAGTTTCAAATGAAACTTAAAAAAATATATTTTCGATGAGTTTAGTTAAATATAACATATTGTATTTTCACAAGAGAATTTTACTTTGACGTTTAGTAACACTTTTTTGTTACTAAAATGTGACGGACATTAAAAAATATTATTAATTGTACAAATGAGGAGAAATTGATAATACGTTTTTATTTAGATATTATTCATATAATATAAACGAGTAAATATTGGCTCTGAGTAACATTTGTTAACGTTTGACATTTGGCAGTTATTGTCTCGGTGATTTGGCATTCAATATTATTAATTATTGTCAAATCAATGTAAAATTTTAATAAATAATAAACAACTTCAAAACAAATATCTACAATGAACTGAAAGTTATAATTATGTACTATGTGCCAGAAGATAAGTGACGTAAGCCAAAACCACAGAGACTTGAAATTATCACCATTTTTATTGGGCCAGTTTATGGACGAAAATATTCTTGAAGATAAGAAATTACTTTACAAAGTTGATATGGAATCAAAATGAATGTTAGAAAGCCACAAGATGTCCAAAGCCCAACGGAATAAACGAGTGTCAAAATATTACATATATTTGTTGAAACACAGACAATTTTTAATGATAGAATCGCCAAGTTTTTCGCCCATTAAAAAAGTTGCAGTGCAAGAATTTCATAATATTTTAAATCTTTTCAAAATTTTTGATGTGTCTCTTTTAGCCCCGGTGTTCGATATGTAAAGCAAATTGGTTAGTACCAATAAAAATTATAAGTTAGCAACAAAATGTATTTTGATTTTATTCTGAGTGACTTTTGTCAATAGATATAAGGCGCTTCATTTTTGACAGAAAAATTATCACTTATTAATTCCATTAAGTTAATAGGAACTAACAAAATTATCGCGATAATCTCCCGTTGCTATAAGCAACGTAAACAAAAAGGAGCCTTCTAATTGGTTGAAAATAATTTATGAAATTTTCGTTACGATTTTCATGTAGTTAAGCAAGGCGTTATATTCCGTGATTTTTTTTAAATTTTAGATCCAGTGGTATCAGAAATAAGGGGGAATGATCCATCAATCAAAATGGTTTTCGTCCCACTGTTCTAAGTCGAACCGTTCAAAAGTTAAGAGGGGAGGGACTATACTGATTTAATAGAATTCATTGAGAATTCCTGACAGTTTCGTTATCCGAATCCTGTGAGAATTGTAATATCGTAGTTTTTGCTTGTTATATTATTGGCAATATCATTAAGTTTGGTATTGATTCCATCTGCATTCTGCTAATATACTAATAATGAGGCTGCTATTATTTTATTGAATCTTGCACTACAACTTTGGAGATACCATTAACTGCTCCCTTTGAAGGAATGTTTTGTCATCACTAATTTTATACTGAGTTCCTAATAGTTTGGATTTTTGCCTCAATGAGAGTTTGGGTGAGTCAGACTCTTTGAAGATTATTTCAACAGGCCTTGGCTTATTTCCAACTGGTACCCGTCTAACCCTTATCACTTTGTTAACTTTTTCCTCGATTAATTAATTTGTTCAGTATTTCGTAAAAATTTTTTTGTCATCACTTATTTTGTCGTTCAAAAATCTGGAGTGTGATTCTTGTATATTTACATCATGATATTCTTTGAATTTCTTTCAGAATGTCTTTCCCTGCTTATTAGGTGACTTCTTTAATGTCTCGATTCCTATTTTTAACTTGTTTACAGTTCTTCTATCTTTCTCAGAAGAAGGGGGTCTTTTTTGAAAGCTGTTCTGCAGTTAAGACAGAAGAAAACTAGGATCCGTTTCTGAAGTTCTGCAGCCCTCGCTTCAGATGAGCCTAATCCGGCGCATTTCTCTTGCAGGTGAAGTTTAACCTAATAACTATCACAAAACCCTCTCCTCTTCTTTAAAATGGGAATTGCAAATATCGCACGAAATATTTGAACAAAAATCCCCTGATAATGTATAGCTGTCTACGGCACTGGAATAGAATACCAAAGAACTTTAATTGCTACACCACTGGTCAAACTAATCTCGATTGTATTTTCGCCTTATCAGTTTCAGTTTTTATATGGAACAGTTTTTGGAACGAAGTTCCTTTATGCGGCTTGCTTGTTGAGTAGTAGAAATCGTCAAGTAAGACAAAAGCGTTATGCCTCCTCCATGCGACTTTCTCTTTCTCAACGCATTCAATTTCTATATAGGGAAATAGGAAATGCAAAATTGATGGAATAAGGGATTTTGAACTCACTACATACAGTGATTTGATATTTGAATTTAAATATACCTTTTTCAGCATGTTAGAAAGCCTCAGTTTTTCAAGTAAGGTAATGGATAATTTAATTGTGTCATTTTCTGTACATCAATAAAAGTTCTCGTAAAGCAGTGGTTAGCACGATAGTCCCCCACGCGGTAGGGTCGGGTTCGATCCCATACCGAGTAACCTTTTTTTTTTAATCGGTTCCATATACAAACATATTTTGGTAGTGAAAAATTTATATATATATTTCAGGTTTTTGGGTGAGTTCAAGGGCAGTGAATGATCATTATGAATGAATGAATCTGTAAAACGAAGCATTTAGAAACGGTAATTATTCGGACACGATTCCTTCGATTTGGATCGAAAATAATTGTTGAAAATTTCCCTGTTGAAAATTATAATATAACATGAATTCTGGTAATTGTATCCAGTTTTAAATGTGATTCGGGAAATATTCTTATGAAATATCATTCGTGCTAGAGGATTTCATGTTTTTTTTTTAATATTTCCTCAAGCATTTCGCTCCTAGGAAATTCAACTGCGACCGCAAATCGCACTCAGTAAAATTTCCAGGCAAAACGCTTTCTCGAAAATTTCAAAAAAAATTAAGTGATAAATGTTTTCCTTTTCAACATGAATACCCCACAAGAGGTTATCTTGTCATAAACATGCATCTGTCTTTGGTCCTTGTGATTGAATTTATATGTATATTTTATGATGAATAAATTGATTGATTGATTGATCTTGACGATGGAAGATAGTGACTAAAGTTTATCTTTCAGTCGCAGTTGATTCCACATCTGATTTTATGAACATCCTGTTTATATTTTCAAAAATTCAATCTATCATACCCCATGACAGGTTTTAATGTCAGACACTAATTTCAAAGTGTCTCTCCAAAAGAAATGATTCTAACTTTTTCCATCTTTGCAAAGTGAGATTGCTTCTTGAAAATGTGTTTCCCATTTCTTCCGGTCTTCCCGATGATCGTGGAAGCGTGAAATAGATTTTCGTCGACAAAAATGTATTGAAGACCTAGTGAATGCGATGCCTCTCCTGCGTTTTTTTTTTTCATTTGGCACAGGTTTCTTTTTTTTATTGGTACTAAAAACCTTCGACTTATTTGCACTCACGTGTAATACACAAATTACAGGTCAATAATTCAAAAAATTTTCCTTCATCACACTTCAGAATAGGGGCAAGCTTGAGCTGATTATTCTAATATGAATTTCGAAAATATCATCCACTTATTTACTTCTTAATGACCTTAAAATCGAGGAGCAAGAGCAAGTGCTTGCTACACTTTTTATCTTATATGAGTTTTCAATTAAGACTGTAATAGAAAGTCAAATTTTTACTTTTACATTTTTCTTTTGAGTTAGGGTCCTTTCAAAATATCTACCAGATGTAGTTCAATATCCAGCGTGGCTTTAGCCGGTGCAGTAGTTGTTTTCTGTTAGATATTCAGAAGAATAACATTTTTATCGTGGATTTTACAATCCACAGAAAAATATTTTCATTCAATATTCAATTTAGAATGTTTTCCTTTTCAATATATATATATATATATATATATATATATATATATATATATATATATATATATATATATATATATATATATATAGAAAAAAGGGAATATTTATCGTTCACCCACTGAATTTTTACCCGTTAACCGATTCTACAACTCATAACTTTGTAGTGGGTTATCCGATTTAAATGATTCTTTTTTTATTGGATAGGGTATACTTCCGAGTTGGTCAAATTTGAATTTGGAAAGGAATAATCCACCCCTAAGGGTAGATAAATGGGGGATGATTGATTTTTCATCTGTGAACCGATTATGTTCAAACTTGACACACATATGTA
The DNA here is from genome assembly GCA_018342105.1 of Gonioctena quinquepunctata. Lineage (NCBI taxonomy): Eukaryota > Metazoa > Arthropoda > Insecta > Coleoptera > Chrysomelidae > Gonioctena > Gonioctena quinquepunctata. The sequence continues at coordinate 43,507 of JAFIRS010000972.1, forward strand.
ATTCTGATGACACTGCAACATAATGGATACCTGGAGGCAATTGAGTAGGTAGTTATTAGTGGATTTTAGCCACAAAAAGTTAAATAACCCTTCTTAGTCTTAAAAATAACTGCTCCTAAACTAATCTGAGTAACTGAATTTGAGTCAGCGCTAAACAAATAATCAACGAAGATCATTAAATTTCTTTAAAAAAATGATCAAAACGCCGCCGTTCATCCCGCTGCCATCATTTTACGCTTCACATAATTGTTAAAACTTTTTTATAGATAATAAGATATTATCAATGAATCTCAAGTGTCAAAACATTTACTCGTATTTCCTTCGGTATCAATCATAATAAAGATAAAGTTGGAATGTTCATTTCAGGTCCGATCGGGTCCAACTTGATTTTTAACCGACGAAACCAAATAGGAGGAGGTTCTCTAGTCGACGCGTAGGTATATTTTTTTTATGTATGACCACGCATAACTTTTTACTGAGACGTCCGATTCCGATAATTCTTTATTCAGTGGATAGGGTGTACTTCGAAGTTGGTCCCATTTGAATGATGAAATCCACCCCTAAGGGTAGCAAAATGAAGGATATTGATCACTCACCCTCTGAATTCTGGTCCTTTAACCGTTCTATCAGGCATAATTTGTACTGGGTTCTTCGATTTGGATGATTATTTTTTTATTAGGGAATGATTATCCACCTTACGGGTAGAAAAATAAGTAATAATTGATTTTTCACTTGTGAACTTTGGCACACATATGTACTTGACAATGACAGATCGCTAATGTCATTATTTTTGTTCTCCTACATCCATCACAATCATTATATTCTATGAGAGGATGGAATGATATACAAAGTAATGAAATAAACTAACCGGAACAACAAAAACAATTTATATTACAACAAATAGTAAAAGTAGATAATCATATTATTTAACTGGTAATAGATGAAGTAAGGTGGGTAAGTAAGTATTTTGGAAGTAATCGAGAAACAAGTGGGTAGTAATTAGTAGATTTAAGCCACAAAAAATGGAAAAATAAAAACTTTTTAACAAAAAATGAAACCGACGAAATACGGAACTGAAAAGTAAAAAATAAAATAAACCTTCTTAGTCTCAATAACTAAGCTCCTAAACTAATGTAAGTAACCAAACAAACAAACAATCAACGAAGATCATTAAATTACTTCAAAAAAATTATCAGAATGTCACCGCGCAACTCGATGCCATCATTTTACGCCTTATCTAATTAATTTGCTTGTTTGTTTGGCGCCGACTCAAAATTAGTTACTTACATTAGTTTAGGAGCTTAGTTATTGAGACTAAGAAGGTTTATTTCATTTTTTACCTTTCAGTTCCGTATTTCGTCGGTTTAATTTTTTGTTAAAATTTTTTTTGTAATCTTAGATCATGTCAGACAGTGATTGATACCAAGACGAAATAATCTAGAATATCATTTGGAATTTGTTCCTATACCAGCTGATTATTAGGAGCACTAAGTATCCTCTATTGACTCAGCGGAAAATTAAAATTCTTCTGACTGGTTCTAAATAATCTACTTTATGTTTATATCAAATCATATCAGAAATTAACATTAATCCATTATCCATTTGACTGTGAATGTATCATATCTTTATCGTGAGTTCCAACGCTAAGAATCAAGATATTTTTTCAATGCTCCACAACTTCAAAATAAAACTCAAACATTTTCTGCTACAACATGCCTTTTATGATGTCAATGAGTTTTTCAATGGTACTCTTACTTTTCAGAACAACTCAATTATACAAATTTTGACCTAATTTTAATGCCTATCAGACTTTTAATGTGCGATTTTATCTCTTTTTCTAAGCTTTACTGTACCTATATTTTATCTTTATTTTTTATTTTTGCAATTGATGTATGTACAACTTCAAATGACTTGTGTAAACACTCTTGTGTCCTAGCACCAATAAAGAATTGATTGATTGATTGATAAGCATAAGCTCCAATTTAACGAGAGCTAGAAAATTTCCATACAACAAACATTCTAGAATACTTTATATATTCTCAACTAGCTGGTGCCCGCGTCTTCGTCCGCGTAGAATTCTTAGTTTTCCTGGTTCTTTATGTGATTCCATCTAGCAAACATCAATTTGACAGTTTGTCACATTTAATGATTAAAAAATGACGGTTTTCATACAATTTAAAATTGAATTTCTAAAAATCCTTTCTTGGTACTCACCTACAGTGTCAAAGAAACCCACATGCAAATTTTCACGGTCCTAGCCCCAGGAGTTTGGGATGTGCGTTGATATGTCAGTCAATCAGTCAGTTATTCTTTTATATATTTAGATTAAACGTGGGACAATATAATCTTCAAGAGTTCAATTTATTCGACTAAATGCCACCAGTTTTGTCACCAGAGTCTTGTCAATACGACCCTTCTTTCAAATAGCTATTAGGAAGGTGCTCGAATCACCTTGGACCTCGTCTCTCTAATATGCTGCCTGATGCCATTGAAGAAACAGATAGTTCAACAATGTATAAAAATTAAGTAAAAAATTGGATCCTACTTTCTGAAAGGACGTTGTTTAATGGTTTTGTCAACCAAACTCTTGTTCGAAGATGAAAAATTATAATAAAATTATTAAATAAAAAAAATGTGGAAATAAAAAAAAGTTTAGGACCTGTACTACATAAACTGGAATTAGTCTTCATCTTCTTTTTTATCTTTTGTATTTCGTATAACAGATGCTGTTATCCAAACGTAAACTCACCCGAACACCACAAATTATACCAAATATAACCGATACCCCAATACTCCTGAAAATTAATATTTATTACTAGATAAACAATGTCATATATTTATATAATTCATGACTATCAAAATAAGATTTGAGTAATTTTCCTCATCACATACAAGCGACAGTGATGTCACTAGAGCTTCGTGATATTCTTCTGTTTATTTACTCATTCCTTATCTCTATTGCAATGTTGCTGCTTTTTTACTAGGTAAATAAACATTATTATTATCATTATTATTCTGGGGAATCTGCCCGGACTGGGAGTCAGCATTTGAATTATTTCTCTAACTCTCAAACTCGTCAATCATCTATCATAATCATTCTTCCCCCACATAACACCACTCTATTTCAAAAGAGTGCTAAACTCTATAACAAACTTCCAATGGAGATAAAAAATTATAATTCCAGAATTAGGCCAATAGAGATAAACATGATTTTCCAAAAATTTCATAATAATTATAAAAGTTTTAAAACTTTATTAGAATGAAGAGTACATTCGAATGATATAAAGTCTGATTTTGCAACCCTTTTGTCTGAACGGAAGATGTTGAAAATCGGGATTTAATGAATTTTCACATTGTTAGCTCGGAAAAATTTGCAAAAGTTCTGCAAACCTTCGAAGTTATGAAAAATAGCAATTTACATCCTCTGACAAATTTGCAACCATTCAAACAAAACGGAAATGTTTGTTTTATCGAAAAAAAATTGTTGTTAGTCCTAATTTTGCGATGAACATTCCAAAAGTTCTGCAAATTCGTAAAAATAACTAAACTAATGTTCATGAGAAGAGTTTCAATTTGCAACCTCTTGCGTCAAACGAAAAATATATTTTTTCATGAAATTGTTTTTTTTATTAAAATAAGTGGAATTTTAAAATTTAAAAAGGTTAAAACCGAAATGAGAGTAAAATCAAAAGAAAAATATTTTCGTGTTTGTACTCTACCAAAATAAGCAAAAGTTCTGTAAATCAGGCAGACAACTCATTTTACCAATTGGTGGCCGTATAATAATTTGCAAACTATGTTACTATGCGGAATATTAGGAATTAAAAAAAATATTAATTTTTGCAACACCTGTGTTATTAATATAATTAATAAAGATTTTCATATAATAAATGACATTCATTGTGTTAACTATCGTCAATGGTGGGTGAATCCTTACAATGTTGAAAGCTAACGTTTTCGATAAGAATTCATAACAATTAGGAATTGCCATGGAAAATCCGTTGAGTGCGTTTGATGGAGGATCGGGAATATATCGACGTTTCCATAATTTTATTGATTTATTAAAAAATTGAAGAAATATTGAGATTTAAAAAACACTCTGACGTCATACATACATACATACGTTTTTTCCACTGTTAATTTTCAAAAATTGTATGAATCAAGAAAATGATTCTTACGTGTCGATTACAATTCAGTCCTCCATTCGGATGTAATATCGATCTCACAAAATTTTATATTTTGGCAACGTTTCTGTACTTGCAATCGATAACGTTTTGATATCCTTACTTCCATAGATTAATAATTTTGAAATCTCTTCGAGTGCTATAGTCATGTTGTGACAAGTGGAAATTTTGAATGAAGAATGATTGCATGTCGTTTCTAATGCGATAAAAAATGAATGTCTTCCAATAGTTTATTAGCAGAATATATGCACAAAAATAGTTTAACGGTAGAAATACAATTTTGTACTCTGGGAATTTTGTACATACCGATCTGGAATAAACACCAATTCCAATCAACCAGTACAAAATATAACAGATATACGCGATGGATAATCAAGTATTTAACTTGACCACTGTAGATATATGTCGATCTAATATTATATCTTTAAATATGTTTTATTGTGAGAGTTAAAGAAATAACAAGTAACTTTTGGTATAAAATACAATACAACAGAAAAAAAAATTAAATAAGTGATTTGGTGCTCTCTTGCTCATAGAAGAGGACGAATGCTTCACCACTTATAAGGGATTCTGGTGATATCGGTGATACTCTTGAGTCATTGTACTCGTGCCATGTGTCTGCATAAGGGTGCCTACAATAAGCCGTGTAGTGTCCGCTATAGGATGTTCCACTATGATTGGACACAGCATACAAGTTGTAGCGACATGGAATTATGTTATCTGTTGAATAATTACTCATGTCTAATCCTTCAAGAGGAAAGTCAATGGTGGCATTTAATTTTCCCCCGAATCTATCCATCAGCGAAAATCGTTTCAAGTGAATGACTAATATTTTGGGGAATTTATGTATGGATAATGACTTAGTGCATTTAATCTTTTCCTTACATTTACAACAAAATGGTTTCTGTTCGCCATCTAAAGTTTCTTCATTAGTGAATGAATCTAAACATTGTGACAGTCTGAGCCGGCCAGTTCTCTGTGGAATATGAAGTGAAAGGTCCCAGAAGGGGTCAAAAGAGACAGAACAATGGCCACAGAAAGTACACTTCAACGTTGATTTCAATTGACCAACAAAGTTATCAACAATTTTTTAGTTGTCCATTCTTAGATATCTTGACCAAGACTCCTGTGCCTTTTGAATGAGTGCAGATATATTAAAGTAAAAATGGTTCCTAACACTTAACACCAAAAAAACCAATGTAATAGCATTCAAATGTACATTTTCAGATATCTCTTTAGGAACAAACACTATCGAAAACAGCACCACATCGAAATTTCTAGGAGTCCATCTAGAAAAAAATCTAAAATTTGACGAACACATCAGACAGCTCAATAAAAAATTAGCATCTTGATGTTACGCGCTAAGAAATGTTGTGAAAGAGTTAGATTTTCCCAACGCTAAGGCTGTGTACTACGCATTGATAGATTCCCAACTGCGGTATGGTATAGCCTTCTGGGGAGGTTGCTGTAACACACTTATGCAGTCAGTCTTTGTCTTACAGAAAAGAGCCATCAGATATCTTTGTAAGGCCAAGAGGCAAGATTCATGTAAACCCCTCTTTCTTGAGCATAAAATACTAACAGTCATTTCAATATATATAATGGAAACAGTGACCATAATCCACAAGAACAGAGCTAATTATGAAGTCACAAACACTGCATATTCAACCCGTCAAGCTAACCAACTCAGGCTTCCAATCCCAATTCAACTTTGACGCATAACTCACTTATATATAATGGTATTAAGATGTACAATAAACTCCGCTAGAAATTAAAGAAACAACATCGCTAAAACTATTTAAAAAAAAAACAAAAAGCATATTGAGTGATAAAGCCTACTATAATCTACAAGATTACTTTAATGACACACTGTGATATCCTAGTTCATTAAGTATACCAATCTTTTCATCTTTTTATATTATCTGTTTAATCTATATTATTTATGTTCTTTTATTGTATTATATTACATTTTATTAATGTTATTGTGAAAACTTATCTATTTACAATAAGCTAATGTCTGTTATAATTTTAAAATAAGCTGTACAAATTTTTTAAATTGACTGATTATCGATAATCTTAATGTATAACATTGTGTTTGTTAACAAGAGATAACTCTTATCAACAATAAACATATTCTCTCTCTCTCTCTCTCTCTCTCTCTCTCTCTTTCCATGGTCGCTTGATTTCTCATCAATTTCTGTCAGGATAGGTTTGGGCTTTTCTAGCACTCTGTTTACATCTTCATGAAGACCTTCCAATAAATATCTGAGAAATTCTTGAGCGTCCTGTTGAGCGTACCCCCCGAAACGAGGTGCGAATATTTGTATCTGATTTTTCAAAGAAACCACCCTATCAGTCGAATCTTCCGACCAAAGTTCTTTTATCACTACAGCAAATGATTTTATTAGAGCACCCTTCATACTTGATGTGCTTGTATTGATATCCCTCATATGATCGTCTTTTCTAAGATATTCGAGCAACCATCTGGTATTCGATAAACATTGTATTACGCTATTCATGAAACAGGTGTTGCCAATGTTTTTCAATCCATTAAGTCCGACAATTTGGGCATTTTCATTCACAAGTGGACTGATGGTGTTGTTGTAGTTATAACTGCATACATCATTAATGCTGACATCAAAGGAATAATTTCTATCATGAATAGTATTTTTCTTAAATTTATCAAGGTATACTCGTCTTTGAATAGAAGGTTTTTGAGGCTGTAAAAAAATTTCATCCAGTTTTCGGGATGAGGGAAGTGTACCCATAACTGATGCGGCGTTTCCTCTTTGAATTGCCATACTAATACGCTGAATCAGAAAAGCATATGATCTAGAATCATTAGTACACTTTATAATTTTTTTGCCAATTTCTTCTAGAAGTTCCTGGGCGTGAGATCCAAATACTCCATATGTTTCAATTGCCACTGGATAAAATGTGTAAAATTCTTCTATATTCGAATATTTTCGAATTTTCAATTTCTCAGCAGAAGTAGCTGCTGCACCTTTCGTGATTGAGGTCGTTATAAGATGGGAGGCTGCAACAGTATCTACACATGTGAAATCCCAAACCAAAGGCTTTCCAAATTTCCAGGGTATAAGGGTCATTCCGTCTGGACGTTTCCCGTCGTCTCTACTTATTCCAACAGGTTCTAATACTGAGGGAATTTCCGCAGTTGTAAGAGCTCGTTTTATCAGATCATTCACAGCATGGTGTCTCGAAAAACGACCCGAACTGAACTTGCAGCTCAAACCATGTGTTCCATTTTCTTCAACAATAGATCCACATCTACATCTATAGCTAACAGAATGTCTACAATGTATGGCTAAATTATAAAAAAAACAAAAAACAATTAAATAAAAATATCTTTCGTTGAACAATGACGGTTGCAAATCTCTTGCATCACGTAAAATATTAGTCGTAATTATAGCTGCAATTTGCAGAACTTTTGCAATTATTTTTGCAGTTGTGAAAATGCAAAAAATAGTATTAGTGAATAAATAGGTTCCGTTTTTCGTTTGAAGTTGCAAAGTTTCATATCCACTGAGACCGATATTATCTTTTTTTGGAACCACAATAAAAAACTTTTGTAATTATTCCAATGCTTGTGGGTATTGAAAATGGCAGCGTCGTGAAAAAAGTTTGATAAATAAATGATGCGTTTTTCAGAAATGGTTGCAAATGTACGTGAATATGTTTAACTTTTTTACCGTTCACTTATCCAATTTGCAGAACTTTTGTAATTTTTTTAAACAAATTATTGTGAAAAACTTAAACAAATGACAAAAAATAAGGTTCCGTAAATTTCAAATGGTTGCGAACTTAATGCATGTTGTAAAACATTATTACTATCGGTATGCCTAGTATGCAGAACTTTTGAAATTTTCAGTGTGAAAATAAAGCATGAAAACGTTTTTTGCAATTACAACAATGTTCCGTTCATCGCAGACTTCTGTAAAATTTCATAGTTTGTTTTCATTAATGCACTAACATACCATTGAAGTTTGAAAACTTTTGGAATTATTGTGAATTGATTGTCTATATCTGCTGGCCTAAACATAAACGAAAAATCGAAGATTATCTATGTAGAAGAGCTTATTATTCATGCCTGAATGCACCGTTTGTCAATTCTAACTCTAGTTCCCCAATCCCGTTTTTGTAATCTTTGGCCCGTAGCTATGCACCGTCAGCAGATTAGATAATCCAGATTGGAAATCTGACAACGTTGGTATTGCAAGATTTTTTGAAAGTTGAAAATGATGAAACGTCAAAATTGTCAGTTTCGATTTTTATTTTCAAAATGACTGATGGTGAAAACACAAAAAGAATCCCTAATTTGTCCCCGGGAGAAAAGCAGAGTCTCATGAGGGTACTCTTGAAACACACTTATATCATTGAGGACAAAAAAATAGACAAAGATTGCAATGATGATAAATCTCAAGCTTGGAAGCGAGATGTGGTCTGTGGCATCCAATAAAATCTCCGATTGTACTCTGATGCACAATAATACAGACGCAATGTGGTCAGGTATTGGTTCATTGGGGTTAGACCATCATTTCTGAAATGAATAAGATAGTAGATAGATACCTGCTAGTAGCCGTTATACCACTACACCTCAAATCCCCGAAAAACTATTCATGTAGCCAAGGAGCATTCTCCATTAAATATGTTGTGTTGGGTGAAGGTGCATGAGGTGGGGTAATCTACTAGCCAACAAGACACAAAGACAGACACTTCCTTGCATTCATCAACTAACAAATCATTTTGGAATTCAATTTCGTCTTCTATGTTTCCCAGGAAGCTGAGAACTGTAGGTTTTGTAAGTCGAAATCTTCGAAAAAATTTATAATTGTCCATAGTGTCGAAATAATCACTCCTTTCGTAGACGAGGAAAACCAAAGATGATATCGTGGATATCTAGATCATCATCAATGAATATTTCGTCCTCCATTTTATCCAGAAATAATGAAAAACTTGCAAAAAAACTCAACACTCAAAGTAATAGACGTCATTCGCTAAACCACGCTTCGTTGACCGATTAGAAAATCTGAAGCTTACACCAGATTTTTCTTGCGGTGCATACGCCTGAATGCACCGTTTGTCAATTCTAATTCTAGTTCCCCAATCCCGTTTTTGTAATCTTTGGCCCGTAGCTATGCACCGTCAGCAGATTAAATAATCCAGATTGGAAATCTGACAACGTTGGTATCGCAAGATTAGATTATAGTTGGAGATGATGAAACGTCAAAATTGTCAGTTACGATTTTTCATTTTCAAAAACGTAGACATCACTCCAGCGAAACCTACTCAAAAATACCCACCAACTGGCCTTCAGGGTCCTATAAATGATAAGCTAAAAGTAGATATCTCTCTCCGAACAGCAAACCAACCCACCAAAAAGAGCAGTGCAGTAGTGGTTAATAATAAACCCTCATCTTCCATCACAACTCCTGAAACACCATTGATGTCTAATCGAAGAAGGCCAATGGGTAACGTGAGAGTGTTGACCCCTCAGATGTGGCAGAAAAATACAATCTGCTGCTAGATAAGCGACTCATTTTGCTTGAAAAGCAAATCGTGCAAAATGTAGAACTACAAAACTTCTCCAATGAAGAAAACACAATTAAAATGAACATTTTGAAGCAACAACAAGAAAATCTGTGTTTGGAAAACGAAGAAAAACTTCCGAAAATAGATCTGCTGAAAGCTGAATTAAGATATGAAAAATATCTGCTCTCCACAAATATTTGAATCTGTGCAGATTATGAGATGATAATGTGCAACTGATGAATTTTTTTTTTTTAGTTTTTCACCAATGAGAGCGAATATGATAACCAACATTGATCGTACTTATCATTTCTAGTTGAGTTGTTTTTGTTTAATACTTCAAATAATTTATATTTTGTTCAAGTTGAAGGTACCTAGTTCCTGAATTTAGCTGTTGAAAAGTTGTATTCATTCCAAAAATTTGAGGCTATCAATAAAAACGCTGGAAGAAAACAAAGAATATCTATTTTATTCATTATTTACATGGGTAGTGCACATACTATACTTATTTTACAAACGAGCAAAAAAATTATCAATAAAATGTCTTCTGTGATCATAATTTTGGTTGCCTACAGGCTCTTGTAATGGCCCAAGGTCAATGTTCCCCGTTTCAATTGAATAATTGACTTATTCTCCATCAATGCCTTCTGGTACCGGGGGTACATTTTCTCCATTCTCTATCGCCACATTATGTTAAATGCCAGTCGAAACTATAATATTGTTAATCAATTCTGGTTTATCTCCAAACTCATTGTTTCGAAAACGAGCCTTGATTCTGCTGTTGTTGAAAATGGTTTGGTCATGTGCAGAACCAGGCCACCTTGCTCATACATCCATTATTTTGAGGTTGATGTTGCCAACCACTTGAATATTGAAAAATAACTTTTTCTGTTTCTGAAGACTTCAGCGTCTGCACCCCGTGAAAATTACTTCACCTTATAAGTATTATACCTAAAAGTAATCAGCTACCTGTCATTACCTGGGGATTGTATCTCATGTGGGTTCCATCGATACACCCATTCACCTTTGGAAACCGTGAGATGCGATAAAAGTCAGTTGAGGTTCTGAGAATTTCCTCTTGGGTTTGTGGCATCATAATGTAATTGGGCCTTGTTCTTGCAATGGCCGTTGTAACCCGATTTAAAATTATGGAAACTATGGTCTGATGGCAGCCAATAAAATCTCCGATTGTAGTCTGATAACTCGCAAAAGAGTACAGACGCACTGTGGTCAGGAACTGGTTCATCGGGGTTACACTTTTATTTTTAAAATAAATAAGATAGTAGATAGATACCTGTTAGTAGCCGTTATAGCACCACATCTCAAATCACCGAAATAGTATTTATGTAGACAAGGAGCATTCTCCATAAAATAAGTTGTGTTGGGTGAAGATGCATGAGGTGGGGTAATCTACTAGCCAACGTAACCAAAGACAGACACTCCCTTGCATTTATCAACTCACAAATCATTTTGTAATTCAATTTCGTCTCCTATGTTTTCCAGGAAGCTGAGGAATGTAGTCGAAATCTTCGAAAAAATGAATAATTGTCCATTGTGTCGAAATAATCTCCTTTCGTGGAGTCTGCGAGCAAAACCAAAGTTGATGATATCGAGGATATCTAAGCCATCATCAATGAATATTCCGTCCTCCATTTTATCCCGTGATAATGAAAAACTTGCAAAAAAACTCAACACTCGAAAAATCGGTGTCAAAATAAAATATACGTCATTCGCTAAACCACGCTTTGTTGACCGATTAGAAAATCTGAAGCTTAAACCAGATTTTTTTTGCGGTGCATAATAAACAATAATCTCATCCAGGTTTCCGTAACTAATCCGCGAAATTAGCCTACGGTGCATACGGGCGTCAGTAAATGAATACTTGGGCGATAAATATCTCATTGAAGGGATACTCTATAATGCCGTACTTTCACTAATCAAACTTGATATATGTACGTATTTATTTATTTATTAGTATGTATTTCTTTAATGTATTATATGTAACAACTGGAATATTATATTCTTTCTATTCTACATGTTATAGTGCTTGTTGTTGTTTCCCAAAATGATGATCCTGCTCCATTAATAATAATTTTATTTAAAAAAAAACCTAAGAGAACTGTGGTCACAGTCGAATCGTTGGATAGTATTACGAAATAAGTACAGTACGCCCAGCGTTGTTTATGTCGGAAGCGACGGTTGACCTGGATTCTCCAAACCAACAGTCGCATATTCCAAGAAAACAGTCATAGCGAGTTCAAGATAAATGTTTATTTTGTGCAGTGCGGTACGCTGTATATTTTAGTAGTAAGTTGTGGTTGAGTATTTTATTGTTGGAGTGCATTATTGTGTTGTGTTTTCGAAGTGTAATAAACGGACATGATATTAATCGAGTATTTCAATAACCCCAGTTTCGAAACAATATATAAAAATCCTAACTTGAATGGAAGAAAATATCTTGACTGTGTTCCAACCAACCAAGTCCAGACCTGGATGACACGTTTGGTTAATCTTTGGTTTAATCTTTTATCTACGTTTAAGATTATACAGAACTATTGTTTTCCATTAAAATGGCGTGAAATCTCGTGAACATAACAATGCAGGAAGGCAATGAAAAAGGTAAAAATAAAGAAATATGCATTCAAACTTTTTTATCATTATAGTTGTTCTCGTTAAAGGTCACCAAATGATATTTTACCTTTCAATGGGGTCATTCCTATGAGGCTTGAAAAGCCTGTTAATCTAGTCAGTAAATGATGAACATAATATTCTCTTGTTGATTTAGAAATGAAGAAAACATCAGAAACTAAATTGAAATCTACGCTAAATTTGTATGGTTTTTGAATTGATGCGGAAATCTGATAAATCTGTAGTATATAAATTAACTTGTGGCTCTTGTGTAAGTTTTTACATAGGCCAAAAAGGCAGAACATTCAAAAAACGATTATCAGGATGTAGGAACTGTTTCGTCGATGGAAAAACAAATTCAACTTTCGCTACTCACCTCTCGACTAAAAAACATTGTTTTGTTAACGATTTCGAAATATTAAATACCGAAAAGAAAGGTTATAAACTCGACCTTCTAAAAAGTTTAGAAATTAATAAAGGCAAAATGTCGCCTTATTTTTTTGATGGCCAAATCAACTTAAATCATTTGTTTTACGGAAGATTAAACAGGTAATGGATATAATCTCCGTTCTACTTGGTCTCATTCCCAATAAATACCTAATGGATTATCTATCTCAATATTCTTAATAGATTCATATACCTGCTACTACCTGTCTTGACTATTTAACATGATACATTATCGTGGTTGTTGAGTTTGTAAACCTAGTTCAGTGAAAACCATTTAGGGAAGTGAGTGTGTTTTGTTTGCTTTACATTTGTATGGCATTTTTATTGCACTTTAATTTCTGATTTTTTTTTTATCCAAGGTTATATCATCTAGGACTAATTTAATTAAGGGAACTGGAAACTGTTCCGTGTTATAGTCAGTTATTTTCTACATACAATAAAAAATGTAGGCTGTGATTTGGGTATTTGATGGATTAAAGGGATTATTGGTTTTACAATAAGGGGCCTGTGGCTCAGTGGCACCAGCGTCGATCTTGTGTCAACTGTTTCCACCTGGCGCGGGTTCGATTCCCGCAGCTGGTGAAAAATTTTTTCAAGGTCCCAAGAGTGGTTTCGGATCCCACTATAAAAGGTAAGGTCCCCGTGATCTTAACTCGTACAAGTTTTCATTAACTTCTGAGGGTTGGTCAAACAACTAAGAAAGCGGTTAAAAACAAAATAAAAAACAATTTTACAATAAAAACAATTTTACAATCAATAAATAGCTAGGCAAATAAAAAGTAAAATAATAAATTAATATAAATATTAAACTATTTGGTTTCAATCAATAATGTATACAAATGAATATCTTGGTTCAAATCAGACCCTTCAATACTATATTCAATAAGTTTAAATACTTGCTAGAATCATTTTTTTTTGTATCCTATACATAATAATGAAGATGTTTGTTATCAAAAAGTGTTCGAAGGTTTTTTCAAGTCCATGGCCATTATAATTATGAATGTTGTGGAAAAACAACTTTAATGATACACACACAAGGTAATAAAAATAGTAGTTGGTTGGTCTTTGAACGTTTCATTTATGCTTTGGTGAGGTTGCAAGTACACTGAGAAAATTATGTGCATTTCTATATAAATTGCATTTTTACAAAAAAATAACCATTGCGAACATTATCTCAATTGTATTTTTTTTCCAGAAAATGTATTGTCAAAAACTCAACCAGATGACAAACAGAGTGAATATAGGAGCAGCCGATTTTCAGTTGCCTTTCATATTCTTCTACCAGTGGCCGGATTGACACTTCTGCTGTTCGGGAAGAAACAACTGTTCACGAAATTGATGCTTCAATTAGACAGGAACTGTGTATCAGGTCAGTTGAAACATCGAGAAGTTCCAATGGAAACGTTTGAAAAATGCTATCTGCACGATAGTCAAACAGTACATATCTCAAAAATCGTTTGAATTACGAATTTGGCGATTTTAAACAGTTCATTTCTAGAATTTATATCCGTTCAGCGACATCAACTTCAGAATGTTAATTGGGACACCCTTACATAATTTATAATGTTGTGACTAGCTTTGTAATAGCAATTCCACGGTACTAAATTAGTCAGTTTTTAATTTTTTTTTATTAAAAATGGAGTTTGAGACATATTTTACTCAACACAATATTAAAATGTATGTACTAAAATATTTAATTAAAAACACTGAGTTCAAAATATAACACGTGATTTAACACAATATAAAAATATCTGTAATATACAGGGTCCTGCGCGGTGTTCCATATCTCTATTTAGGAAACAGATAGGAATCTATATTTCTATAATATTACCTTATTGCTCGAGCTCGACAAAATAAAAAAATTGTCGGTCACACAGGGTGTTAAATTTTTTCTGGGCGGATCCCAATTGTGTTTTTTTTAAATGGCAACCTATATTTTTATCGCTTTTCGGTTTCTACATAGAAAATAAAAGATATTTTATGTATATCTTCACTTCGAAAATATTGACGGTTTTCGAGATTTCTAGCATGACAGGTTTTTTTTCCAATATTCGTCACTCAGAATATTTGAAATTATAAAGTTGTGCCAAGTCCAATTGAAATTGATTTTTGGTCAAATATTCTGCATTGGTAATACTCTCAAACGATATAACTGAAATCGACCTGTGATATACAGGGTATGAAAGACAGCTTGCCACATATTGTAAATAAAAATTTGCAGAATCTTCTTTATTTTAAATGGAACACCCTATATGTTATCGATCCATAAGAAGCGCCAACAAAGGCTCTACAAATGTCATCGAATATTCCCTATGGTTAAGTTTACTAGTTTTTCTTAAAACAGCTATTTTTTTCGAAAAATGGCAAGTTTTCATATTTCTTCGCTATAATCTCAATGAACGACTTTTTTCAAAGCAAAATCCATTTGACGACTGACAGAATATACAAAAGATATCTTGTTTCAATTATGTACATTATAAGGTAACCTATAGTTTTTCTTAAACATTTTTTTTTTCGAAAAATGACAATTATTTCTATTTTATCGCCATAATATCAATGATTTTTTTACTGTGAATCCATATTTGACGGCTGTGATCGAGATTATGTTGTTTGTAAAACATTTATTACCTTTTGCTAGGTCAACAAGTTTTGAATTACGTCACAAAATGTACGTTCTTGAATATTTACAATAATTTCAATAATCTCGAAATTTGTGCCATATTCTTTCGGTCTAAAACAACCTTTCAGCGAATAAAATATTTATTGGAAATCGAGTAGTCTGGCAAATGACAGATCACAATATTTGCCTGAAAATAAGTATTGAAATCTTTGGTGAATCGTGAAGCTGAACTTTCGATATAATTTCATCGGAATGTTGTTTTCAAAAAGTGATATTTTTTTCATATTAGGTGAATCAGACAGGAATTGTTTATTGGCAAGTAGAATTTATTCTCAACGGTATCCAGATGAATGATCTTTCCGAAAGGTCCTGGAAGTATCAATTATTCTAAACATGAGCGCATCAAGCCAGCTACTAATGAAGATAATGAATTGCAAGTTCTTCTTGGTGTTGAAGAAGATCCTTGTAGGAGTCAACGACAAATTGGTGAAATAGTGGATATAAGTGAGACATCAGTGCAACAAATTTTGAAGAAACATCGCTTTCATCCATACCACGTTCAATTACATCAAGAACTACTGTATGCCGATTTTGAGAAAAGAGTGAGATTTTGCAATTGGGCTATGGGAAAAATTCGTCGAAACGAATATGTTTTCAATAACATTTTATGGTCGGATGAATCGACATTCCATAAAAATGGATTTGTGAATCGCCATAATTACCATTATTATTAGATAGAAAATCCCCACTTATTGAGACAGGTGGATTATCAACATAGGTGGTCGATAAATGTCTGGGGAGGCATCACTGGAGAATATGTAATTGGTCCATACTTTTTTGAGGGACATCTGGAACAATTTATCTCAATTTCTTACGAAATGATTTGTTAGAAGATATTCCTCTTGACCTTCGCAATAGAATGTGGTTACAACATGATGGCACTCCTGCTCACTATTCGGCAGAAGTGAGAGATCATTTGAATGAAGTATTTCCCAATAAATGGATAGGACGGAATGGGCCTGTCAGGTGGCCCGCTAGATCACCAGATTGAACAAAACTGGATTTTTTCTTATACATAAAAAATATGGTTTTACTCGAGCCACCAACTTTTTCCGAAAATATGCGACTTAGAATAACGAATGCATTTCGCAGCATTACACCAGCTGTCTTGCGCATGGTAGAAGTCTTTCAAACATAGACTTCAGCTCTGCATTCAAGAAAATGGAAGACATGTTGAACATATTTTATAAAAGTTTCATTATCAACCTTCATTGAATTCCCTTCTGTAGTTTGCCAGTTGACAATTTAAATATCTAGAACTTAAGCTCTGACTTTAATTCATGAATATATACCATAACATGAAAAACAAATTATTAGTAAAATTCATCATGTTTTTTCATTTAATCGTGTTTGGTTTGATATTGCGCGATTTATGTGAAAAATTCTGCATCTAATGAAAAAAATAATTTTCCATTTAGAAAAATGTGATACATACATTTATTTCATGAAAAAATTTTTTGGCCTTAAACATAATTGAAACAAGATATCTTTCGTATATTCTTATCAGTCGTCAAATGGATTTCGCTTTGAAAAAAGTCGTGCATTCAGATTAAAGCGAAGAAATATGAATACTTGCCATTTTTCGAAAAAAAGAGCTGTTTTAAGAAAAACTAGTGAACTTAACCATAGGGGATACTTGATGACATTTTATAGCCTTTGTTGGCGCTTCTTATGGATCGATAATATATAGGGTGTTCCATTTAAAATAAGGAAGATTCTGCAAATTTGTATTTACAATGTGTGGCAAGCTGTTTTTCATACCCTGTATATCACAGGTCGATTTCAGATATATCGTTTGAGAGAGATACCAATGTAAAATATTTGACCAAAAAAAAAATTTCAATTCGACTTGTCACAACTTTATAATTTCAAATATTCTGAGTGACGAATATTGGAAAAAAAACCTGTCATGCAAGGAATCCCTAAAACCGTCAATATTTCCGAAGTGAAGATATACATAAAGTATTTTTTATTTTATATGTAGAAACCGAAAAAGCGATAAAAAATATAGGATGCCATTCAAAGAAACACAATTGGGATCCGCCCAGAAAAAATTGAACACCTTGTGTGACCGACAATTTTTTTATTTTGTCGAGCTCGAGCAATAAGGTAATATTTTTGAAATATAGATTCCTATCTGTTTCCTAAGTAGAGATATAGCACACCGCGCCACTGTTGCAGGACCCTGTATATGAGTATTCACTTACAAATTATTTTATTTAAATTTCTGCGTTTGCATCGTACGAACGTTGTTGAAGGTGTGTGACTTCGATGTTATCGGGAATGGTTTGTTTACCTTTCATGCTTTTTTACCCTCGTCATGAGTACACTGGATTGTTTAGATTGAGTTATACTATAGAAAGCAAAGAAAGGAATCCAAGAGTAAGAACATTCCTTGAAATGATACATATTAAAAAAGACCCCAACAGCATTAACAATGGAGATGATATAAAAAATTTAAGCTAGATTTATAACAACCTTTTTTACCTTTGTTTAGAGTAATAATAATAAAAACTGATCTTTACATGCTGCCAAAAAAACAGTCAGGCTCATATACTATAACTCAATCTAAACAATCCAGGGTACTCATGAAGAGGGTAAAAAAGCATGAAAGATAAACAAACAATTCCCGATAACATCGAAGTCACATACCATCAACAACGTTCGTGTGATGCAAACGCAGAAATTTAAATAAAATAATATGTGAGTGAATAATCATATACCGGGTGTCAACGAATCTATTAGACAAGTCATAACTTCTAGAATATTAGGTGTATCAAAATGAGATTTGGTATACGTAAATGGTATGTGAAGAGGAGAGTTTTCGCATATTTTTCACTTTCCGGTCCCTTCCGGTTTCATCGGAAATGGCTCCGGTTTTGAAATTTTAAATGGAATACCCTGTATATTGTAACATTTTTGGATTTCTAAGATAATTATGGATCAGAAAGTGACATTTTAAAAAGTTTTTACGCCTACGTCATTTTTTTAGTCACTTTTAATATTGCATCTAGGTGGCCATGATCGGACGTTTACTAATCTGAGGACCTCAGGTGCAGAAAATTACAATCGCAAAGTGTTAATGACTAGTATGATAGATAGGCATAAGACAAGTTGGCAAAATTACATGTTCGTGTCTAACTATTATTTTTCAAATGGCGACCATTTTTTGACAAACACTTTCCGACAAAAGGATTTTTTACGAATTTAACGATACTAATTTATTTGCGATTGGATTAAAAATAAGAACATAAATTAAATATTACTAAGGAAAATTCTGGATAATAATGTATTTACTTTTGTCAAGTGTGCCATGTATAATAGTTTATTTACTTTCACTGTAGTAAATTTTCAAAGGGCATTCCTCCTTGTTCAAGACACATTTCAGCTCGTTCAATTGTTTCTCTGAACACGTTACGTAACATTTGAGGCGTTATACTTCTAAATGCCCATAGAATTCTTTCTTCTAAGATTTCAAGAGGGGCTGGACCTGTTGCATAGTAAACGTGTTCTTTAACATATCCCCAAATAAAGAAATCGAGCACAGTGAGATCCGGTGAGCGGGCAGGCCACCGTACTGGACCATTGGTTGCAATAACTTGATTATTAACATACTCTATTGAGTAATTAAGAATTTCTCTGTTATTATGAGGGGGTGCTCCATCTTGTTGGAAGTAAATTCGACGTAAAACTGCTAAAGGTAGATTATTAAAATAATTAACCCCTGTTAACGGACCTTGAAACAATATTGGCCCATTTATTCTGTTTCCAACGATACCAGCCCAGACATTGATTGCCCTCTCCCATTGCTTGTTGATTTTGTTGGGCCCAGTACCGAGAATTTTGCTTATTGAACATACCATTATTTGTGAATCATGATTCGTCGGAAAATAGAATGAAGTTGATAAAATTTGGGATTTGATTTTAAAGCAGCCAATCACAAAACACTACCCGCCTATCGCCATCGTCAGCTTACAAATGTTGATGTATCTGATATTTAAATGCTCGATATCCGTGCTTTTTCATGTGTTTCTTGCTGATTCGTGACTTATCTGCATTTCTTGACTAATTTATCTTAAAGAAACCGTTTTATCAACCTCAACCATAGCAAGAACGTTGATCTCAGTCTCTTCATTTATGATAAACCTCTGTTCCGCCTCTCGATTTCCTTCTTGCCTAAAACGATTCTCAACATACGGAAAATACAGATGGGCTGGATGTTGCCGATTGCATACAACTCAGCAGCATTCCTTCAATTCCTATGACATTCTCCAAATATTAATAACATATCCACTTTTTCACTTTGAGTATACATTATTTTGAAGAAAAATCAAACTGTAATTTGACAAAAATTAAGAAACTTTTACTGTCTGCTCATAAAGCTTGTCACTGTCATTACCTAAGTGAGTGTTTTGTTTTCCAAAGAAGACTTGTTAAAATTAACTGCAAAATATTATGCATCATGGCTATCCATGGCACACTTGACAAAAGTATTTTCCCTAGTAATATGTAATTTATGTTCTTATTTTTAATCCAATCGCAAATAAATTAGTATCGTTAGATTCGTCAAAAAATCCTTTTCTCGGAAAGTGCTTGTCAAAAAATGGTCGCCATTTGAAAAATAATAGTTAGACACGAAAATATAATTTTGTCAACTTGTCTTATTCCTATCTATCTTACTAGTCATTAAAATTTTGCGATTGTAATTTTCTGACATCACCTGAGGTCTGATTACGTCCGATCATGGCCACCTAGATGCAATATTAAAAGTGACCCTAAAAAAATTAAGTAGGCGTAAAAACTTTTTAAAATGTCACATTCTGATCCAGAATTGTCTCAGAAATCCAAAAATTTTACAATATACAGGGTGTTCTATTCAAAAATCCAAAACCGGAGCCATTTTCGGTGAAACCGGAAGTTACCGGAAAGTGAAAAGTATGCGAAAACTCTCCTCTTCACATACCATTCACCTATACCAAATCTCATTTTGATTCACCTAATATTCTAGAAGTTATGACTTGTCTAATAGATTCGTTAACATATATTTTTATATTTTGTTAAATAACGTGTTATATTTAGAATTCAACATTTTTTATTAATTATTTCAGTGCATACATTTTAATATTGTGTTGAGTAAGATATGTCTCAAACTCCATGTTTTTAATTTTAGTGTTTTTAACCTGAAGATGACAAATACTATGTCGAAACGTCGTTAGCAGGAATTATACGAATTGACTAAATCATAACTTTATTCCGAGAAATTAAAGAAAATATATGTGTATATACATATATATATATATATATATATATATATATATATATATATCCTGGTATTTAAAAAAATGTAGACTCGAAAACAAAAAAGCACTCCAGCTACAAAAATAATAATTGTCGGAAGCTGTCAATCAGTGTGGGTTGGCTGTTTTGAAGGTAGTGATATAATTATGCCTTAACATTTTACTTTCGAAGAGTGTGTCGAAATGCTAATCTATGGAGAATGTGGAAAAATAGCGGGCGTTCTCGATATTTGCACAGATATCGTTTCCCCGATCGAAAAACAAAGCAAAAAATTATTATATGGGAAAAATATAAAAAATGACTTATCAATGTTTTAAAAGGCACTGGCACTGTGATAAATATTAACACAATATTTACATGCATTGACAACTAAATATTACCACAAAGAATGGAATAATAGTTATTTATTGAGTGTCTTATTAGCCCCATAAAACATAAAAGAAAACACGGGAGAACGGCCCGATTGTTGGTTTGTCTTGAATGTTTTAATACCAATAAGACATGAAATGCAATACATTTCATTAAACACGAAGAGGGCTTATTTGATGATCATGACAGTTGCTGAAAATATAAAAAAAAAATTGTTCGAGAAGGTTGTGATATGGCTTCCATTATTTTTGTTTATTATGTGAGTTTAGATTGTTTATCAACTTCGTTTGTAATTTCAAGAACAATTTGTCTTATCTAAAGAATAGTATACCATAATAAATATTGAAGAAAGCTAGGAAGGCTAAGTTAGCCTACTATTATCCTCATTAGGTGAATCTTTATTATGGTTTTTGTGGATAACTATACTCTCCAGGCAGTCTAGTGTCGTTGACCAATTTGATCATTTCCAAATTATGAATGTTAATTTTGTGACAAGATTCTATCATATGGTCAGCCACACTTGACTTATTCTCCCATCGGTAGGTAGCATGGGCCAAATGTTCGTAGACCCTTTTGGAAATTGAACGTTTTGTATGACTGTAATAGACTTTGTCACAATTTTGACAACAAATTTCACAAATTCCCGACTTTGAGCAGCATCATAAACAAATACATTTAGTGAGTGCGCTTAACAAGGAGCAAAAAATGTTCGCGGGTTTATATTTGAGATTTGTCTTTGTAAGCAACATGTATTCCACGTATGTTTGAGCCATTCTTATAGCCTTGACCACGCAAATCATATATACTCAAATTCAGGTTCACTAACATAGTTACATAAGCCTCCACCAGTAGAATAAATGAAATGTAGTTTAATTTTTTTCGTTGATTCCTTTAATGACGATGCATTAACAAAAATGCATGGATTAAGGCGTACTTACTAAAAAGCACAAAATAAAATAATGAATAAAAAAAACGTTTATTGAAATGCGCTAAAAAGTAAAAAACTATTGCTTTTAATGTTATAGATTCAAAAGCCTGTCACTTTTGTATTCGATCTGAAAACTCACAAGCTCTTGAATCTATCACTCACGGAATAACCTACGTCACACATTCAAACCAATTATTTTTAACTTTTCAGCGCATTTGAACAAAAGCTCGCAGTAAAAAGGTTTATTTTATTAATTATTAGACAAGATAGTTGAAGACTTTACAACAGAACATCTCTTGATGTAGAGTAAATCAGCCACTACTATCTTTTAACTCTCTTCCCATAGGCGAGGTTCCGGTAAAAACAATTAACTGAAAACTTTCGGCCATCTGAGTTTTTTGGGTAAATCCAGTTCCTCATTTGACGGAGTCCTTTTGCAGTTAGAAATGTTGCATCTTCGGATGTTATTATTTCTGGTCTTTCTCCAGGGTCATCAGGTAATACGGTGGTAAGTGCATTTTCTGCTGGAACATTTTCAATATCTACGAGTACTGTATCAGAGTTTTCCACATCAGTTTCAACAATGTCAGAAGAAACTTCTGTATTTTCTTCAATAGTTCCTGGTTAACATTTATATCAATAGCAGGAACAACTAGGACGAGCATCACCGGTATTCTCAGAAAAAACATTTGTTTCTGTTGGTTTTAAATTTGTTTTCAAGGGATCGGTTAATTTCTCCTTAGCTTCCATCTTCTGATGTTCTTGTTGCCGGTACTGGTGACCTGTTAATCGCTTCCTTTTTCTGTCCTCAAAATAATAGTAAAAAAAACATAGTTTGCAATCTTGTTTTACGACTATACGAATAGTCACAGATATAAGATATAAATATATTAATATTCCAGCTATGTTTTTTTAAATTATTTGAACAGCAGAACAGCAAGTTGATAATAATTATATACATAACATTTTTCTATTTTCAAAATATGTGAAAATTCATACTATTTTTTTACTATATTCTCACTTTCACTTTTAGATCACTGATCACTGTTTCTACTAAACTGTGAAATGAAGATCTATAAACTAAATAATTAACTAATCTTGTTTGAAGAACAAATGTGAAATGCCCCTTTCTTTCAAAAACAAGTCAAATTCATATAATTTTCCATTTACGTCCGGTTTTCAACTATTTTTCCACTCACTCCCTTTGTTTTTTATTCTTACCGCTCACCTTTTACTATGAGCACGTGTCGAAGTTAATTGTTTTGATTCGGCCGCCAGTGTTATTTGCACACATTCGCCACATAGTCAGAGATTATGGATTTGGAGTATCGGAGAGAAGTTTAACGTGCAGCGCCGCAGTGGCGGAATCGGGCGAACTCGTCCGTATAGTGTCACTTAGCCGACGGTTGCATTGGATACACATTCATACGAAAAATTGGTCGTACGAATTCGTAATAAGTAATCCGAAATAAACAAATATATAGGTACTGCAATGGTTGTGGTTAGTTCGTACGCATTTTGAATACGACCAAAATATTTTGTTTTTTTGTCAATTGTTCGTACGAATGGAATTATGGAGAGAACTGGCAACTGAAATGAAATAAGGAAGTAAGAATTTTCCACTTTTATAGTGTATTTATCATAAGAATCGTACAGTACTATGTTATTTATTTTTATTTAACTATAATTAATTTACTATATTTGAATAAAAGCATGTGTTCGTTGAAAAGTCGTTTTCTCACCTTAATGTTAAAATCAGCTTATGCTTTAATAAGATACGCTTTCGAAAGATCGATGATAAAAAAAAATTTGACTCTCAATATTCTCTAAAAAATAGTCGTGTGTGGATTGTCATTTTGGTATACTAAAAAAAATCATTATTTTTTCTTATCTCTTTAAATGATCATCCAAATTCTCCTTTTTCATTGACAGGGGTACCCAGTTACAGGAAATGCTATCATAGAGTGCGAAATATATATATATATATATATATATATATTGTTACAAGTGCAACGAATAATTGGGGAAATATGTAAATGTTAAAGCAAATATTTATACACGTAAAAGAGGAAATTAAATTGAATAGAAAATTGCAAAATACCAGTATTATCAAGAACAAATTATAGTATTGTTAATTTGGGAAATATATTGAAGTTCATGTTCAATCAAGCTATACACTAAGTATTTATATACATAAATTAAGAGAAAAAGAAAAAAAAACAAGACAGAAGAGAGAAATACAAAAATGAATTAAAAAGAATACATAACACTAAAAATCTTGTAAAGTAGCAGCATTGACATGAAAATTTATGAAATTATTATAAGTGGTTAACAATACATGTTATAACAGTGTTCACAGAGTCGAAATGATTGCACAGAGTTTACAAATTTTATTGAAGCTACTACACAAGAAATTCAACGGTGATCGTAGCATAGAATTCTTCGCAATAGAACTTTATATTGTGTCGACCACCGATTCTGTACTAAGAAATTAATATCGTTTAAAAGAGCGCTACAATAAACATTATTGTGGATTAGTTTATGTAAGAATTGTATACCAAGAATAATTCTCCTTGTTTCCATACCAGGTCTTCTTGCACCCCCTCTGAATTATGAGCACCCCCTCAAAAATTTTAAATGAGAAGGGGGGTCGTGTGGCTCTGTTCAGCAATATTAAGTTTTCCAAATTTGGTGCAATCATATAACTGATAACATTTATTTTGAAAATGTAAAATTTTGATACTTTACGTAAAATGAAGGAAATAATGTCACATAATGTTTAGGAAGTATTTTTTAATTTATTTTACAATTAAATTGAATGTTCAAAATTATCACCATTCACTTCTTGACAATAAGTTGATCTTGGAATTCTCGTACAACATTTTGTAGGACGTCAGGGGTTATGTTGTTAATTTCTTTCGTTACCCTAAGTTTTGAATCTGCAATATTGTCTGGTCTATTGAAATATACTTTTGATTTTAAATAACTCCATAAGAAGTAATCGAGAGGAGTCAAATCGGGGGATCTAGGCGGCCATTCAATCGTTCCACGTCTTCCAATCCACCTATTGGGAAAAACTTCTTTCAAATAATCTCTAACAATACGTTTGCAATGCGGCGGAGCTCCGTCTTGTTGGTACCAAATTGATCCATCTATTGCATTTGGATCATTAACATCAGGAAAACGTCCTTTTAATGTAGGCTGTAAAAAGTTCATCAAAAAATCTAGATAAACCTCGCCATTAACTATGCATTCAAAAAAATAAGGGCCAATAATATTGTAGTTAATGATACCAGCCCAAACGTTAACTTTTTTAGGATATTGTGTGTGAGCCTCACACATCCAATGATGATTTTCTCTGCTTCAATATCTACAGTTGTGTCTATTGACCGTTCCATTTAAATAAAAAGTAGCTTCATCAGAAAAACTATTTTGTTTATAAACTGAAAATCTGCTTCCATTATGTCCATCATCAGTTCACAGAATTGTTGCTTTCTATCAGGATCATCCTCATTTAACTCCTAAACCAACTGAACTTTATAAGAATGGTATTTTTCTTTATGTAAAGCTCTCAATATCGATGATTTACTTAGATCATTGTCGGCGGCAAGTTGTCTACTTGTCATATGCAGATTTTTCTCAATCGCTAACAGTACATCTAACTTTTTTTCCTCATCAATTTAACATTTCGACCTGGTTTTTGAATGGTTTTTACATGAGCAGTTTCACGAAATTTTGTTTCTATTTTGCTAACTGTAGACTGTGAGACATGTTGACCAGGGTATTTATTATTGAACATTTCACAAACTTTCCTTGTTTTATTACCGCATCCAATCATAATTAAAATGTATATTCTTTGAGTTTCGGATAAATGAGCCATAGTTGAATCAAATACACACACAAATATTTTTCAATACACTGACGCGTGTCAGCAATTTATAAATATCAAAATAACAGTAGCCTACTATATTATTTATGTGGGTTTTGTGAATAATTTTTTGGTGCCTTGAAAGACTTTTTCCCGACGATTAGCAAAACAGATAAGAAAATACCTTTTATTTCTTATGGGGTTATTTAAATTCGAAAGTATATTTCAATAGACCAGACAATATTGCAGATTTAAAATTTAGGATAACGGAAGAAATTAACAACATAACTGAGGTCTTACAAAACATTCAATTGCATTGTAAAATAAATTGAAAAATACTTCCTAAATATTATGTGACATTACTTCCCTCAAGTATCAAAATTTTCTCAGTTATGATTGCACCAAATTTGAAAAACTCAATATTGCTGAACAGAGAATAAACAGCCCTTTCGAACAAGGTGCCACACGAACCCACTTCTCATTTAAATTTTTTTGGGGGGTGCTCATAATTCAGAGAAGGGGGGTAATATTTTCATACTGTACATTTACAATAGGAATCGACTTGTTTCAGGTTTTTTTAAACAAACACCTAATAACGCTAAAAATGAATTTATACCATACCTATGGACCGCACTGTATATTACTAGCTGGTGCCCGCGACTTCGTCCGCGTAGAATTTGTATTTTTTCTGGTTTTCTTTATGCGATTCCATCTAGTTTTCAACATTACTTTGACAGTTTGTCACATTTAATGATTCAAAAATGACGGATTTTCATACAAACTTTCATCCCCTTTTTCACCACTTTAAGAGTAAAATTTCAAAAAATTCTTCCTTAGTGCGCACCTACAGTGCGCACCTACAGTGGCAAATATTCACGGTGCTAGTCCCAAGAGTTTGGGCTAAGCGTTGATAAGTCAGTCAGTCAGTCAGTTATTCTTTTATATATTTAGATATAATAGTTTTCGATATACCTAGTGCCCAAAACCTCATGGGTCACCCTATTATTATTGAAAAAATATTTCGCGATTTAAAATATTTTGGGAAGAAAAAAAAGTTGTCCGGTAAATGTCTGAGATGACAATTTTATTGTTAACTCATATTACACTTACTGGGATCAAAATGAAATTTTTTCGAAACTATTCTTTGCCGATGATATATACCAAGTTTAAATCCAAGAATGAGTGTCAACTTGATCAAAACTGTAGATAAACGATGCTACAAAATAATTTTCATCGTGAAATCGATTGCTGGAATAATCCATCCATAAATGTTATGGCAAGTTTATAATAATATCAATATTGAGAGCAATAAACATCAAATTCTCCGGATGCATGATCATCGTTGGAATTCACAGATGGCACATATAAACAAAACACATATTACATGGTAATAATTTTCTTTTTATAGTTTCACATCGTTATTTGTTAATGTACATCAAAGAACATAAGAATCATCGAAAATAAAATTATTGATCTCATTCAATTGAAATATGGGAGGCACATATATTATACAAATTGATCTTATGTGTACCATTTCTACATCATTATTAAATTGTTTATATAATTTACTTCGATTTTTCTTTCATGATGTATCGCGAAAAACATTATTTTTGTGGTACAGTATATAACAATATACAGGGGATTTCTTAATAACATACTAATATTTAAGGAGGCTATTTTGGGTCCATTTTGAGAAAAAAACTTCTGAACGCACAAGCAAATAAATTAAATCAGATGTTCAAAATGTGAACCTCCTGCAAATATGCATACCTCTGCTCTTTTTCTCATGGACTCACGTACTCTTTGGAAAATTCCGGAACTGTTTCTAATAGTTTCGTAAGAAACTATGATGCGATTTCTCAATTGCTCTTCAGTATGAATTGGTGTGCTGTAAACCAATGTTTTAAGATGACCCCACAGAAAATAATCTGAGCTATTGAGGTCCGGGGACCTAGGTGGCCATGCCTGTGGTCCTCCATGACACATCCAGCGATTATTGTAATTTTCGTTTAAATAGTCGTACATAAACCAGAGTCGATTTCTTACTAAAATGGAAACATCTTCCATCAAAGCTGGCAATTCTTCTTCGAGAAACTGCCGTTAGTTATGCCCATTCAACATGAAGAAAATAGGGTCCAATTAAATAATCATCGCATATTCCAGCCCACACGTTAACGGAAAACTGCTCCTGGTGACGGGATTCCAAGATTGCATGTTGGTTTTCTTCAATTGATAATTGTGAAAGTTTTGGATGGCGTTTCTGGAAAAATTGGTTTCATCGATGAATGAAATTTCAGTATCAAATAATGGATTTTCATGCACTTTTTGAAGAAACCATTGGCAAAAGTTCATCCGTAATGGAAACTCGCGAGGGAGGAGCGCCTGAACCCGTTGGATATGGTAGGGATATAATAAAAAGTCATGGAGAATTTTCCGAACAAGAATATGTGAGATATTCAAATTGTTCCTAATTTTTCGTGTACTTAATCCGGGATCTTCCTCAATTGAATTCCAAAGCGCTACCAGTGTGTTACCATCAGCAAGCCCATACATGTAATGCATATCTGCAAACTCAGAATTCGTAAAATGGACGATGTTTTTTTAATAATATTGTTAATTTTGATTACTTAAATACGTGACAACTAGACTAAGCAGACAACTGTCAAAACTTTTTATGTTTACAAAACATAATCTGCTTCTTACCTACTAGATACGTTTTTAATCCATGATAATACCCAATTTCATAACAACGAGCAAATGACTTAATTTTATTTTTTTATGCGAAAACCGTACATCAAACGGAAAAAATCAGAAGACAAGGTTTGCTCCTAAAGAAATGAGGATTTCAAAAATAATTTTTACTCAAAAATCAGTGGCGTATCACTTAATCAAGACACATCTGCACCATTTCAATTTAAGAAAAAAAATAAGTAAAAAAATACGAATATATAGATATCCAAATTGTATAAAATGTCTGTAAACATCAGGATCAGGTAACTACTATTATTCATTATAATAAGATGAAATTTATGTAGTACTGATGAATAGAAATCTCAATTGGCGAAAATATCTGATAATATCATAAATATCAGAATCAGGTGTTGTTTAATTGCCTTTCAAAACCTATAATATTCGTTTCTACTGAACTGATATTTCAAAAATCCCTAGAAAATATCCATAGAATTTAACAGTTTTTTTTTTTAATTTTTAAATGTAGTGAATTTTAAGAAATATTTATTGCATAGTTCACTTTCGTCATCCGATTCGTGAATTTTCAAAGATATTTTTTGTTTCATTGTATTCTCAAATTATTTATTATGCAACGAACATTTAATTGTGGCTATCAATACACGATTATGATACTTACGACACGAGCCTTTGGATACTAGTATCTTGATTGCCATCAAATGTGAGGTATAGTATATCCATTCCCAGTTGAATAAATTTATTTTCGACTCAAAATATAGGGTTCATTCAAAATCGTACATATTATAATGCTGAATTATGAAGGAAACCAGAAAAAAAATCTAATTTTCCGTATAAAGTATATAGTAGACCAAATTGAGTGAAAACTATTGCCGCGTTGAAACCAGTCGATAACTTTGCTGTCCGCTCATAGCACAAATTACTGTAAACCACTACAGATTATACTTTATTGGGTTTGGGGTATAGATGATAGAATCTATCAGTAGAACAGTGGTGTGGTGTGTGTCTGGGCAGAGGCAGCCATGTATGGTGAACAACTGCAAGAAAACTTTTGTGCAGTAGTCGAAAGTACCGTCCACATAAAATTTCTGGCTTAAGCAAATCTGCTTTGAATTTGTACAACAACCAATGTAAGTGTTTAATCATTTTAGAAAGCGGGTTACCGATATTTTTAATGGGCCACATAGGGCCAAAATAGCAGGTAGATTTTGTTAACGAGTTAACAATTGTGACGAAGAAACAAAAAATGGTACATTGACAAAGTGGAAAAACCCAGTTTTCTTTACGTGAACAAGTGAGTGCGAAGTGTTTATCAAAGCCATTTTTTGATAAATCCGAATTTATTCCAAATCAATGATTCACATGAACATGAGTAACAATTAGTACAAAACGAAAAACATAATTTTCTCATATTCAAAACTAAGAAAAAGTATTCCAATTAATTCTCATTGATTTGAGAAAAATCTTTCAATAATTCGATTTTGTGTGGTAAATAAAATTTGAATTCAGAAAAAGGTTTCTCAGATGTGGAAATCACAAATGCGTTGGGTTGCAAAAGGATCAAATTTTGATTTGTTGAAAATATAAACAGGATGTTCATAAAATCAGATGTGGAATCATCTGCGACTGAATGATAAACTTTAGTCACTATCTTCCATTTGGGAAGTTTACACAAATTCCACTCAACGGAAAGCCATACGTCGGTTTCACGGCTAAGAAACCATTTCAGCGGACTACAGTAGCAATCAGAAACTGTTTCATGATTCATTCTTGAATGTGACACTGCGGTATAGCTTTGGATTTGGAAGAAATTTACGTAGGAATTGTGGAAAATTCCCAAGTTTCAGATTTAAGCAGACGAAATCTAATTGTCCATCAACATAAAAGGAATCTTGAGAAAACAAGTAGATGTCGTAGATCATTCTTTGGAAATAAAACAAAAAGATCAAAAATTTAAAAAAGATGAATAGGCCACTAGAATAGTGCCCATCTTGGACTCAATTACCAAGAAATTCCCCGACTATCCTGAATACACATTCCAAGCCCAGAGTGATATAAAAAAACGATTACAATATTTTTGCAAAGATACGAAAATATATAATTATTATTAACTTTCAGAGCGTTTCTTATCATCTTATAATCTCCTTTTCCAGATAGTTTTCTTAAATTTGTTTTTGTAATCCCCATCACCGACGATCACAATTTTGGGCGGGTAATTACCGAAATGATAATTATATCAAGATCTGAAGCCAAGAAACACTTTTCTGATACTTTTTATATCTTGGATCGCTTAGTGATAACATCTGCCGATCCCAAGCCTGGAAAAAAGAAGAATTTGATGGGAAATCAAAACAACAAATTTAGTTCTATTATGATTTTTCGGCACATTCACTGTCTTCAAAGAACATATTTGAACCAAAATAGGCAAAGTTACATTTGAAGTAAATGAATAAGTCTCCGCCTATGGTCGGCAAGGTTCGATCAAAGCACAAATCCTATTATGTTTTATCAGTGGTGGATGATAAACCCCATCCTCATCCAACTAAGAATGGATATACATACACTATTTTTTCTATGACCAGTCAAGACAATGAAAACAGCACATCATTTTCAAAATTAATTTTTTATAGTTATAACCAAGGAAATATAATGGAAACTTTATCATAAACAAAACACAGACATGTCATGACATCAAGGTTGGAAAAATATGAATTTTTGTAAGTATTTTTGCAAATGATACACTTATCAAAATACAACTGCGGTAAATTTGGCTGTTTTGTGAGAATACTGGTGGATGGTGTTGTAGATGCTGATGGATTTTTCTGCATTCAATCTAGTTCAAAATTTGATTGGCTACGTTGACTTTATATTTAAATTGATTCGTCAATGTAGTTTTCGGCAACTGTCGTAAATTTTCATCGATCGTAACGTTTTAGTGAGGTTATGTCACCACCAGCATCAACCTATATTGTGACAGAAACTAGAACCCGGAAGATTAAAGTATAATAAATAATAGTTTAAAAACTAAAGAACACGCTTCAATAGAAAACTAGACTAAAAAGTTGAAAATGAGTTTGAAATAAAAATACAGTGCTTAACAACAAATTTATTTCATCGTAAAAAAGCGTGGGGTGCTAAATGTCAATTGTTGTTAATATTTCATGGACAGATATTCGTAAAAGTAGAATCATTATGAAAATATCTTAAAAAGCACCCCACGCTTTTTTACGATGAAATAAATTTATTGTTAATCACTGTATTCTTATTTCAAACTCATTTGAAATTATTTTCAACTTTCTAGTTTAGTTTTTTATTAAAGCGTGTTCTTTAGTTTTTAAACTATTATTTATTTTCAACTTTTTAGTTTTATTTTCTATTAAAGCGGGTTTTTTTAGTTTTTCAAACTATTATTATTATTATTAAATTTTTTTAACTATTATTCTCCGATTTTGAATAGAATCGGACCATAATCACAAAACTCGTCCATTTTGGACCGCATCTGAATTTTTATTTTACAAAAGAATCATAAAATTGACCCAAAAACCCCAATTCCAATTTTGAAGGAATCGGACATAATCACAAAACTCGTCTACCATTTTGGATCCGCCATTTGAATTTTTAGTTTTGACAAAAAATCATAATCTCTGACCACGAAAACCCTCAGATACCAATTTTGAAGCGAATCGGACCATAATCACAAAACTCGTACGCCATATTGGAGTCGCCATTTTGTTTTTTTTTTTCAAACAAAAATTTATTAATGCATTGTCACCGGAATTATGTACGCCTGCCAAATTTCAAATCATTCGTCTGGAAGTGGGTCAAAATCGCGCCCAAAGGAGTCGGTTACAAACATACGGTTACAAACATACAAGTGAAGCTAATATAAAGCGTGTAAAAAGAGATTTTTTTATGTTTCCAAATTTTTTCTACGTTTATTCCGCACCAAACGCTAACAGTTCTTCTTCCTGTTTTTTTTTATTTGTTTACCAATCTTTTTCTGTTGTCCTTTTTTTCCCACGACCTTCGATTTTTCCTACTGAAAACTCCTGCCGTAGAAAAGGATGACTCATCATTCCATAATCTTTCAGTTACATAATCGGGATCTTCATAAAAATTTTGAATAATCTGTTAGCAAAATTCCAGCCTTTTTCTCTCACGAGTGTATGTTAAAACTTGTACGGGTAAAATTGTATATGGTTTGTAGTTGTTTTTTTTCAAAGTACGTTGGATTTTGGAAAAACTTTTACCTAATTGATCGGCTACATTAGCTGTTCTTCCTGGTTTTATTGAACTACACGCTTTTCTCTACTGAAACTGAAGGTATGATTCATCTTTTGGTAAATATTTTTGAATGTTTTTACTCACGGTGTTGGACGATTTGATACAACACCCTATTTGCACTTATTGCTGCACGTTTATTTTTGTTGTTAACAAATATATATTTTTCTTCCTCACTGTAAACCATTTTGATTATTCCATTAAAGAAATGTCACTAGACAAACATAATGTAGTTGTCATTTTTATAACTTTCTTTAAAAATGTTAACTAGGTATTTACAGTAACAACTACTACTAAGTTATTCGACGTTTAATAACTCAAAAACGGTATAAGATAGGGGTAACATATGGTATATTTTTAAAATCAGGAAAAAACAGATCTTTTCAAAAATTCAATAATGTACATTGTATCCCATTCAACAGACAAAATTATCCCGCGAAATCTGCACGCTTCTTTTAATTTTTTTTTCTATAGGCAATAGTAACCATGATAAGGGGTGGGTAATTTATAGTGAATAACCCGGTACATAAAAAAAATCGTTTTTCTATTCTCATACTCTATTGATTTATTAGACGTTTATTACATGTAATTTAATGAAATTTACCGTGATACAGATTATTCATTAAGATACAAGTTTATGGCCAATAGAAATGCAACATCACAGTAAAATTCCGTCATTATCATAAATTTTCATCTAGTGAATTGTTAAAATTCATGATCTTTGCCAATTGAAAATGTCCCATAGTAAGAGTGACAATATGAATTTACTCCACCAGAAATTATGGAACATTTGCAGGCATCGCAAACAATTTATAACCTGTAAAATCTGCATGGGCAAAAAATTATGGATTGTAGGGACAAAAATAAAGCCAATCGCTAAATACAAAACTAGCTGGTACCCGCGACTTCGTCCTCTTAGAATTTGAATTTTTTCCTTTTTTTCTTTGTGTTGTTCCTTCTAGTTTATGCCTGTGACTTTTCCCGCTTCCCGTTATCCTATTATCCCGTTTCCCGTTATCGCGTTTGGGTGGTATCATTGATTTGACAGAGAAAGTAATGATTTGTGACGACTATTACAAATTCACTAACCACTTTTCACCCCTTTAGGGACGGATTTTTCAAACAAGGTTAATCACGAATCATTTATTTGCAAGAGAGATCCAAAACACTAATGTTCATGACCCTAACATAAAAACCAACGGAACCCTTACCTATACAAATTTTCACCTCATTAAGGGTTGAATTTCTAAAAACACTGAAACACGTATTTTTTTTATTTGTAACAAAGACTACAAATACCAATTTTAATTTCCCTAACTTAAGAAATAACAGAATCCTCATACCAACTTTCATCCCCCATCTCACCCCTTCAAAGATTGAATTTCTAAAAACACTGAAATACGTGTTTCTTTATTTGTGAGGAAGACATCAAATACTAATTTTCATGTCCCTAACTCAAAAACTAACGGAACCGTCATACAAATTTCAACCCCCGAGTTCACCCCATAAGGAGTTGAATTCCTAAAAACACTGAAACATGTATCTTTGTATTTGTAACGAATACCTAAAATACCGATGTTCATGCCCCTAATTTAAAAACTAACAGAACCCTCATACGAACTCCTCCCTGCCCTTTTAACCTTCAATAGGGGTTGAATTTCTAAGAACTCTGAAACATGTGTTTTTTTATTTGTGAGAAAGACCTTAAATACCAATTTTAATTACCCTAACTTAGAAACGAACGGAACTCCCATACAAATTTCCAATTTCTATTTTACTCCTTAATCACCCGATCAACCAATCCCACAGTTGACAACTTCAATCCATATTGCCATATTTTCAACGTTGCCATATTTTCAAATCTTAGGCCGCGCCTACATATGCGAATAGTATTCAGTTCTGACATTGCCGTTTAACGTCACAATCATTTATTGGCTGCTCGGTCGTTTTCATCACAAAGAGCGCCAATATTAGTAGCTTCAAAATTTGCTGAGTTTCAAAAACGAAGACTCCAGAAGAAAACCGACCGTTAGCGATGACGTTATGGAACATTCACGATCGCCACTATTCTAGAAATTTCGGCCATCCTATATATAGCAGGTCATATGCGACAGGCGAGTCACTCAGAAATCGGCAGTCAGTCAGTTGGTTAGACTTGTGAATATTGATGTACACAGAAACAAAGTAATTTAAAGTGTAAAGTACATTTGAGTTGTTAACAAGTATTCTATTGGCAGAGTATTGTTTCAAAGAGGAATAAACGGAATGAATTTATCGGACTATTTCTGAACCCCATTTCTGTGTTTCGTTTATGATGCAGTTCCTGAGTAATAACTTTAAAATTATAAACTTTGCTATTTGGTTTCTATCAGATGAATCGTTTTAAGCCACTTCACTACTTTTCCAACAATTCCATAACTCTTAAGTTTTTTCAGTAAATTTGAACGACAATAGTCTCAAAGGCACGTTTAAGATCTAAAAACACTGATAGAACATATTCTCCTTTATCAATGGCTTGTTTCCAATTTGTAATTGTTATCTGCAATGCAGAATCATAGGAGTGGTTGGTTATAAATCCAGATTGATTCAACATAAGTATATTATTATCGTTTAGATATTCCAACAGTTTTCTATAAACAGCGACTCCGAAAATTTTTTCTATGCAAAGTAGAGTGTTTATTGGTCGAAATTCCCATGATTTAGTTGATGCTACCACTTTTTGAATTGGCACTAGAATGCTTGTTTTTAATGAAGGGACCATAAGAATGCGAGGTATTTATAAAATGTAATAATACATGGCCAGTCACTTGGGAAGATGATTTTATGAATTTTGTGTTCATCACCTTATTTACCGGCTTATTTTCTACTTCGTTAATTAAAATCATCAGCTCATTCAATTCAAGTTTCCTGAATTCACTAAGAGAACAGTTAAATTCATATTGGCAAATACATTCCTCATTACCATCCTTGATGGAATTTATCAAATCCCTTATGCTATCTACTAAATAATTATAAAATCGGTCAGCTTTGGTATGACCCTAGATATTTTTGAGAAACGTAGTACGCATCTTCTATGCATCAAATGGCATTTTCTGCTTACAACATAATTTTTATTCTTGCCAGTGGCCTTCGTGCGGAATTTGCACGGAATCATCTTAAAGAAAAAAGTGATACGCCACTGCATTTTATTGAAGTAAAAAATATTTTTGAAATTCTTATTCCTTTCTGAGCAATTCTGGTCTCTTGATTTCGCTAGACCACTTACGAAAAAAGACAATGTATTTAAGAGAATAATTTTTAAACGGTAAAATTATAAAATTAAAGTAATCTAAATATTACTATC
This sequence comes from Gonioctena quinquepunctata, assembly GCA_018342105.1. Classification (NCBI taxonomy): domain Eukaryota; kingdom Metazoa; phylum Arthropoda; class Insecta; order Coleoptera; family Chrysomelidae; genus Gonioctena; species Gonioctena quinquepunctata. Next base: position 79,786 of record JAFIRS010000972.1, read on the forward strand.
GTTTCGGACGTCCATCGTCTTAATGTATTTAAAAGGTTTTCATGACGTTTCGAATGCTTGTATCTGCAATCGTCTTCAGGTGAATACTGTATTCACCTGAAGACGATTGCAGATACAAGCATTCGAAACGTCGTGAAAACCTTTTAAATACATCAAGACGATGGACGTCCGAAACGATAGTAATCAAGTTACCATATCGTCTACAACCTTCTAATCTAAATATATTTTGAAATGCTAACACAAAATTACGCTGAACGCACGAGCAAATAAATTAAATCAGGTGTTCAAAATGAGAACCTCCTGCAAATATGCATGCCTCTGCTCTTTTTCTCGTGTACTCACGTACTGTTTGGAAAATACCGGAACTGTTTCTAACAGTTTCGCAAGAAACTATGATGCGATTTCTCAACTGCTCTTTAGTATGAATTGGTGTGCTATAAACCAATGTTTTAAGATGATCCCACTGGAAATAATCCAAACTATTGACGTCCGGGGACCTAGGTGGCCATGCCTGTGGTCCTCCGCGACCTATCCAGCGATTATTGTAATTTTGGTTTGAATAGTCGTGCATAAACCACAGTCGATTTCTTACTGAAATGGGAACATCTTCCAGCAAAGCTGGCAATTCTTCTTCGAGAAACTGCCGGTAATTATGCCCATTCAATCTCACATGAAGAAAATAGGGTCCAATTAAATAATCACCGCATATTCCAGCCCATACGTTAACGGAAAACTGCTCCTGGTGACGGGATTCCAAGATTGCATGTGGGTTTTCTTCAGCCCAAAAATGATAATTGTGAAAGTTTTGGAAGGGGTTTCTGATGACTGAAATTTCAGTATCAAATAATGGACACTTTTTGAAGAAACCATTGGCAAACATTCATCCGAGGGAGTAGCGCCTGGTAGGTAAGGATATAATAGAAAGTAGCGTTGGATATGGTAGGGATATAATAAAAAGTCATGGAGAACTTTCCGAACAAGAATATGTGAGATATTCAAATTTTTCCTAATTTTTCGTGTACTTAATCCGGGATCTTCCTCAATTGAATTCAAGGTAAATATAAAGTTAACGTACACATGCACTCTGAATATAGGGAAAATACTTTCCTCACGTGTTTTCACCTCCTGAACACGAATCCTGAAAAAAGTAGCGTTGGATATGGTAGGGATATAATAAAAAGTCATGGAGAACTTTCCGAACAAGAATATGTGAGATATTCAAATTTTTCCTAATTTTTCGTGTACTTAATCCGGGATCTTCCTCAATTGAATTCAAGGTAAATATAAAGTTAACGTACACATGCACTCTGAATATAGGGAAAATACTTTCCTCGCGTGTTTTTACCTCCTGAACACGAATCCTGAAAAATGTGGCAGTCTCATACCGTTTCCGAGTTAGAGCACTTTTGATTTTTTTTAACCTCAGTTTCAAGCAAAATGCCTGTTATTTTTTACCAGCATAAACAATACACCAAAATCACTTATTTTCGGCACAAATTCGCACAAAATAATGTCATTTTTATCGAAAAAATCCTCCTTCTTATACAATTCCAAATAAACAAACTTGACACATGTGACAGTTGAAATTTAGTAACTTTCCCTTATTTTTCATGTTGGTAATAAATGAATCACCGCCAACTTTTCGAATTCAAATATGCGTAATAGTTTCGCCTTCATTTATGTTTGCAATTGTTTTTGGGCACCATGATTCATTTATTACCAACATGAAGAAAAAGGGAAAGTTTCTAAATTTTATTTGGCACATGTGTCAAGTTTGTTTATTTGGAACTGTATAAGAAGGATGATTTTTTCGATAAAAATTACATTATTTTGTACAAATTTTTGCCGAAAATAAATGATTTAGGGTGTAATGTTTATGCTGGTGAAAAAAAGGAGGCATTTCGAGTGATTCTTGTGCGAGAAAACTGTGCTTGAAAATGAGGTTAAAAAAAAATTAAAACTGCTCTAACTCGGAAACGGTATGAGACCACCGCATGTTTCTTGCGGATTCGTGTTCAGGAGGCAAATACACGTAAGAAAAGTTTTTTACCTATATTCAGAGAGCATGTGTACGTTAACTTTATATTTACGAATTCAAAACCGCTACCTCAATTTCTGGTTTCTTACAGTACGTTGTACTTTTTAAATGATTATCTGGTTCAAAACTTCCCTTTTCGCACAACCTCCTATGAATGTTTGAGAATGGTTGTGCATTCGGAATATTTCTATTTGGAAAGCGCTCTTCATACAACCGCCTGGCTTCCAGTACGTTACCATTAGCAAGCCCATACATGTAATGCATATCTGCAAACTCAGAATTTGTAAAATGGACCATGTTTTTTTAATAATATTGTTAATTTTGATGACTTAAATGACTGTTTATGTTTATAAAATATAATCTGCTTCTTACCTACTAGATACGTTTTTAATCCTTGATAATACCCATTTTCATAACAACGTGCAAATGAATGAATTTAATTTTTTTATGCGAAAACAGTACATCAAACGGAAAAAATCAAAAGACCAGATTTGCTCAAAAAGAAATGAGGATTTCAAAAATAATTTTTACTTTCGGGAATTTCTTTCTCTTGGCGATTTTCCTCCTTGGGTTGTATTTTTCTTGATTTCTTATTTACACGCTTTATATTAGCTTCACTTGTATGTTTGTTTGTTTGTTTGTTTGTTTGTAACCGACTCCTTTGGGCGCGATTTTGGCCCACTTCCAGACGTCCGAATGATTTGAAATTTGGCGGGTGTACATAATTCCGGTGAAAATGCATTAAGAAATTTTTGTGTGAAAAAAACACAAAATGGCGGCTCCAATATGGCGTACGAGTTTTGTGATTATGGTCCGATTCGCTTCAAAATTGGTATCCAAAGGTTTTTGTGGTCGGAGATTATGATTCTTTTGTCAAAATTGAAAAATTCAAGATGGCGGCTCCAAAATGGCGGCCGAGATTTGTGATTATGGTCTGATTCTATTCAAAATTGGTATGTGGGGGTTTTTGGGGTCGAATATTATGATTCTTTTGTAAAAATTGGAAAATTCAAGATGGCGGCCGAGTTTTGTGATTATGGTCTAATTCTATTCAAAATTGGTATGTGGGGTTTTTTTGAGGTCGGAATTTATAATTTTTTTGTGAAAATTGGAAAATTCAAGATGGCGGCTTGAAAATAGCGGCCGAGCTTTGTGATTATGGTCGGATTCTATACAAAATTGGTATGTAGGGGTTTTTGGGGTCGAATATTATGATTTCTTCTGTGAAAATTGGAAAATTCAATATGGCGGCTTTAAAATGGCGGCCGAGTTTTGTGATTATGGTCTGATTCTATTCAAAATTGGTATGTGGGGGTTTTGGGATCGGAGATTATGATTACCTAATTTGATAAGATCATTCCATTTTTTAATTTTCAAAAAATTATAAAAATAATAGTTCAAAAAAAACTAAAAAAACATGCTTTTATAAATAAACCACACTAAAAATTGGGAAATAAATAATAGTTTGAAAAAACTAAAAAACACGCTTTTATAGAAAACCAGACTAAAAAAATAGAAAATAAGAAAAAAAATTATTTTATTTAAAAAAAAGCGTGGGGTGCATGGTATCAATAATCATATAGTACATTACACACCGAGGCGATACCATGCACCCCACGCTTTTTTTTAAATAAAATAATTTTTTTTCTTATTTTCTATTTTTTTAGTCTGGTTTTCTATAAAAGCGTGTTTTTTAGTTTTCTCAAACTATTATTTTTTAGTGTTGTTTTTGGATCTGTATTCACAATATTTACAGGATTTGTGGTTAGTTTCACCTGAAAAGGCTTCTCAGGTGCTAATACCAATTTTCCATTGTTTTCTGTTTGTTTGGGGGGAGTAGCGGGGCACCCATACAATGAATTCTGGGTACATCTGCCTCCTCCCCCTTGTTCAAATCTTTATCTTTCATGATTCCCTCGTTTTTCTCTCGAATAATAATTTCTGGTGTTAGGGTTAGTTTATGTCCTGATGCAAGAGTGGTTTCGTCCTTTCGTCCTTTCTTGGCTTGTTCCTTGGGATATCTTTGAAATGTAACATTTCAAAGTCCCATGATTTGGCATCTGTTTCATTATATATTTCCTTGATGCACATTGTAGTTTGAAAGCGAGCATTCATCCACCTGAGCTACTGGACTTATTTGAGTAAAAGTGTTTGGAGTTATCTGAGCGCCGGGAAGAGCTACATACTTGTCAGCTAGAAAGGAATATTTCTATTTGAAAATTTCAATTATACCTTATCAATTTTAATTTACGTAGCCAGCTCATAGGACATAACTCCGTTTTGAGAAGGACCGGACGAGGTGAATAATATTTATTTATTGTTTGAGTGTCTTATTAGCCATATAAAACACGAAAGCGCAGGTCGAGTGTTTGCTTTTCTTGAGTGTCTTATATACTAATAAGACATGAAATGCATTGCAACATTTTATCCACAGTTGGTAGCTGGTATGTTATAAACACTAAGACTTTTCCTCAATTGGGAGCTTATTTGATATTTATGACAGTTGCTGAAAATTTATAAAGTATGTTGTTCGAGAAGGTTTCTATGACAATTGGTTTGTTTATTATGTGAGTTCAGATTGACTCATAAGACACTAGCGTTTTATTGACCTCATAAGACACTAGTGTTTTATTGACCCCATAAGACGTTTGTAAACAGGCATTATGGCTTTATAATATGCCAGCTGTGAATAAAACGATGTAGTTTATGGAACACAACGCAGCCCTGTGACTACGATGGAAGTTGTTCGTCTGGAAAGACTGAAGCTCTAACATTGTGAAACGATGGCTTTTGATGAGGACAATCGAATCGGGAATTTTAGAAGTGAAATGTAATTGAGCTATATATTTCTCAGAGTTCATTGTTCTGTGTTGTGGAGTAGTAATAAGCGGAGAATAATTAGTTCAGTATTCTAATTGTCACAAAACCCAGATTCGTAACAATACAGCTGTTGTTTTCATTTTTTTTTTAAATTTATGGTCACTAGCTCTAAGGACTAGACCTTTAATTTGAATTTTGATTTCTGTTTTTTCAGTACTCTGTCCGTCATTGAGCAAGAGAGAAAAACTTCTGAAGTGGGCATGCAACAGACTACCATCTACATGGTCCTCTTCCACTACCACAACCTTATCAGGCGGAGTAGCCGAACTTTGGAAAGATGGTTCGCTGCTTTGTACACTTTTGAACACTGCTATACCAGGAGCTTGTCCCAATCCCCATAGGCACTGGAATCAGCCACTCACACACGCACAAGCCATTGTGTATAAGTATTTAGGAGTAGCATCGGTAAGTTTTATAATTTTTTTAACATAGAATCCTTTTTCTCCACAAATTCTAACAGAGAAAGACAAAATCCAGGTACTTTCGATTGATTGGAATCAGAGCTGTGCCAAGCACTAAGCAATATTGAAAAAATTTTTTTTTTATATAGAATTTCTGTAATAAACAATTTGGTCCAAATAAAAATAGAATTTTTTATATTTTTGGGTTAATCACGTCGAATTGAATCGAGAACAACAATGGAAACAGTATAACTATGTAGAATGCAATGCTTTGCCCCGTATGATATATTATTTATGAGTGTGGCGTGTGGCATTGAATAAACTGGTGTTGTGGAATAAATACGACTCGCACGCTAGTGCACTTCCAAATTAAAACTTCATTCATTGAATATCGAATATTTTGTAGCTGTCTCCTCGAATTATCTTATTTTGACAACTCATGATTTCCGACCCCAAAAACCCCTACATAACAATTTTCATTGAAATCGGATAATAAATAAAAAATCTCGTCCGCCATATCAAATCCTTTTTTTACAATAAAATCATAGTGAGAGAACACACGTCAGCCATATAGGAGCTGCCATCTTGAATTCCTGAATTTTTCAAACAAAATAATGATATCCGATACTAAAAACTTCCACATACCAATTATAAATAGAATCGGAACACATTAACACAACACATTGAATAAACTGCTAAAAATATTTAAAAAAAAAAATTGTATGTTTGTAAAAAATCGCATGGACCTTCGGGAAACATTTTCCCGGCCCCCATAAGTGTCCCAGTACGCGCCTGCAGAGAGCTCAGCACATAGATCTCCGCTAAGATGTCTAAAAACCCTGGTGCTTGCACTTATACCTGTAGAAGTTTGGGATCGACTTGGCGACACTTGGCCTACTTGATAATAGAGATTACTAGCGTGTCAGATGGCGCCAATTTCGTTTTAGTTTCAATTCAGTTACAGGGTATATTTATTTCCTCAGCTCTCTTTTTGAGGCGAACTGTTCGCGGGTTCTGATTCTAGCTTTGCTATTGGTTGAAAAGAGACATCTGTCAATCTTCACCAATTGCAAAGCTAGAATTAGAAGCTCCCGAACATTGCAAAAAGAAAGCACTGTCGTGTTGTTTTTTGTATTTTGTACCATTTGAATTTGAGGTTAACTGGATTTTGACAGACGGAGAATTGAAATAAAATTGTCATTAAATTGCAGAAAATATAAAATTTAATGCATACAATATGATGAACTATGAAAATATCATTATTAGTCAATTCGTCAAATTTTGTACTTGCTTTTGGTACTGAATTCAGATGAATATTCGAATCTGCGGCTTAAATACAAATGTGGCCTATTCTACAGAAAGTATACTTACACACTACACTACCTGAAAATAAACAATTCCTCACGCACTAATGAACCGATGAACGAGTGATTTTTTAAAGAACAAACTCAGGAATAAGCTAAGCAAGATTTCAAATCAAAGAGATGGAAAACGCATAGATACCGTCAAAACACTGAGAATAATTTCATATAAGATGCAGCAGATGTTAGGAATTAAGTTCTGACATTAAGCGAGAATATAAACAAACATTTTTGGACGGCGCCATCTCCCACAGACTACCACAGAGAGAAGCTCTGTTGAAGTAACAGGTAGTGTCCCCTCAAGAATCTAAACAATATCGAATCAGTTCATTCACCAGGGTTTTTAGACATCTTAAGCTCCGCCAAGATCATAGTAAAACATAATTGCTGTCACTTTGACGACTGGTCTGGTCAGAATGCCCTCCCAGTCACAGAGAGTCATACGAATAATAATTTTTTACCTATAACTGTTCTAAAGATTTCTTAATAGAAAATCATCGTGCGTAGAAAATATATTCATTAAGTTTCTGCATTAAGAGAAAAAAAAAGAACACTAAACTCACTTCGCAAAGCAAAACATTAAAAATAATGCTTATATCAGCACTGTAATCTCTCGAATATGCATAATATACACAGACGCGTTCAGTAGTTCTTGGGGGTACCGCTGGAGGGGTTTTCATGTTTCGAAAACATTTATAGATTCATAGGTAAGGGAAGGGATTACTGAGCACTGGTACAAAAAAGTGCTCGGTAGCACAGTGCTTACGAGCACAAAAGTGCTTTGAGTGCTTCCACGAGCACTAAGCTCAGTGCTTTGGGACAGCTCTGATTGGAATCAATGGAAAGAATTGTTTGATTGGACGATATCGCCTTTTGTCACTGCGTTGTACTTAACTGTGTGTTAGGTATCGTACGTACACTCAACACGCTATTGCAATCGTCCAGAAATTGAGAATGTCCGATTGATTTTGATAAAAGTGCATATAACGAATTCTCGGAACATTTTCTGTGTATCCGATAATTTTTCGAGAATTCAAGTAGTTTATTTCATCATTTTAATAATTTTAGTAACATGACCCATAAATCATATAAAAAGTAATCAGCCAGGGCAAGAAAAAATAACTTTTTTAATTATTAACAAAATATCCTTCTAGATTAATACACTCCGTTCAACGATTCTCAAAATTTTCGAAACACTCCGAATAGTACGATTTCTGGAAGCCTTTAAAGTAGCCCTTTTTTTTAGCGATGACTGTTTCATTCCAAATATCTTACCACCGCGCCATTTCTTTAGGTTTGGAAATAGATAATAGTCGCAGCAGATAAATCTTGAGATATGATGGATGAGGAACCAAGTCGTAACACAATTCATACAATTTCGCCATTACGACTGCGGACTTGTGCCCTGGTGGGTAAATATAAAGTTACTCTACACATGCACTCTGAATATAGGGAAAAAACTTTTCTAACGTGTTTTTGCGTCCTGAACACGAATCCGGCGGTCTATACCGTTCCCGGGTTATAGAACTTAAAAAAAAATTAAGCTCATTTTCAAGCACCGTTTTCTCGCACAAAACTCACTCAAAATGCCTCCTTCTTTTTACCAGCATAAACAATACACCCTAAATCCCTTATTCTCAGCACAGCTTTGCACAAAATATCATCGTTTTTATGGAAAAAATATTCCTTCTTACACAGTTCCAAATAAGCAAATTTCACACTTTGACAGATGAAATTTAGTAACTTTGTAAATTTTTCATGTTGGTGATAAATGAATCACCGCCAACTTTTCGAATTCAAATGTGAGCAATAGTTTCCCCTTCATTTATGTGGGCGGTGATTAATTTATTACCAACATAAAAAATAAGGCAAAGTTACTAAATTCCATCTGTCAAAGTGTGCATTTTTTTTATTTGGAACTGTGTAACGAGGAGGATTTTTATGCAAAGTTGTGCCGAAAATAAGTGATTTAGGGTGTATTGTTTATGCTGGTAGAAAGATGGAGGCATTTTGAGTGAGTTTTGTGCGAGCAAACGGTGCTTGAAAATAAGGTTAAATTTTTTTTTGAAGTTCTCTAACTTGGGAACAGTATAAGACCGCCGTATTTTTTCCGGGTTCGTGTTCAGGAGGCAAAAACACGCAAGAAAAGTTTTTTCTCCAGATTCAGAGTGCATGTGTAGAGTAACTTTATATTTACCGAAGAGCGCACTTTTTTCTTCGCCAAATGCGGCCTCTTTCACTTTTAATCACCGGGAATCGTTTTGCCGTTTTCAAAATAATCTATGTGGATGATACCGTGCGCATCCCAAAAAAAAATGTGGCCTTGATGTTTTTGGCCGAAAGATCCACTTTGGCCTTCTTCGGCTTCGATTCGGCAGGAACGGTTCACTGTTTCGACTGTCCCTTGATCTCTGGGGTGTTGTGATGGATCCATATTTCGTCCAAGGTTGCCAAGCAGCACAGAGTTTTCTTTGTTGCATTTGAACATGGCCAAACACCCCTTTGAATTTGTCAAACGGTCTGCTTTTTGTCAACAGAGAGCAAATGTCTCATTCCCTAATATTCATTCAATATATTCTCCACTAATTCACGTAGAATATCCACAGCCTCAGTATCTTGCGCACTTTCACTCGCCGATCTTCCATTACCATACCATGGATTCTATCGTCCATTTCTGGTGTTGTGATGTCATAATTATGTTATCGTTTGTTTGAGTTCAAGGAATAACTAAATTTGAACAATGGCCGAGATATATAAACAGGTAATATTAGTCCTATAAAATACTTGCAGTATATTGTTTTGATTTACAAAATAAAATAGCCCCGATACAAGAATTTTTCAGAATAATATGCATCCTCAGATTCTTAAAGGTGATTTTGTAAATATCCGGTTTTTTATTGCTCTACTAAGTGAAGTGATTTTTTAATTTTTATGTAAATAACTTTGATGCCTCGTAGTATTTATACAAGCCCATTAGTTGAGACAAAGAAAAATAAAACAGTTGGTTGAGATCAGGAAAATCGCCGAAAGAAAACAAATGTCGAGGAATATCATTAAAAAAATAGAAGTATCAAAGTTGGGGGTTAGTTCGAACGTAAAGCTCAGGGTATAACCGAGTGGAACGTGGAAAGTATATGTTTGAGAGTGAGAAGGGTTTAATTCGGAAAGGAAAAGTTAATTACCACAACCTAGAAAAGCACTTTCTGAATCCCCACCTCAAATCTTGTTTCAAAGATTCGAAAGATATCGATAACCGTTAACCCAAAAGTACAGGTCTCTATACTGTTCCTAAGACTGGAGTTATAGTATTATTTTTGGTATCCTCAGAATATTATTGTGGTAATACCGATTTACCAGTAGTGTAAATATTAGTATTAATTTTTGATAATATAAGGATATTATTGTGGTGATACCGATTTACCAGCAGTATGAATATTTATAGTGGTATTAATCATAAGTAAGGCTGCCAGACCGAAAATCTTGTTCGGTAAAAAAAATTGCTAGAAAATATTGTAAGACATTGCCATAACCAAGTTTGAAAATACCAGTTAATTCAATATTTTTTACACTCTGTATTTACTGTGTCTAGTCTTTCTGGTTTCCGTCTTCGAGTGAATATTACTTGTGTGGTTTTTTGAGGGTTGATGTTCAATCCCTCCAAATTTGTCAATCCATATGTCCAAGTTCAGGGCCGCTTGCATGCGATCCCTTACCGTAGGGTTGAATTTCCCTGTTCTTTGACGACTGTCGTCGGTATTCGCTGTGTGCACGACAGTGGTGCCGCCTAGCGACCGCAACATTTCAGGACTCGTGAATTATTTGACAGTTAGATGATAAGTCATCTTTGAATGTAAGTAACCTAAATTGTGCCTTATTTATCAATTTCCTCCGCGAGCGTGTAAGTAATTGCATTTATTCAGCATTATTTCTTTACTAGAAACACCAAATTCCTCCAATCACTCGATAATTGCTCAAGAAACTTCATATTTTTCATATGTCAAATATCAATGAATACTGAAAACCGAAACCAGCAATCAATAAAAGTACCATTAATAAGCTCCGATCTAATTCCAGTAATCGCAAAATGCCCAAAGCAACTTCATATTTATGCGTTAAATATCAAAAATACCATAAACCAAATCAATGCACTAATTTGCAATCAATAATTTCCAAGGTTTGAGTCTCGCTGCGATATCTATTTTTTGGGTGGAGGAATTCAGCGCAATTTGAATTTCGCGCTAATCTAGTTATTATTACTTACTTATAGAAACGTTAAAAAAATATACGCGCCGACTAAAGAACCTCCTCTTTTTTTTTCTTTGGTTGAAAATACCATTCAGTGACATCGTAATTTATGTCACTTACTTTTTACAGCAGCTATCCACTTCTTCCTTTGCTCCAATTTCCAGGCCGATTTTGGAAAAGTGTAAAATTTACACAAACCATTTTTTCATTATTTGTGCAGTTCATAACACAAGTATTCTGACCCATTTTTTTCCTGAAAAGATAAGACAGCTAATTTAACGTGGAATTATCAAAACAAATTTGACAGTCCCGATATGTTTTACATTTCTGCCACAGCGTGCGCTGTGATCGATTTGACTGTCCCCACCAAGCACGTCGCACATAGCCAATACCCAAGGGTTTTGTGACCTTCTTCTTTCAGATACCCCAGTAGTCTGTCCATGACCAGATTCCACAGGACTAGAGAAAGAACTTCTTCGACCGCCCGGGCTACAACAGTCTCCTCCATTAGGGTTGTGTGAATCATTCTGTTTTTTATCACTGAGTCTATCTTCGACCCCTCTTTATCTAAGAGACCTGATGATTGAGTCTAGAAAGGCCTCTATTAGTTCCCCTTTGTTTTCCAGCATGTTCTTCACTCTCTCTACCAGTTTGTGGAGCGCTGTTCCTGTTGAGCAGCGGGTCCGGTATCCGTATAGACCAATCAATAGAGATTTTTTCAAAAAATACTACCAGGAAACCGACTGCGCCATCATACGAAAAACGGTACGTAGTTATATCCAGTTATGTTTCCTACTCGCAAGTGTTATTGCTGAATTTGTTATAAACATTTGAATGAAAAAAATCTTCTTTAACATGAAAACTAATGAAGCAATCTAGATGCCTTCAATGGACAAGTTGTAGAGAATCAAAATGCAAAGAATTATTAATAACGGAGAAAAATTAAAAAAATCAGAGTTTAAAAAAAAATCCTTACTCCGCCACTTTTCAAGATGCAGTGCAGGCTTTTCCCGATACAGTAGTGATTGATATGTACTTTGTGTGTGAGAAATTGAGGCGCTGTCATTAGTTTTGACATAATTGCTAAATTTTTTAACGCACTTTATTGCAGCAGACCTGGATGCTTCATAAGTGGTCAGATTTCAATTTTTCTGAAAGATTTTGGGAGAAGAAGTATAGTACTACGAAACGACTATTCTCATTTTGCGTTCAAATGCTGCGAAATAGGTGAGAAATACTTGCAAACATAACCGAAAACCGGCGAGTGCATGAAAGCGGCTCAGGAGAGGGGGTAGAGCAGCAGATTCATAATACGCGCAGCGTGCTTGTATTACATATGCTTCCCCGCGTCTGCTGCTCTACGCCCACTCCTGAGTCGCTTTATGCACTCGCCCGTTTTTGGTCATGTTTGCAAGTATTTCTCACCTATTTCGCAGCATTTGGTGCAAAATAAGAATACTCGTTTTGTAGTGCTATACTTCTTCTCTCAAAATCTTTAAGAAAAATTGAAATCGGACCACCTATGGAGCATCTAGGTCTGCTGAAATGAAGTGCGTTAAAAAATTCATATTCTCTCTCAATTTCTCACACATAAAGTGGTAGAGTAACAAATTAAAAAAAACTCTGATTTTTTCTAGTTTCTCCGGTTTTTCTCCTTAACTAATAATATTTACTTAACTACTACTAATAATAATAATAATAACTAACTAATAATATTTTAATTCGCTACAACTTGTCCATTGAGAGAATCTAGATTGCTTCATGTTACAAGCAAAAAACGGTAAAAAAAAAAGATTTTTTGGATTTAAATGTTTATGACAAATTTAGCAATGACACTTGCGAGTAGAAAACATAAGATACAACTACGGACCGTCTTTCGTATGATGGCACAGTCGGTTTCCTGGTAGTATTTTTGTCACAGAATCAATAGAGCAGAAAATCTCTATTGATTGGCCTAGTATTGGTCTCGATGCTGTGGTCTTTCTACCAGTGTTTCGTCCCTATCCACCAGCTCCTCCAGAGTCTTCAATCTGAAGGACATGATACTAATTGGTCTTAGGAACTTTGCCGGTTTCTGTCCAGTTTTTCCAGGTTTCAGTATGGAAATTACCCCAATATTCCTGCATGGAATTGGTATGTGTCCAAGAGCCATGCTGCCTCCGAGTATTTCACAGAGCCTACTATGTAGTACTTCCGTTCCCTTCTGCAGAAGTGTTGCAGTAGCTCAAGCCGTTCCGCTTATTAACGTCCACCGATTCTCTGTTGAAATTCCGCTAACTATCGTTATCTTTAGAGAATGAAGTTTTTAGTAGTCTTTTATTCATTCTATGATTTGAGGTAGTTGACGTCCAGGCAAGCAAACCAGAAAATATTTTCACTGAAGCTGCAACAGACTTCTCTACGTTAAACAGAAGCTGGAACTCGAGTCTACCGGAAAATCGTAATTATGATTGTAGAGGGAAAATACTCTTACAATACAGAGTGGGGTGAAACCATCAGTGTTCTCCTATGCAGTACGGAATACATACAGATACAACGCAGTGAATTTAAAAGCGATCATGAACCAAACACACAAACACTGAAAATTTGTGTAAATGGAATAATGAAATTTTTAAATTATACCCAAGTTTTCAGATTAGCTCCCGAATAAAATAACAAGAAATTTTTCCAAAATCGAAAAAATTGCATCGCTTCTTTATTTGCGAGATTTTTTATTATTAAATTCTCTTTTTGCAGGTTTTTACTGACGAAGATCTGTCGGAAAGCCTATCTTCGAATTTGGAAAGTAAATTCATCAACTATCTAAACGACATCCAGCAGTCTATGGAAAAATTATCGGAAAGCAGCGAAAAAGAAAAAAAGGTGACTTCCCTGTACATAGCGAGGGGCATGGGTCTTTTTTCGGGGGAACAACACAAAAAAGCTGAATTTTACATCTACCCAAATGACAAAACGGATGATGAGAAGAGAAACGTCATCATTCAAATCAAAGGTCCGTACGGTACATTCGGGGAAGCTATGATACCGGAATTCCGGGAAAAACTACTAAAGATACCAGAAATAAATATTATATCAGACTTAGTAGAGTCCTCGCAATTCTTGAAACCTCATCCAAAAAGCGATTTCATGGAAAAATTCTCCAAGTATTTTAAGAAATATCACGTGAAGCACTTGGGCGAAAATATAGTCCTCGACGTAATCATGGAAGAGGAAAGGGCTAAAGTGACGTACATTCCGAAACATTATGGAATGTACGAAATTAACCTGATCTCCGATGGAGAGCTTATCAAAGGATGCCCATTCAATGTACACATATTCAGCAACGACTCCGTAGAAGAAACTTTCGATCATGATGATAAATATGAAGAAACAAGGCCTTATCGTAGACGGAAAGTAATTTCGCAGACTATCGATTTGATTGATGAAGAAATTCCATTGTCAGAGTTCGAAGAGAAATATCAAGCACCAGAACCCGTAACGGTGAAAGAAGATTCACCGGAAAAATCCAATTTAAACTTCAGAGAGGTAGTGGAAGAGCTCACGAAAAATAGCGAAACGATAAGAAAAAAATTGGAGGGTGACAACCACCAAGTCGAAAGTGAAGTCAAACAACCGATCCTAATGGAAGAAGTAGATGAACCTGACTCTGTATATTTAGAAAACAGAAGTGAATCACTTCCTCCCAAACCCCCTTTTCCAGAAATTGATCACATCAGTTCAGTTGGAATGGAAACATAAGCAGAATTCCTAAAATCAGAGGATTTGGATTAGAAGAAATAGAAGATTCTGACACATCGGCACAAATAAACTTCAACGTTGAGATTCAAATGCCTGTAATAGAAGAAGCTGAGGAGCAGGAAACATTAAGTAATGTCGACGATGAAGAGAACATCGATTTAACTATAGATGGAGATGATATAACACTTTCAGAGAAATGTAAAGATTCGTCACCACGTGACGAAAAGAAAGAGAGTTATGCAATGAGTTCTGAATATGAAGAATTATCCGAATATCATAATTCATTATTAAAATGTAAAATAGAAGAACAATACAATGCATTATTTTCTGATGATGAAGGGATTCAACCATATGTGAACAAGGCATATATCAAGAGTTATTTTCACGAATAAACGTTGAGGAAGAAAATATTGATTTAACTACAAAACATAAATTTGAGACAACAGAAAGTAAGAATTGTCAAGAAGTAGGAGAAAATCAAGATTCACAAGCAAAAAGTATGATGGGATATCATGATTTAACACCACAAACTAATGTGGTCAAAAATCATGTATTATTACAAAAAGATGAGGAAAATATTTTCAAAAGTGAACGGTATACAGAAAAATATGAAAATTTATCTCCAAAAAATGAGGATGCAGTAGAAAACAGTGCATCAACTGCTGATAAAGAGTTACTCAAAAGTCAAAATGAGTCACGAGAAAGTGAGATAGGAGAAAGTAATGCGCCAACCACTGAAAATGAATTATTTGAACAACATCAAGATCCTTATTCACAAAGCATCACAGAAGTTATTGATCATGCATTCGTTGCTGAAGATAGCAACGAGTCATCATCAAGTAATCTTGAAAATATAGATAACATGGCAGTGAATCCGAGAGAAGAATTGTTCACCAATGATGAAAATGATAATATTTATGATAAACTCACTACAAATATTTTAGAAAACGAAAACCAGGTACTCAACAATGATCAGTATCCAGTAAAATACCAATATTATTCCGTACAAAGTCGGCGAGATCATATAATGTGTAATGTAAACGACAATAATGATAACTCGAGCAAACAAGAAATAAGTACTTGGTATAATTCGAAAATGAAGAGCCAAACAGATGAGTCAACATATACCGATAAAACCATAATAAACTCCAACGAATCTACAATGGGTAACAACAAATTCAATTTGCAAATTGGGTCGAAACATATAAATGTCAACGTTAATAGGATAAAAATTCCAGAGAGGTTCAAAGAAAATCCAAAGGACACCGTAAAGAGTACCTTGGAGCATTTCAAGTATTTCAGAAAAAACATGCCCAGCCCTGGAATATCGAATACAGTAATATCAAACGGAATGAAAAACTATAAACACAGAGGATTTAACGAGGAGAACACACCAAAGAAATTTTCCAGTAAATCCTTCCAATCTCAAGACCACTCCACGTCATCACATTCCACACAGTCTGAAGTTACTTCCCCAATATGTCATGACCATATTGTCCCCGAAGTAGTATACTCACAGATGTTAGTGGCGAATAGGAGAAAGGTTAGCATATGTTGTTATAATATACAGGGTGTAAAGTTACTTTTTGCGCTAGGGGACAGTTGATAATCCATCAAAAAATCAAAAGACTGAAAGAAGTCAGAAAAAAATGTATTGCCTTCAGTTTGTTTGATTATTTACTGCTGGATTATTGTTTATTTTTCAATCCATATGGAAAAGTTCGACTAGGCTAAATCGATAATATGACGTTCGTATTTACGTATTTTCTCACGAATCCGAAATCAAAACGTGGCCTTCTCAAATACGTTCAGACTAACAAAAATCATAATACGCAATTTTTTTACCGAAACATTTCGCGCACACCCTAATCATGTGTTTATCGTAAGTAAAACTGCAAGTAAAACTTCACAATTTCTGCATTTTAAAAATGAAAATCAAAGCAACATTTTTTCTTTTCTGACTAATGTAGACTGCGTACCGCAGTGTTGCCGGTGTTGAAGAGATACTTAGCGCAATGCGGCCAACATAAAAGTGCAATATTCGATTAAAAAGCGCAAGATATGACAAATGACTCAAATCAATTTACAGCACTGACACGGTGAGTATTTGCGCTCGCGTATTATCTGACAGTTTTTTCGATGTGAACAAAATGCACTGAATTCATAATACTGTCTATAGTAGTATGAGTTCTGTGACAAAATGTTGCAATTGTCAAATATCAAATTTCACTCTCAAGGTCACAAGCACGGTAATCCCGGTATGTTTCTTCTTCTGATCTTCTGTGTTATCAAAATGTTAAATAATATTACAAGTCAAAGGACCAAAAAAACGGTTTTATTGAATATATATATATATATTTATTGAATATATATATATATATATATATATATGAAATGAAGTGTATAAAGTACACAAAGTCGTCTTCACAAAAGGATTCTGTCACTAGGTGCAGCCGGTTGAAAGTTATCTTTTCCGACGTACCTAAAGATGTAAGCTTGATGGTGATTTTATTTATGTTGTGTCTCGCCTCGGCCAGAGCTCTCCGGATCTCTGGCTGGTGACTACTCCGTACTGATGAGGGCCAAAAAGCCTGAAACCGGTATGCGGATTCTTAGGCGGACACGACATGAATTAAACATAATCGAGCTTATCAGAAAGAAACATTTGCGAACAATATCCATTTATATGGAAGTTTGCATGGATTGTCAGGTGAATATCATTCAACGTTTCTGCGTGGTATTTGCTAGGAAAGTAGTTGTTTTTCGCCTGTGGTCTACCAATTGTGTTTCAATTTATATTGAATCCTTTTGTGAAGACGACTTTGTGTACTTTATACACTTCATTTCTTATTTATCCTTCATGGCTTTTTCTTTATATATATATATATATATAAAACTTCCATTTTGGAAATACACTATAAAAGGATATTCCTTGAAGTCATGACTGGAACATCGAGTAATATCATTTTATAGTGTATTTCCAAATTTGAAGTTTTTATTCAACTAGTCCAGTCAAGAGACTACCCCTCTAATCATATATATATATATATATATATATATATATATATATATATATATATATGATTAGAGGGGTGGATGTTGCCGATTGGGATATATCTGATACAACTCATCAGCATTCCTTGAATTTCTATGACATTCTCCAAATATTAATATCCACTCTTTCACTTTGGGTATACATTATTTTGAAGAAAAAATAAACTGAAATTTAACCAAGATTAGGAAACTTCTACTGTCTGCTCATAAAGCTTATGTCACTGTCATTACCTAAGTGAGTGTTTTGTTTTCCAAAGAAGACTTGATAAAAATAACTGCAAAATATTATGCATCAGGGCTATCCATGGCACACTTGACAAAAGTAAATAAATTAATATCCAGTATTTTCGTTAGTAATATTTAATATATGTTCTTATTTTTAATCCAATCGCAAATAAATTAGTATCGTTAGATTCGTCAAAAAATCCTGTTTTCGGAAAAGGCTTGTCAAAAAAAGGTCGCCTAGTTAGACACGAAAATGTAATTTTGCCAACTTGTCTTATTCCTATCTATTAAACGTATCACTAAAACTTTGCGATTGTAGTTTCCTGACATTACCTGAGGTCCCCAGATTAGTTTACGTCCGATCATGGCCACCTAGATGCAATATTAAAAGTTACTCTAAAAAAATGAAGTAGGCGTAAAAACTTTTCAAAATGTCACAATCTGATTCAGAATTGTCTCAGAAATCAAAAATGTTACAATATACAGGATGTTCCATTTAAAAACTCAAAACCACATTTCCGGTGAAACCGGAAGTGACCGGAAAGTGAAAAATATGCGAAAACTCTCCTCTTCACATACCATTTACCTATACCAAATCTCATTTTGATACACCCAATATTCTAGAAGTTATGACTTTTCTAATAGTTTCGTTTTCACCCGGTATATATATATATATATATATATATATATATATATGTTTCTTCGTAGATTTTCGTGGGTATAATCTGTTGAGATAGTTTCTCCAACACCAGTCTATTTCTAGACATCACCTGAATATGGCAAATGTGAATTTGCCGAAACGTCGTGAAATCGGACCTTTTGAGCACCAAGAACATACAACGCGGACAGAAACCCAAGAAACTATTTCAAATATATATATATATATATATATATATATATATATATATATATAAATGGGTACTTACCAACATGAAATTATAAAAATAAATTGGTGCAAAGAACATTAGACATTTCTGTTTCAAAGGGAAAACTATTTCAGACATTGGCAATTTAATTATACAGTATGATAAACATGGTATTTTATGGGCAAATGGATTTTCATGTAGGACGATTATTTGAATTGATTTCTTCATGTTTGTGGAGTATATACGTATGAATTGAGCTCAGATCATTAATATATGTTATTTTATTAGTTGCTAGTGATTTCTTTCTATTGATGTGGACCAAGGAGAGCCTTTTCGTTAAGTCTTTCTCAACATCTAAAATTCTTGAATTTTGATAGTCAATTCGATGATCTTTGACTATAAAATGATTCGCCAAAGCACTAGATCTTATACACCTCCTACAATCACTTTTGTGGCCTATGATTCGATCTTTGAGCATCTGTTCCACGGGCATTGGTATCTTTTTGGTTAGTCCATACCAATGGCATGAATTAATGCATGAGGGGTGAACGCATACGAGTACCTGTACTCAGACATTCAATGGGCCCATGAATTATCAAAGTCGGAGGAATGGATGGATTATCAAAGCCGGAATCGCTCGGTTTTCTTTATGGGGAACTGGAGGCTGTAATTTCCAATATTCGCATATAATTTTTTTTTCCATCTTTGCAAATAAAGATTGCTTCTAGAAAATGTGTTTCCCATTTCTTCCGGTCTTCTCGATGATCGTGGAAGCGTGAAATAGAATATTCTTCATTGCTTCATTCATCTATATGAGTTCTTAATTAGGACTGGAATAGAAAATCAAATAAATATCTGAATGAAAGTGCAAATTTTCAATTTTAGATTTTTTCTTTAGAGTTAGGGTTCTTTCAGAATATCTATCAGATGTAGTTCAATTTCCAGCGTGGCTTTAGCCAAGGAAGTAGTTGTTCCCTGTTAGACATTCACAAAAAATATCGTGGATTTTTGAATTCACAGAAAAATATTTCTTTTTAATTGAGATGTTTATCGAAAGACAATTTCATTCAATGATGAAATAAAAAAAGTTAAAGTTAATTTAAAAAATAAAAAACTCGACTGCGCAAATAGTGTACTTTAAAAAAGATGAAAACAAGATGACCAGAAAATATTGTCAGAAAATTATATATTAAGAAGTTAACATTCAACTTAATACTATAAACAATCTCACGCAGTCGGAGGCATCTTCTTCAATTTAACAATGAAGAAATATTATTGCCTCCGACTGCGTGAGATTGTTTACACTATGAAGAAGGAATTTGTGGCATAATGGGCATATTATTAAATTAAAGAAAAAAGCATCCTCAAGTGGGACTCGAACAACATAAGGTTGTGGGTTCGAGTCCCACTTTAATTTAATAATCTGTCCATTATGCCACAAATTCCTTCTTCATGATTTCTCTCGGACAATAATTTCCCAATTTCACATTGTTTACACTATTAAGTTTATAACATGATTTTCTGACAATATTTTCTGGTCATCTTCTTACCATCATTTAAAGTACACTTTTTACGCAGTCGGGTTTTTTTCATGTTTTAAATTGACTTTTTTTATTTTACACTTTTTTGTTGGGATTATAAGACGGTAAATTTTTTGTGGGTGATTGGTTTTTATAACTAAGACGAATTGGATCTCTAACGTGTTGCAATCGTTTCTGCTGCGATGCCGAGGACTGAGTTTTGCGACGTGCACTTTCTTGTCGGGCTTTTTTGGTTTTACGAGAAACATTTGCATACGACCGACGACGCTTTCGAGTTCGTAACATTGTGAGTTATATAATACTCAGGTTACACAACAAATAGATACAAACTCTCACCATGTGTACTGAATCATACACTAGCAAAGTACATGAACGATTTCACTAATGACAAATGAATATACTACAACAAAGTAGATGGATAATTTCAGTCACTAACACTACAGTCAAACTCGGTTATAACGAACTATCGAGGAAAGATTATTGATTGTTCAATCAAGTGCCGATAATTTGCGAAATTTTACGACCGCAGTCGACCGGTGGGATTCCCCCATTTCTCTGTTAGGGATTCGTTAGATACATGGCATAGTGTTATGTTCAACTGCATTGTACCAATATCCCTACTACAAAAGCATGCAGGAAGGCTATTACAATGTCGGTTAAGCTGGAAATGATTGGAACATTTCACAGTGGGTGCGCAAATGCACAAATTTGTCGGGATCAAAAAATTAACAGTGTTGTCAATTTACGCGGAATCTACCAGGATGCATGTACTGCATATTTCCTTCATAGCGAACACCCTTTATAACGAACGAAGTTTGAGTGTACTTAATTGAGTTTCTATTAAAATAGTTAAGTGATGGTGTATTAAAAATGTAACGAAAACGAAATAGTAACTGAAACCGAAATAGACCAACTAACGAGCAAATTAACCAATTACTGATGTACCAGGCTATACGCTGTTATAACTTTTTCACAATATGGCGTCTGGTTGTCGCCATATTGAATTTTGTCATAATATGGCGTTTGGTTGTCGTCATATTGAATTTTGAACATTACTGTCATGTCTTTATTCCCAATATAGCGTCTAGTTTGATAACTGTCATGTTTTTAGTGACACTCAAAAGATTAAGACAATTCGATTTACGTAAGAATCATCAAAATCGTCTACGCGTTTGGTCTCTAGAGCGCCACAAAGGAACCAAAGATACAACAGTCGGGTAGAAAACAACGAACTATGATTAATATCTTCCTGAAACCATTCAAATAATATAGTTATGGAATGCGTCCGTAATCTATGTCACTGTAATAATAAAAAGCATGTAAAAATTTCACTCTCTCCAATTTGTATTATGAGAACTAATGGGTATTCAGTAATCTGAGAAATGAAGTCATTGTAATGATATAACCGTCAATAGGTGGGAAAAGATTCCGCAATAATTGTCTGCCGCGTCCGAACTCTAATAAAGAAAATCTTAAAAAATTATATAATTAATGTGTCTATTATTGAGGTAAATTCCAGTAAACGGAAATATTTCATTTTTTTTAAGTGAACGTCTCTAAAATTTAGTTATCCGAAAACCTATTTTTATTTCGACAATATCAAACAGATTATTTTGAATGATTATAAGCACAAAATAATGTTTATGGAGTCGCGGCTCTTACCTAAAACTAATCACTCACTGACCTAAATGCTAATTGTTATGTTACCAAACAAACTACATATGCATATTACAGTCCCATATATATAAGATAAGATATTTATTTCATGTAAACAATTGTACACATTTGTCATAGATAGTAAGATAGTGAGTGATAAAGTTCACATAAGATAAAATAAAATACGGTTCAGATGAAGACATAATAGACATGCAAATGACAAATGTTTAGTTGGTTCACAGACATGAGAGACAAGGAGTATGAACATGTTAAAAAAGAAAAGAAAAAAGGAAGAAGAGGTAATACCAATGAAAAAAAAAAGGTCACCTATTCACATGTAACTGTTCCAGATAGTTTTATATATATATATATATATATATATATTGGGTTCTGGATTGGATATATTCAATGTCTCAGTTATTGCAACGTTTCGTCCCTGGTTTCTTCAGGCTTTATTTTTTCACAGAAAGAAGAATAATTTCAGAATTAAGTTGAGTCAACGAGAAAACAACCCGATCATACACAAACGTGCGTTCTCTGACGAACATCGAGTCGGACGTACCTACTCACAGGCCCGGAGTCCTCATGGAACATTAAAAAATTATTATTCAATTCCCACACCGAATACCCAAGTGGGGCCAGGCAGCCTGTCTATGTCTATTAAGATCCATTAACCTTCATTTTATGAAATGCGACAATATTTCTTCTATACAAGGTGTAACATAAGTACGTTAAAATATTCAAGTGACGTATTCCTGAGACAATTTTAAGAAAAAAGTCTATACATTTATGTCAAATTGCCCTAACATTTTTGACAGTAAACTTTTGGTACTTTTCATGAAAAAACCTCATTCCCACACCTTTTCAAACATACAAGTGAAGCTAATATAAAGCGTTTAAAAATAGAAGTTCGCTGTCACATTTTTAACTATTTATTGACAAATTCACAATTCGGAGTTTATAAAGTGATTTTTTGGTACCATGCCCGACTTTACGAATGCTGAAATGGCTGATATGGTTTTTGCATACGGCATCTATCAGGAAAGGTATCCCCAACGCGTCAATCCTTGTGCAGCGACATTTGCGAATCTTTTCCGGCGACTTTCCGAATCTGGAAGCTTTGAAAGAAATTCTGCAGTAGGACGGCCACGGACCACAAGAACTGTGGAATTGGAGGAGGCGGTTCTCGAAGAAATTAGTGAACATCCAGAGACAAGAACAAGAAAAATTAGTCAAACTTTAAATGTGAGTCACATGACCGTTTACAGAATATTAAAGGAACAGCAATTATATCCTCATCATATTCAGCGTATCCAGGCACTTACGCTACGTGATTTTCAACCACGTATCGAATTTGCTCAATGGCTTCAAAGAAAACTCGAACAACATCCCCAAACTTCATCGAAAATCCTCTTCACAGATGAGGCTAATTTTTCAAGAAATGATATCATGAACTTCCATAACAACCACATCTGGGCGGAAGATAACGCACATGCGATAACGCAAACTCATTTCCAAGACAGATTCTCTTTTAATGTATGGGTGGGCATAATTGGGGATTATTTAATTGGGCCCTATTTTCTCCCCTTACGTTTGAATGGAGATGCTTACCAAAATTTTTTGGAACACGAGCTTCCCCAGCTTATGGAAGATTGGTCTCCGAAATCACTCTTGGTTTATGCACGATGGAGCCCCTGCTCAGTTTAGTCTGATAGCAAGAAATTTCTTAGTCGTAGCATATCCCCAACGATGGATAGGAAGAGGAGGCACTGAGCATTGGCCCCCAAGGTCACCGGACCTCAATCCCGTCGATTTTTTCTTTTGGGGACACCTAAAATCAGTAGGTTGCAGCCCTTGGAACTACTCAATATGATTTTCAAACAAAAAGTACAGAGCTTGTTTCCAAATGTCTGCGTGGTAATTAGGATATTTTGTTCGATACCAGTGACCGTAGCCGAAGCGGAGAGATCATTCGATACTTTGGCCAGAATAAAAGATACTTGCGTTCGACTATGGGACAGACACTACTTAATGGTTTAGTAGTGCTCTCAATCGAGTCACAATTGAAGGCACGAGTGTTTTGTTATAATCTCTAAAAATCTGTTTCTTTTTGCATGAATGAAGGTTTTCTCATAATGAATCGTTAGTGAGTGAAATTGTATGATCTTTGATAACCACTTGGACACATTGTTGCTCAGCTAGACCTGAATTGAAAAAAATACATAAAAAAACTTTGACATTACTTCACTCAAAATTTTGTAATATAACACCTTCATCCACTCGCGTCTTCAATTAGCTAGGCAGCTGAATTTCGAAAAATAATAGATGATTTTGCCGCCAAAAAAGCCAGAAAAGCGAATTCGTTTTTTTTTAATTTATTTATTTATTCACGGGCAAAAAGATTACAGTGTCAATACAATATGGTGGATTGAAGTAAATTAAATGCAAAATACAGTTATGAAGTAGTAAGATAACATATAGATCAAATAAGAAAAATTCCCAAATTGTAACAATATGAGCTAGTCTAGTTATTGCAGGCATAATAACACTAAAAACAAAACAAAAGCTCGAGCTGGAAGTTTAAATAGCTAGGACAAGAACATGGTTTTTGAAGCGGGAAACTGATATATTAAAAATTTGAAGGTTATGCAAAGAGTTAGCTAAACGAAGAGTTCTAGGGATAAAGCTGTTGAATGAGTAATTGAATCTATGGAAGGAAATGTAAAAGGTTTGCACTATCTGGTTGAACAACTGGGAACAAATAGGGATATTTTGGAGAGAAGCACGGGGCTGATACATAGTCCATTGATAATTTTAAATAGAAGTGTTAAGTCTCTTTGTTTTCTACCAACCTCAAGAGAATATATGTTCAATATGAGTTCTAATGCACTATAGTCGTAGTATACGCACAACTTGAAGGCAATATATCTAAGGAAATTGTGCTGCATAGCCTCAAGTTTCAGTAAGGTAATTGGGGGACCAAACTGTGGAACAATAGTCCAGATGCGATCTAACCAGGGAAAAATAAAGGGATTTAATAGCAGTGGTATTGGTAAAATCACAGGTGGTTCTCTTTATAAAGCCTAGCATCTTCATAGATTTCTGAATTACAGTGGAAATGTGAGATTTATAGCTGAGTGCGGAGTCAAGGATCACACCTAGATCTTTGGTTTCTGAAGCAGAATGTAAGGTCAGATTATTTATACTATATTCGAAAGTGATTGGGTGATGAGCTGGATGAAGACGAAGAATATGGCATTTGGATGCGTTCAAACACATTCCATTCTGTGTGCACTAGTTGGATAGGCAATCTATATCATTTTGCAGACTTAATGAATCAGCCTCGCTTTTAATTATTTTGAAACATTTTAAGTCGTCAGCAAATATCAAAGCTCCACTTTCTTGGAAGCAGTGAATTGGATCGTTAATAAAAAGGTTAAATAGCAATGGTCCCAGGGGTGATCCTTGAGGAACGCGCGAGGAAACTGCGGTAGTATGGGAATAGTAATGATTAACCCTGACAATTTGCGATCTATCCGTAAGATAGCTCTTGAGCTAGTGCAATATTGGCTCATGATTAACTTTGCCGAAAGCTTTGGAAAAATCGGTGTACACAGAGTCGACTTGAGTACCCCTTCCCAGAACCTCCGAAAACTTTAGGGATTACGCTAAGAATAGAAATGGGACGATAATTACTTATGTCAGATTCACGACCTGATTTATATATTGGAGTAACATATGAGATTAAAAACTTAATTGCACCTATTGTTGAAAATTATATAGTTCCATTTATTTATTTTACTGTTACAAGAGTTTAAATCTGTATTTAATATATGTCAAATAAAAAAAAACTTTGCGAAAAATTCTTTTTTTATCAATTGCATCAAGCTTCAAACAGTTTAGATAATAAATCATTTATATATTATGGTTTATGGTATTCAGAAAAGAAGAACAGTTCATATTCTTATTGAATATTCATTCAGTACCAAACCAATGAAGTTGGACTATATTAAAAAAAACTGATGTTATGAATAGAAAAGAAAAAAGGTAGGGGCTCGACTGCATATTCTGTCCCAGGCCCAATGCTAGATCTCTCCGGCCCTGCCTACTCATGCATTTCGTGTGTTTTATTTCACCCTCAATGTTTTTTATTATTTTGGAAGAGTTACTGTTTTACTGATATCATTTATTCAGATATTATTGATGATTCCAGATGTTCGCCCAATCCTCCAAAGATAGCATAACCAGCTCAAAGAACTCTTCATTTTCGGAAGCCGAAAATACAGACGGATCCCGTGCTGAAAGCAATTATGGAATTGAGGGTCTCAGTGTTTTGAACGTTCTAGAAAGTTTAAAACAATCCATTACTTCATCTTCTGATGGAAGATCTATAATATCTAGCACCAAGAGTTTTCCAGACGTATCTCTTGAATCAGACGGCTCCTTTACGAATTTGGTGAGGGAAAAGAAGAGTTTTTGGGAGAAAGTTTCCTTAGGGAGCAGTCGAAGTTCCGATTATCCGACTTTGCCAAAGAAAACGACAAAGAAACTAAGCGAATACGAAAGGTATATCTCAAGCTTTAACTATTTTTTGAAGCATTTGCGTTTTCAATGGAACCCTGTTCAATAGCTGATAATACACTATAACTGCTGTAAAGCGCTTTTTGTATCCCTAATATAACATTTCCTGTATACTTTTTTAAAATACAGTTAAAATTTTACATATAAACAGGTTTTCTGATCGAGTAACATAGACTAGATGGGTAATAGTTCCGTACTAAAGAAGGAAGACAATAGTTGATACACTGAACTCTTGAGCAAGGCATTTTTTACAAGCTTTATTCAGCTCTTTGATGAATTTTTTAATTATAGTTTTACTCTTTTCCTTCGATATTTTCACATGAATGTGTTATTCGATTCTCACATTTTTTGCTAGCTTTGTCCCTTACTGTTTACTGTTAACTGTTTCTGTGCCATATTGGTATCAATTTTTTGATAAAATTGTGTACGGGAAGAACTTTCATTCAACGAATTTTTTTCAACTGGAAGTACATGATTGACATAAAAAAGTTTTTCATTTACTGAAGTTTCTCAAAGCGTGGACTAGAAAGCGCCTTGCTAATGAAATCCGCATCCATGTCTTCTGTGGAACAGTAAACCACCTCAATTTTTCCTATCCATGATATTACGAATATGATGCCAATAGCTGATGCGAGCTGCTGTAGGTGGTTAGCTTTTTTTTTGTTCCATTCCTAGGCACATATACTAGAGTTCAGCCGTACTCAGAACCACAGTCTTTTGTTTACGAGATTGCACCATCAGCATATTTGAACACATATCCCATAATAGATTGTTCATTTGAAGAATAAATTCATATTCTTCAGGCATCGCTTGCCGGTGCTCATGATATTGTTTTTATTGAATTGGCTGGGTTAGCGCTCAGAATGCGCCATGTCTCTGGTCTGATCGTTATCAGAGATCCAACAAGATTTTCTATGGGAGATTATTCGCTTTGTCCGGTTTCTCAGCTGCAGTCGACTCAAATCATGTTCCATCGATGTATTTACAGTATTAACATTATGCATGTTAAACTGTAGATTCTGGATCTACTTTTTATGGATATACTTTTTCATATCCATCTTTCTGTTCGCATTCAGTATTTCAGTTCCCGTGTATCTCTAATGTTGAATTCTCTCATTCTCTCGCAGCTCGTGAAAAATAGTTCAAGGCCCCAAGAGTGGTTTCGGATTCCACTATAAAAGGTAAGGCCCCCGTGATCTTAACTCGTACAAGTTTTCATTGGCTTCTGAGGGTTGGTCAAACAACCAAAAAGCGGTTAAAAAAAATTTGCTGAGAATGCAAAGAACATTTTTTACTTCGCACCAAAACGTGAAACTGCGGTTGTGTTGTGATTCGGCATGTATAACCTTTGAATTAAATTGAGCCCCGGTTTCGGAAATTGCCCTAGTAATGAATAAAATGCAGATTGAGACGAGTAGTCTGCGAACCGCAATTAAACGGCTGAACACGTGCACCGCGAACACGTGCACCGCGAACACGCCTGTCATCGTAGTGTTTATATGTAATTTATTATCAAGTTGAAAAGTGTTTTATATTCGTGATGGAGCAAGTGCTTGCAACTGGGTTTTTACCCATTACAAGCCACATTGTTTTCGAGAATCAGTCTGTTAAAAATGGAGCAGCATTGGTGCGATCGGGTCATGTGTGCCAGGTGCGAGAAGTTAAAATAATTGATTATTCCAGCATACATGCGAACGTGATTAGCCAAGCAGCGGCAACAATAAATCATTTCTCAGTCGAATTAGAGGTGAATAATTAATAAAATTCAATTTAAACGTCTGACGTAGGAGTAAATCACACGAATAAACAAAACTGATAAAGAGATATTAATAAATATTGAAGAAATATAAAAAAATATATTGAAAATATTGTTTTCTTCTCAACATACATACATTTTCACATATTGTTCGTTTACTATCAGAATTTCACTAAAAAATAATTTTGAATGTGTGTTACATGTTTAGATTACTGTAATTATCAGTATAAAAAAATTCAATTGTTTATATCAATGTAAAAACTGAACATGAAAAATTTGACAATTCACCTTTTTTCGATTCGTTTAAAAATATGAACAGGATGCCACTATCTTCCGTCGTTCAAGATAAACTCTTGTGGGGTATTCATGTTGAAAAGGGAAACATTCTCAATAGGCGAGGACACGAGAAATTATTATCGCTTTAAATATGCTTTAAAATACATAATATACCCAGAAAACATTTTTAGAGTCAAATTTCGATATGAGCCTTTTTCCTCAAGTACGAAAAATTCTCCACTAGCAGTGCTAATAGTCCGGTAGGGACAAACATTACCTAACTCACATTAAAATATATATGATATTAAGGATAAAAAAATGTTTTTGACAGAAGACGACGTTCGAGGAGCCAAATTAAAATTTGCAAATGTGAAGGATGATAATGTAGCAACATTAAAACGGTGCTTAAAATTCCCGCTAAAAAAAAATAATTAATTACCGTGAATATGATTCAAGAGGTCATCTTTAGGCACCGTGTTCGCGCACAAATATCACTCACAATGCTTCCTTCTTTTTACCAGCTTAAACCACAAACACCAAATCAATCATTTTCGGTACAACTTTGCACAAAATGTAGCCGGTTTTTTTTCTTCAATAGTTAAACCTAACGTTACTTTTCACATTTACTAAATTTCATCTGTCAATGGTGAAAAGTTAGGTTATTTGTAACTGTTGAAAACTAGCTATATTTTGTGCAAAGTTGTACCGAAAATAAGTGATTTGGTGTTTGTAGTTTAAGCTGTGAGTGATATTTGTGCGCAAAAACGGTGCCTTAAAATGGAGGTCATTTTTAGGCACCGTTTTCGAAGAAGGAGAAAGTCAATATATCTCGAGAATGGTATGAGACCGCCGCGTTTTTCTTTTGGATTCTTGTTCAGGAGGCAAAAACACGTGAGAAAAGTTAAACAGCTATTTTCAGGAAGCATGAGCATTATTTTAAATAATGCAACTGTATCACTTAAATAACACTATCTTAAATGGAGAAGTGTTGATGTTCGTCCCAACCATAAGTGCTGCCTCTCGTGACAAATTTGCCACACTATTCTCAGGAAAAAGGCTCATTGCAGTATCCATTCGTTTTTGAAAATTACCAAATTTTGAAGATACTAATATTGGCGCTCTTTATGACGTAAACGACCGAGCAGCCAATAGGCGTAATCGGGTTGTTTGACGTTAAACGGCAATGTTCCCAAGTTTCTAACTCCATAAATATCAGAACACTATTCGCAATGTCAAGTGACGACGGCGGATTTGAAGAGTGTAAAAACATTCGATCTGTCATAACACAATATATTTTCGATTTCACAGTGCACATAAACCTTGTTATTTTTGATATTATGAATCATGTGGTCCATCAGAATGATTTCTGATAAAGAGAAGGCCAATCATTTATTCTTGTTATGGAGGAGCGGCCTAAGATTTGAAAATATGGCAACGTTGCAAAATTGATTGAAGCTGTCAATTCTGGGATTGGTTGATCGGGCGATTACAATATTTTGCAATGGCGCTAGAAAGAAGCCATTTAAATTTTGCCAACTTTAAATTATTATTTTTTGAGTTTTAGAAAAAAGAGTTTTTACAAGTTGTAAAATCCATTAAAAATATTTTTGAAAATTTCGTGTCCTCGCCCATTAAATATTGAGTAGAAATATTTTTCTGTGAATTGAAAAATATTTCTATTTAATTGAGAATGTTTCCATTTTCATCACCTTTTTTCCTGTCTTAGATTGATTGAAACAGAGGGGTTACAAAAACTTCCTGCACTTGCAGAGTGAATGCTTGTGGCGATTGCATTCAAACGCGTATTTGTGTATCCTACAACACAGCAGTAGTCTCCCGAAAACTTATATTTTTACGTCCTTTACGTCATTTACATTTGATTCGAGGTTATTTGCGTCCGACTCGTTCATTGCCATTCTTTTACCTGACGAATCACAATACAAATACCGTTTTGTCATTTGCGACCTAAAAATTTAAACTATCACACTTTCTAGACACCCTTTTTATCACAGCTAAATAGGGATAAGTGATACTGTCTGGACCAGTTTGCCCGATTCCGCCACTGCGGCGCTGCACGTTAAACTCCTCCCCCATGCTCCAAGTCCATAAGAGAACGTCACAATACGGAACCAGATTTGAGGTACTTCGATATCGAATACGATAGATGGTACGCACGATTGTAGAAAACACGGCTTTCACTGGGTCTGACCAACTATATTATCTTTCTATAAACAATGCCCGTACGGTAAGTTATAGTGTGTTTAAAATTTGAGCAAAGCGAGTCCACCTGAATAATATTTTAGGTTGAATTATGGATATTTGATTATTATGTCTCGTAGATAAAACTAGTAAGGTTTGAAGGAAAAGGTAGACTGTTGCCGAACAGCTGCTAAGTAAAAAACAATAATCTTATTTTCTTTCAGCTTCCAGTATATTGTGTATTACCCATATAGTCCATATTACTTGATCGGAGGATAAATATTAGATTATTCACAATCATATAATTATTCTATTATACATTTCTAAATTTGGGTAGGTAACTGTATATTTATATTTCAAGTCCTCAAATAGAATTGATACCAATGCATGATTAGTTCATACCGAGTAAAATAGATCATTCAAGTATTTATTAATGGAAATCTAGTTCCAAATTTCATGCCTGAACCTAAATGATAATTCCATCTGTAGTGATTGAGAGGAAATGCCTGTTGTATTTGGATGATGAATGACTTTCATAGGATTTGAAATGAACGAAACGCTGGAATTCAACTTAAGCTTCACGAGAAATCTCATTATGTAAACAGAAAGGGAATTTAATTGGGTCTTGATTCAAAAATTTTTGTTTTACCCTGCGTCATTATACAGTGCGTTCATAAAGTGTGGAAACGCTCTAGTTAATAATTTTCGGAGATAAAACTCGGACCTGTCAATTTTGTATTTTAGTTTTCCACCTTTAAAAAAAAAAACCCACCACCTCACAAGATATGACGTCATCGATAATTTTTTTAAATTGAAATGTATATTTTATATCAAAATTTGAAGGCCCATATTTTTCTGAGTGTGGTATTGTTGAACCACATACGACATATGCAACACTTACTGAGTATAAAGGAAACCAGTGTACATATTTCTTAACATTTTTTTCATTATTTATTTTGCAATGAAAACCTGAGAATCACTCAGTAGTTAGTACAAGTTGATTGCGTAACTTGAGTAGGCTATGAAAACATCTGAAAGCCCTTAACAACCAGACAATAAGTTCTTAGTTACCATTGCATATGTCAGTATTAAATTGATTTGTTGTGTACCATATCGATTTATAAGTCTTCAATAATACCTTTCTGAAAAATATTATCCTTAAAGAAATTATCTGGAATTACGATGGTGCTGAACTATGGCAGAACTATGCGACATCTTTAATGAAAAATATCCTGATCGAGAACCAATAAGCAAATCGTCGGTAAGATAAATATTACATACATTTAATGAGATTGGCAATATTAGCGATAAGCCTAAGAGTGGCAGGCCTGCCGTTGCCGAAGACACTCAATTGAATGGTATACTTGGAATTGAAGAAAATCCTCATTGTTCAATTAGAACTTTATCTGACAACACTGAGATCTGTCGTGCTGCTGGGCAAAACAATCTAAGAAAAGCCAAATTACACCATATAAAGTTAAACTTATCCATGAACTTAATGAAGACGACTTCGATAGATGCATGGAGTTTTGGGAAACTATGCAAGAAGTGTGTAATCAAAATAATGGCTTTGAATTTAATGTCTTATTTTCCGACGAAGCAACTTTTTGTATTAACGGTATCGTGAATACGCAAAATTGTCGTTATTGGGCAACAGAAAATCCCAATTGGACGATGGAAGCTTATACCCAATATCCTCAAAAAGTAACTGTGTGGGCTGGGATTCTTAGGAATATAGGACCATATTTTTTTGACGGTACTCTGACGGATGAAAATTATT
Organism: Gonioctena quinquepunctata; assembly: GCA_018342105.1. Taxonomy (NCBI): domain Eukaryota; kingdom Metazoa; phylum Arthropoda; class Insecta; order Coleoptera; family Chrysomelidae; genus Gonioctena; species Gonioctena quinquepunctata. The sequence goes on from JAFIRS010000972.1 coordinate 112,383, forward strand.
TGGAAATCTTACAAACTTATGTTGTTCCATATTCAACTGTAATATTTCCAGGCATTAATCAACCTGGTCGAATAGTTTTTACTATTTGGTTCCATCAGGATGGAGCAGGTCCACATTATGCTCCAGTGGTTTGAGATTTTCCCGATGAAACCTTTTCCAATCGCTGGATTGGACGACGCGGTCAGATTAAATGGCCTGCTAGGTCCCCAGATTTAACTGCCGTGAACTTTTTTCTCAGGGGGTTACTTAAAAAGTAAAGTGTTCATAAATCGACCTAACAATTTGGAAGACCTTAAAGAAATAATTCGAACTGAAATTCAACGAATTACACCAGATATGTTGTCAAACGTAACCCAATAATTCATGAGATGTCTTGGATATTATCAACTAACCCAAGGAGTTCAATTCGAGCAATTGTTGTAAGTTTGTTATTTGTTTATTTTTACTACTTACTTATGATATTTTCAAAATAAATAATTAAATGAATGTTAAGAAATATGAACACTGGTTTCCTTCATATACTGTAACTTGAAGTGTTACATATGACGCATGTGGTATAGTTGAACTCAAAAAAATATGAGCTTTCAATTTTGGATATAAAAATATACCCTTTCAATTTAAAAAAAGTCGACGACGTCATATCTTGTGAGGTGGTGGGGAAAAAATCTTTTTTTTTAAGGAGGAAAACTAAAATACAAAGTCGACCTGTCCGAACTTCACCTCCGAAAATGATTGACTCATGAGATAATGGAGCGTTTCCACACTTTATGAACGCACTGTATAACAATCATTATTTACTTGTCTTTATTACTTTATTATCACATTCCAAATTAGGTGTAGATTGATCTGGAAAAAACCCACTGAAATAATCACGGAACCAGATGAAGTCGACATCTCAAGAAAAACCGATATATACAGATCGGCAGACGACATATTATCAATGACGGCGAGTATGACACAACAAAACATGAAAAATTGTAAATCTCTGGATAATTCCTTGAATGAATGTGAAATGCTCACCATCGAAGAAAGGAAGCAGATGTTGCTGAAACAAAATTACGATTTGGAGAAGAGAGAAAGGGAAAGACTTAAATCTTTAAAGAGAAAAAGTGTACAGTTGTACGATTCGTTAAATAATGATAACATCTCAAAAAATGGGAAAATTAAATCACAAATTCATAAAAGCTTTTCTCCTATAATGGAAAAAATCAAGAAATTCAATAGTGGTGAGTCAACTTTTTCCAATATAGGTCATACAGTAATGATATATCATAAGGTTCGGGAAAATTTGAAAGACAGAAAAAGTTGGTGGAAGGCATGCAGCTGACTAACCTTATAACCAGATCATAGCTATAGTCCATTCAAAATAAAGACAAGTAGCATCAAAACAAATGCATGTTGTTAGTCCGTGATCGAAATCGGTGAACCGAAATAGCAGGGCCGCATTCAGGATCGTACGTTTATGATTCGGAAAATGCCATTTTTCTAAATTACTCCTAATTTGAGTTTTGGTGTATTGAAGTAGGGGAATAATGAAACCCCGGATCCTGCAATTTCAACAAATTATAACACTTAACCAAAGGAGCGCCTTCTGGTCTAATCTGCCTAACCAATAGCGGCGCGACTTTCTTCAATCACGTGCGCTGCACGCAATGATCTCGTCTCAGTCATTGTTGTCGTGTGCTTTCTGTATTTTGAATGGACTATAGTGAAGTCATGGCACGTAGGCAGCTTTGCTAATTTGTAGATAGCTATTTTAGTGTTGCTGATATTCTATTAACCCAACAGTCTTTAGTGGATAAAACGTACGTACATTCATTTATCGAAAAATATCACTCTCGATGATAGTTATTTCTTTTTTCAAAGCTATTGATTCTGATAGCGGAGATATCTAAAAGTATAAAGGAGCGTTGGAAAAAATATAGAATTGCAAATGAAAAGAGTGTTCCACTTTCTTGGAAAATATCTGGTTGAAAAAACTAGTTCATATATGAAATTATGCAACACTGAAATATATTATCATGTTCGCTATAGTTTTAGATATTTCCAATATTTTATCCACAAATGATTTGGAGGTGCAGACTGCATTCGGAAGTATACTTTTTAATAAATTTAAAAAATCACATGTTGAGTGATTTTTCATAACAATTATGTTATTTGGAATCTACCGATTACCATGCAAGTTGATTTTATACCAATTCATATCTTCCACATTTTTCCTACATACAGTGTCAACATCGAACGTGCGCACCACAATATGGAATTTTTCCATAAAAAGTTTTCAATGAAATCCGACTTTGTCAACAGTGTAAATATGTCATGTTCCACTTGTCATATTTGTATGAATATGTCGTGTTCACTTAAAAAAATGCAAGAGTTAGCATGAATATAGATCAACATAAAACTGGGTAGCCTAATCCAGTGTATTTTTTCAGGACAAATGCAAGAGTAACTTTTTGTGTATATCAACACTTTCTGCAATTTTCATGAACAATTTGTAAATCGAAAGATATGAACAAAAATTTAAAAAAAAATGAGTTTGAGGAGTAGAATGCCAATACAATATTACATGAAACGTGAACAGGTTTTCGTCGGAATAATAACCTAAAATTTTGTACTTCCCAAGTAGCAGTGATAACTTTTTTACGGTGAAAGTAAAGATGCTCTAAATGTTCCTGTTGAACATATTGGATATATCCTTGATGGTTATATAATAGAATCAAAAGTGATAAATTATAGGTTATATTCTCGTTTTCATGCAATACTGCTGGAGAAATAAACATGAAGATTGTCAATGGCGTTCCTCCCCTCGAACTCTTTATATAGAGTTATTTTATTTTTATTTTTTTTCGATATTTTATATTTGAAAATACTCATCCTTCGGGAAAATAACATGAAATATTTTTTGTAAGGAACAAATATTATTTCTGAAAAATACGTATTTTAGAAGCTATTTACAAAAATTGTCCAGGCAACCCAGTGGCTATATGTGGCTAAATGTTCGTATATATCCATACTGCCCCAATGAAAAATTGAAGTAAATAATTTAGTTTACCCCGTTAACTTACTGTGTACTCATATTTATTTTTTGGATTTCTATCTGATGCTGTTTGATAGATTTTCAAGTTGAGTTATTCTTTATTCTCAGGTTGTGGGAGATTATTAACCCATAAACACATCAAGAAATATTCTACTGTTACTTTAATTCCTTACAAATGGAAATGTTTAGCAAACAAGTGGGAAATTTAGTAAATACCTATTTATCTTTATTTTGTATTCATGTTTTCGATCCTTCTTTTCTATATCCTGTTTAAATGAACTACTCAAATGAATGACAGGTTAAATTGTATTAAGAGCGATAGGTCATGTTTGCTAGTATTTCTCGCCTATTTCGCAGCATTTTGACGCAAAATGAGAATAGACGATTTTTAGTGATATACTTCCACTTGCAATATGTTTTTGAAAAATTGAAATCGGACCACCTATGACGCATCCAGGTGTCATAACTTTCTAAAGTTTACCCTGAATCTCAGATGTGAAAGTCATTGTGGAAAATAACACTAAGCTTGTTTTTTACTTGTTGGGCAGGTTGTTTGCGTAATAATATTCGATATTTGTTATACATCTTTTTAAGACCATAGCAGGCAGACCAGCTCTACCAGATAAAATATTACTGTTAGATTATTTGTCCCGTGTGACTATGCCACTAGTGTAGTGGGCGGCCATGAATTGGACGCTAGACACCTAGCTCATTTTAATCTTACCCTCAAATTGGATGCTGGCGAAAAGATTAACGTTAGGTATTTGGCTCATTTCAACCCTATGTAGAAGACCTTATTTCCCGAAGTGATTCGCAACATAATCAGCCTAAAGACACAAAAAAATAAATCTACAAATAATCAGCGTGAATAGCTTTTGATTACAATACAAAGGCCTTTATTTCCAATAGACATAACAATGTATGGAATCCGTCAGTGTAGGTTAACTATTTACTAATTAGGTACCTACCTACATAAAAAATAGACACCACAATATTATCTTAAAAGATCAGATTACACACACTGCCATGCGACATGTATTCATTCGAGACATAAAGCTCACCCTGAACCAAAAAATGTTTTAGGTGTTTTTTAAAGTTATTGAATGACTTACAATCACGTACATGTCCAGTCCAGTACATGTCTGTCAAAAACATGTAGACCAAGATTATCTAGTAAATTTTCCCCACATTTAATCTATTAAAAGGGGTGTGCAAAAAAGTATAGGAACGAGTGAGATGATGGTGAACGTCACTATTCTTAGGTAATCCGCCTTGTTTAAAAATACAAACTTAGAGAGTCCATATACAAAGATACTATTCAGAGTCATAAATCCCAATTTTTTAAACTGATACCTACAGGATGCAGTCGGAGATGACCTAGTACACACCGAATTATATGTTCATGAACCCCAAAAACAAATACCATAATGGAGACGTGACACAATATGTGCACCGTACAAAGAGATAAGGCCGCTTAATGGCAGAATTCGCTTTAAACTTCTTATCATAAAATCACAATGTTTATTCCAGGATAGATTCTGATCAAGAGTTAAGCTCAAGAATTCAGTGCTTGTAGCTCTACTCACACTCTCTCCCCCCACCTGAATAGTAGGATCGAGATCTTGTTTATTCTGGGATTTGTGAGTAAAAAGTCTTATCAGAATTTGAATTTAAGAAGTTCGGGCTGAACCACTCAAAAAGTGACCTCAACCTAGAGTTACAGGCTGTTTCCAGGTAATGGAAGAATCATCCGCTTAAAGCGAAACTGTCCAACCATAATGTATAATTGAACTAAAATCATGTATGTGAAATGCACAAAATTATAGATGAGACACCTATAATTTGTGGGATGAAGCTGTTGACGTGGAATTTCGTGCAAGGTCACCAACATATGTCAGTATAGGCCAATCCAAGACACCAAAAGTCGTACTCCTCGTGAGTAACGCAAAACACATAACGAATGAAAGAGAGATTTGTTACGATTCCAAGAAAGCCACCATCCGCCTACAGCTATTTCGTGGTTTTCCAATCATCAGGACGACTTCTGATCTTTCTCAAATTCGTACCAAATCTCTCAGAGTGCTAATACCTACCGGCAAGTATAAAAATGTGAAATGCACAAAATCATAGATGAGACAACTATAATTTGTGGGGTGAAGCTTAGACCTGTTGACGTGGAATTCAATGACACGAAATTTCGTACAATATTGGCTTTCTCGGAATCGTAACAAATATCTCTTTCTTTCATTAAAATCATTCATATAACATATAAACAAAACCGGTCCTAAGACGGACCCCTGCGACACTCCTAGGTCCACACCTAATGTTTCGGATTTATACGACCTTCGACCCAGATCAGTGTCAAGGTGAAAAATTGAGACAAATTTTTGTCTATGCTCTAGGTAGCTTAAGAGACAGTTCAGTGCTGGTTCCCTAACTTCGTATGCCTCTAACTTGGCAAGCAGGAGTTGGTGGTCGACTCAGTCGAACGCCCTGCTGAGATATTCCAGCAGGGCAGTCACCTACCTCTAAATGGCCCACCAACTCCTCATAAAAATGCTGGATAGCGGTCATAGTAGACAACCCCGTTCGAAAACCAAACTGGTACGTGGAGAGTACGTATGTTATTCGTCCTCAAAAAAGATTCCAGCCTGTTCAAGAAATAATATTCGAAAATCTTCGAGAATATAGATATAAGTGCCACAGGCCTATAATTTTCAACCCTGTGTTTGTCTCCCTTTTTAAAATTGGAATAAGTTTATTTATTTTCAATATGTCGGGAAGTTGCCCCTGTATAAAGCTCAAATTTATAATGAAAGTTAAAATAGGTGCAAGCGGTACAATTGTCCTACGGATAAGAAATCCTAATACTTCATCGAAACTTTTTATATTCTGCTTAAGAGGAGAAAGTGGCTGCAGACCATCCTTCTTTATTTAACTTTTTCTTAAAGTAGATATTAAAAATATTAGCTACATTTTGTGGATCGGTGCTTATTAGCGTTACAGAGCAACTCAATATTGTTTATTTTAGATGTTTGACCTGTTAGCTCCCTGACTACACCCCAGACCTCTTTATTAGGATAATTTGCTCATAGAATACGGTTTTGGTAATAACCGGTTTTGTTTTGGATTGAAGCGAAATGCTTGCGTTTAGCAACCTTTCATTGCTCATTTAATTCGGGATGATGCTGTTTTAAATTAGGAAAAACCTTCAAAGCTAGACTCGACTCTCTGATTTCTCGATTAATCTAAGATTCCTTATTTTTATCAACTCCTACTTTCTTAGCTGGAAAGTTAACCTCAAAATAGTACAAAAAACCTGGCGAAATGTGTTAAAAGCTCACTCATTCCCGTAATTGACCGCCCCCTCTGCTCTTTCTTCAAATCATCGCAAAAAGACATAATATTTTATTTATGAAAGAGTCATCTAAAAGAAGAGTGTGTAACTGGCTTATTAAAAATCGCGTTAGATATACAAGTTTTTACTGTTTTCTGATCTGAAATATCGTTATCCACAATTAGACACTCTACCTTCGTGACTGAGTACATATACATGATCCAAAATATATGCGCCCCTAGTGGGGGTAGAAATATTATTAGACATGTTAAAACTACTTAAAATATCAAATAACACTGAATAATCACGAAAGTCCTTGTTCAAGTCTACATTGAAATCGCCGTTCAAAATTATCTCACGATTAGGCTTATATACAAATCCTAAAATTTGTACTTGTACTCAGAAAACAGTAAGCAGCGACGAATACTAGCATCCAATTTATGGTACCCCTACCAGGTATACGTGCCACAAAAAGGATTAACTGAATTCTTAGCGTCCAATTTATGGATGCCCGGTGTAATCGGATAATTTGTGAAAAATCATTCCATGTTCACGATGTCTTCCAACTCATATTTTGTGCAATATTTCAAAATTGTTATCCATCGGTGTTTAGCAACTTCACTGGAACACCCTGTAAATATAAATTGGTAACATTGGTGTGCGTCTATGGATATTCATATAAAGTTTCCTTCGAACTAACTATTCACAAATTTATTTTCAGATTGTAATTTGTCTACAACAAAGGAAGAAAACAACAACTCGATCAATCTTCCGAAACAAAAAACGACAAAACCGAATAACGCAGGAACCGACTCTTGTCGAAACGATTCATTCAGTGCACCAGAAATCCCACCGAAGCGAAAATTTTCATCCCAGTTCAAACGTGCTATCACATTTTTTCAAAAGCTGGAGGAGAAATCTCAAAGTAAAACAAAACCAAAGAAAGCCAAAGCCAAACATTTTTCTCTAAACATCAACTCGAAGAAAGGAAGGAACAGAAAAAGAGGAGGCAGCTTGAATTTAACTAATATTTCCGACAGATTTTCAGTTGATAATATATATGAGGATGTGATAGGAAATAAAAAGGGGAGTTTCAAAGGTAGACCCAATCGCACTGCACTGGTAGAGGCGCTAGCTACTTTTTCCAGGAAAGAGAACTACTTATATGATTATAGTGAGAGCGAGGATGATATTAAATATGATATGTTCAAAAACCATGTGAAACGCAGAAAAAGGAAGAGTATTAAGTCAATTTTTGACGTGTATTATTAATCTCTAATTTATTATAGTTTTTACGTTATTGTTATTTATTTGTTACAAAAGATTATAAATGAATTATTTACTAAAATATATTGTTTTCTCTATTTCAACTCCTTCAATCAGAATGATTCAAATATCAAATTATTCAAAATAAATAATTGTTTGCATAAAGAATGATACGAAACAGACGTTCTGCATATAGTTTCTTTAAATTTCATTCAAGTGGAATTGCTTTTGGAGGGCAAGTCTATGGATTTGTATAAAAATGACTTAATATTATAAGGAAAAAATATGGAGAAATATATTGCAAATATCAGACGTACAGTTGTGTGCATAAAAAAGTCGTACAGCAGTTATAGGCTATGTGAGTCAGGCTTGTCAATCTTAATTAAACTCCCAGCAAACATGAATGAGCGCTAACTAGACGGTAAGATGTCGGCAGCGGCACACTGATGTCGGTAAATAATTGGAATGATATCAGTTTTGCCGCTTTGGCTAAACATACGCATATTTATTATGGATGTTTTCAATTTAGCCTGAAATTACCCGTTAAAGATTTGCGATAATCGCGCCGATGTCGTTTTGACACAGTATGTGGCATTACGCACCGCACCGCTGCGTCCTCTGTAATGAAAATGCAACATTGGCATTACTGAATATCACGTTGGCAGTTGGCCCTACTGCTGATTTCGTGTAGGATGTCAAATCGGGTATTTTCTATTTTGTCTGGTCATTGGTCATTGGTCATTGTGGTATATGGTCATGAAAAATAATCACAGTGGCGGGAATTTTTTCAGATTTGTGTGTTGTCATTCTATCTATTCGGTGAAATATTTTTCCAGGCCAGTTTAAAATGCAATATCTGGGAAATATGGATGAGTATCTTAGAAACCATTTGAATACAATAAAAATGGTTGAAATTGAGAAAAAGTTGTCTGTTTAGGTAAATAGGAACAATCTGGCTCTACAGTTTCAGAAATCCTCTCTAATTATATAGTGGCTTCAGAGAGTAAAAATAGTGTACATCTAGTCCATGAATCAGTCGATTCTGAATGTTTGGTGAATTTATTGTGTATAATAATGACGTATCTTCATTGAAGTTTCACTGTTTTCGAAGATATAATGCTAGATTGTTCTTAGGCGCTTATATGGGCCATTTTGTTTTCATTGAAACCGTCTTTATGCTGATTGCCTTCCAAGATACCCTATACTTCCATGTACTGCATTTTGAATTGGACGCCCCTGTATATTTGCATAGATCATTGATGAAATCCCAATCGTGGGATGACGCGGTTGATTAGTAGGATACCCGCAATCGCACCATAATCTGTACCATGCAATATCAGTTCATCTTAACTCAGTCTATCCGCTATGTAATAAAGCGGGTGGTAGTCTGGAGGCCTACTGATGGCCGTCGCGACACGGGCTAGCCGGGCCGATGACGTATCATGATTATGGCCCGCTTATGTTGTCTGTCGGCGGTTTTTAAAGTGCCTCCAGAGGCCCACGCGTAACACGTTTAATGGGCTTCTTATTGACTTTGATAAGTCTTTGACAAGTAGTGTCAAAATTGAAACTATTTTTGTCAAATGTGTACGTGTACTACTTTTTTATGAAATCTGGAACATTATAGGCAGGTTTACACCATACAAACCTTGTACGACTTTTTTATGCACACAACTGTACCTACGTGTGAACAAAAAAATTATGGAATTCCGATCTCCACTAACTGAATATCGATCCTTGTTTCAGATGATATTTTTAGATTTTTATGTTGATGTTCTTTATACTCTAACATTTAATATTTGTATTAAATATTTTACCATTAAGTTAGAAGTTGTTTTAAATAAAACTTTGATATATTCATTTTTATTTACTGCTTAATACTTTGATATTCATTAAAAACAACTAACCTCAAAGTACCTAATGCACACTTTTTCTTTGGCGGAAATAGGATTTTTATTTGGCTTCTTGGTAATATCTTAACCTTGTCTCAAAAAGTTCCGTAGACGGTCTGAAATATTCTCGAAATTTCATTTCATTCATTTCATTGCCAAATTATCTTCTTTCTATAGTAATATTGATTGCACCCTCAGAATTTCGACATACAAACAAGTTGTCCACTGGCTTATTTGAAGGTTTATGATCCACTAGAACCATTTCCTCCTCTCCTTCCTCTTCCAACAATAAACTTAAAACCAATTGATTGGGTTCCATTCTTTGAATTGTCGCAAAAACAAATTACCGACGCGAAACAACCACCTACGATCTACCCATTTCTAAAAAACTATTTCGGAACGAAATCGCCATCCTCCGTGATTAACAGACTGTCAGTTCTCCTTAGCGGATTGTTCGAGGAAACCAAACCTTTAGGCACATATGTTCAAAAACCACATTTAAGATAGATGGTGTCGTAACTTCGTTCCTAAAAGGTTACCCTGAATCTCATATGTGAAAGGAATTTTGGAAAATAACACTAAGCTCGTTTTTTACTTATTGGGCAGGTTGTTTGAGTACTAATATCCGATATTTGTTATACATCTTTTTTAGAGCATAGCAGACAGACCAGCCCTACCAGATAAAATAATACTGTAAGATGATTTGTCCCGTATGACTATGCCACTGGTGTAGTGGGCGGCCATGAATTGGACGCTAGACACCTAGCTCATTTCAACCTTACCCTCAAATTGGATGCTGGCGAAAAGATTAACGTTGGGTATTTGGCTAATTTCAACCCTACGTAGAAGACCTTATTTCTCGGAGTGATTCGCAACATAATATCCTAAAGACACAAAAAAATAAATCTACAAATAATCAGCAACAGCGTGAATAACTCTTGAATACAATACAAAGGCCTTTATTTCCAATAGACATAACAATGTATGGAATCCGTCAGTGTAGGTTAACTAGTTACTAATTTTCACTTTGAAGACCTGCAAATTTTAAATTACTTTCCCATGATGGCGCAATTTTCGACCTGATTTTTTTACATATTTCCTGCCGTAGACACAAACTACCAATGCTAACTACAAGGTACATATTTTTAAATTGGGATATGATTTAATACATACTGGTACTAAAAACTAGTAGATCGGATGACTTTCATCGTCCGTCAGATTTAGGGGGATACCCCTTAGGCGTTTTTTTCCGAAATAAAAAATTGTTGAGTTTATTTTTCGAATATCTGAACATATACTGAATTAACCGTTCTAAATCGATATGCGCTGAAAAAAATACTCTAACTTGTTTCGTTATCGAGGTATGGCCTACTTTTCACTTTGAAGACCTGCAAATTTCTTGAAATCATTGAGGTTAGGTTAGGTTGAGGTTAAAATGTTTGTATGTTTGTTTGTAACCGACTCCTTTGGGCGCGATTTTGACCCACTTTAAACGGTCAGATTCCATTCAAACTTTGTAGATTTATCGAGGACCGATGACAATTCACTAATTTGATAAGATTATTCCATGTTTTAATTTGCAAAAAAATAATAAAAATAATAGTTTAAAAAAAAACTAAAAAACACGCTTTTATAAATAAACCAAACTAAAAAGTAGGAATAAATAATAGTTTAAAAAATAAAACACGTTTTATAGAAAACCAAACTAAAAAAATAGAAAATAAGAAAAAATTATTTTATTAAAAAAAAGCGTGGGGTGCATGGTATTGCCTCGGCCAACAATTACCTGTGATCTGAGACATTTCTTACTTTACTGCCCTAGGTGTGTAATGTACTATATAATTATTGATACCATGCACCCCACGCTTTTTTTTAAATAAAATACATTTTTTTCTTATTTTATTTTTTTAGTTTGGTTTTCTATAAAAGCGTGTTTTTTAGTTTTTTTAAACTATTATTTATTCAACCTGATTTTTGACATATTTCCTGCCGTAGGCACAAACCACCAATGCTAACTATGGCAAGGTACATATTTTTGAAATTGGGATATGATTTAATACATACTGGTACTAAAAACTAGTAGATCGGATGACTTTTATTGTCCGTAGATTTAGGGGTATCCCCTTATGCTTTTTTTCAATATTATCTTAAAAGATCAGATTACACACACACTGCCATGCGACATGTATTCATTCGAGTCATAAAGCTAACCCTGAACCAAAAAATGTTTTAGGTGTTTTTCAAAGTTATTGAATGACTAACAATCACGTACATGTCCAGGTAGTCTGTTGAAAACATGTAGACCAAGATTATCTGGTGAATTTTTCACCCAGAGAAAAATGTTTTCTTGTAAATGAAAATAAATTCTTAATTAAAATTAAAATATCATGTTATTGGAAAAACAAATACCCGTAAAAATATATGGCATACGTTCATAATCCTCTGAGGTAATGCAAGTTATAATTCAACGTTTCTATAATAGATGAAAAATAAAAACTTTTTAACAAAAAATTAAACCGACCAAATACGGAACTGAAAAGTAAAAAATAAAATAAACCTTCTTAGTCTCAATAACTAAGCTCCTAAACTAATGTAAGTACCTAACTAATGTTGAGTCTGCGCCAAACAAACAAGCAAATGGATTAGGTAAGGCGTAAAATGATGGCATCGAGTTGGGTGACATTCTGATAATATTTTTGAAGTAATTCAATGATCTTCGTTGATTGTTCGTTTGGCGTTGAATCAAAATTAGTTACTTACATTAGTTTAGGAGCTTAGTTATTGAGACTAAGAAGGTTTATTTTATTTTTTACTTTTCAGTTCCGTATTTCGTCGGTTTAATTTTTTGTTAAAAAGTTTTTATTTTTCAATTTTTTGTGGCTGAAATCTACTAATTACTACCTACTTATTTTTCTATTACTTCCAAAATACTTACACACCTTACTTCAACTATGACCAGTTAAATAATATGATTATCTACTTTTCTTAATATGAATTATTTTTGTTGTTCTGGTTAGTTTATTTCATTACTTTGTATATCATTCCATCCTCTCATAGAATATAATGATTGTGACGGATGTAGGAGAACAAAAATAATGACACTAGCGATCTGTCATTGTCAACTACATATGTGTGCCAATGTTCACAAGTGAAAAATCAATTATCCCCTATTTTTCTACCCGTAAAGGGTGGATAATTCCATTCGAAATCCAAATATGATCAACTATGAGGTATACCCTATCTGATAAAAAAAGAATCATCCAAATCTAAGATCCCAGTACAAAGTTATGCCTGATAGAATCGGTTAACGGACCAGAATTCAGAGGGTGAGTGATCAATATCCTTCATTTTGCTACCCTTAGGGGTGGATTTCACCTTTTAACTTCAAATTGGATCAACTTCGAAGTACACCCTATCCACTGAAAAAAGAATTATCGGAATCGGACATCTCAGTAGAAAGTTATGCGTGATCATACATAAAAAAATATACGCGTCGACTAGAGAACCTCCTCCTTTTTGGTTTCGTCGGTTAAAAATAAAAATCCCGCCTTTCGAAAAAAAAACTTTGGATACGCTCCTGATCCGTCTAGACCACCAATGCAAATAAATGGCATTTATAATAAAATAATGCAGAAGGCCTTGCACTCCTGAAACTAACAAAATGCAATGTGATATGTTCATTATCATCAAGTTGAACATGCTGTAAGATTCAAGATGAGGATGACCCTTGAATTTATCTGTTCGTTTTGGATAAAAAATAGCCTGGTAAAAGGAAGTGGATGAATGATTAGGCTCGGATATATTTACATTTTATTTTAGTCTTTTGTGTGAGTTGTAGCAGAATGCTTTATTGCTGATAAGGGTTGGATAAAAACGAAACTGATAGAACATAAAAATGGCATGGTGAGTAATTTTTCGCATGAACGGGGAAAACTCATAAGAAAAACAAAGAAACACCTACCAAAAAACTATTTTCGGGTTTTATTTAATAGGTACTTCACCTATACTCCAAACGTATTTTAAATCGCAATAAAAATACCACTAACCTATATCGATACGCGTATTTTTTTTATTCTTGTGAATAATACGATATATTCAGAAGTTAAAACTTGAGTACCTATTTAAAAAAATGTTGTACCGAGATCAAAAATCCAAATTATAAATATGAATTCTTCAATAATTCATTTGGATTGAAAGCACTGAAAAGATAAAATTAAATCTAATGAGAGTCTTTATTCATGCAATCAAGAATGGCGCTTCAGGATACCGGTATAAAAGGGGTGATCATTGTGTGAATTTTTAATCCATAAACAAACTTACACAAAAATAAAACTTAAATTAAAAATTGTAAACCCTTCCGATACAAATAAAAACCTATAAAAATAAATATATGTGATCAATAAGTTCAAAAGGGTGTTAATAATTGATAAGGCTCCTGAAAATATGAACGATAGCTCATTGGATTCGGAATGACGCGTAGAAAAATGTTTTTCGATATTTTTACAGCACATGAAAAATTGCAATTATTATTAACAAATTAAGAGGAAAAAAGAACGCATTTAGTTTTTCGCTAATAATTCAAAAACTATTTATAATTAAGAAATTTGAAGAAATGATTCTTAAAGAGGAGGTAATTGCCAATAAAAAAGTCCCAACTTCCGGACCTCTATCTCCAATATTTATAATTTTAATTTAACGCCGCGCGGAGCAGTTACGGCATGGGCACACCGCCGCTGAAAACAGTATACCACATGAAATATTTTTTTTCATAGTATTAAATATCAATTTAAACATTTGAAAAAATTATGCTGTCATCTAAACACTTGAAAGTATATTTTTATTGTTTATAATAGTTTTTTTTATATTTCCATTGTTTAAATAATTAGCTGAGAAATTATTTTTTCTTTAAAAATCATAATTGGCATTTCTCATCATAGTAACAAAAAAAAAGTATCCATAATTTCATTGTTTATTGATATAAAAATTTGTTATAAACAAATTCTGAAACATATTTTTTCTGAAAGTAATTAGAATTACAGAAACATCCGTATGTAACAATATACTGTTTTTTTTTTAATTACAGATACCGAAGTTATAACGGCCACTTGATTTGTTAAGTAACAAACTGATATTACTTTCAAACTATTAGAGATCCGATAATAGACATTCAAGTCGTTTTTATAAAGGAATAATTCATTAATCTTCGAAATGAGCTGAAGACCAAGTTTGTAGCTATTGTTGAACAGCTGTTGTATGCATTTGTTTATAAAAATTTAAGATTTTTTTGACATTTTCGTATCTTTTATGTCTTATAACTTGTTAAAAAATGCAAATACAGTAATGGACCTTCAAGACAATTTTATTCAGTGCTAAAATATCTGCCAAATTACCTTTTAATCATATCCATATCTTTTATAGTTTAAATTATATACCTACGTGTTTTAATTTAAGTAATATTTATAAAATCGCGTTCCGTTTTATATGATATTCAATTTTTTTATTGCATCAGTTATTTATATTTTGATATAATTTTACTTTCTATATATTATAATAAGTTATAGTAGCTTCTAACTGAAAGTGCTGCTATTGTTTATTTAAAAATAAATAGATTTTCCGATCTAATTTTGGTGTGTTACTCGAATTTTTTCAAGTTTTCTCGGCTGTATCTTTAAAATTTTTAGACATTCGATACGAAAGAAGAATACTATGGGAAAAAATATTTGCTGCCAAAAGTTAAAGTACCATAATAAATAAAGAAATTCTGACTTAAATTCAACAGGAGTTTGATAAATATTACTCAAAACACCAATATAATTTAAACTATAAGAGATATGGATAAGATTTGAAGGTAATTTGGTAGATATTTTATCACCGAACAAAATTGTTTCGGAGGTCCATTACTGTATTTGCATTTTTAACAAGTTATAAGTCATAAAAGATACGAAAATGTCAAAAAAATCTTCAATTTTTATAAACAAATGCATACAACAGCTGATCAACAATAGCTACAAACTCGGTCTTCAACTCATTCCAAAGATTAATTCATCCCTTATAAAAACAATTCGAATGTTTATCTCTAATAAGTAGTTTGAAAGTTATATCAGTTTGTTACTTAACAAATCAAGTGGCCGTTATAACTTCGGTATCATCTAATATTTCATTTTTTTTCAGTATTTTGTTACATATGGCTAATTCTGTAATTCTAATTATGTTCAGAAAATAAAAATATAATGTTAGTAAGTATTTGTTTATGACAAATTGTTGAATCAATAAACAATGAAATTATTGATTTTTTTTGTTACCTCTATTGAGAAACTTCAATTATGATTTTTAAAGAAAAAATTATTTCTTCACCAATTATTTAAACAATGAAAATATAAAAAAACGATTATAAACAATAAAAAAAATGTTTTTGAGAAAAATTAATTTATTTTTAAAAATAACAATAATAAAAAAGGATTACTAATGCCATTGTTAGATGCAAAACGGCATCAATACATTTGTTAAAAAAAATTACATCATTTTTTCAATTTTCAACTTAAACAATTATAATAAACAAATAAAAAACTTTTATCGCGGAATTCAAAATTGAAAAAATCGTTGAGCAGCCAATGGAATAGCCGATCGGAGTATGTGAAAATATACCGGGTGTTTCATTTGAAAAAGAAGAACTTTGGTTAGCCACGCATCAATGATGCACCCTGTATGAATGAAAACTATTTTACAAGGTGGTCTTAGATGGTCCCTTTGACAAAAAAATATAAGAAATCGAAATAGTGATACATCAAGGAGCAATGAACCACGGGAATCCTGTTGACTCACCCTGTATAGTCTTGTTGTGATGTTGCTTTAAAAAAAATTACAATAACATGCAATTTCAGAATGTTACAAATATCGTTTTCTCCAACTGAAAAATGATTCATTGCTATTCGTCATAAAATCATTCGAATAAAATACTAAATTTATAAGCATTGCTTTTGTTCATAGTTCATCGCCAGGGCCGATCCTAGGGTATTGGCCGCCCGCGTGCAAATACCAGATGTTCTGCCCCTCCAGAGATTTTTTTCTTATTTTGACTAATATTTAACGTTGACGTTATAAACTCTTAAACTCATCTACCTGTATAACGTCTATTTCACACACAACGATTTTGGACATACTCAGTGCGTATACCAACGAAAAGTATATAAATCAGTTGTTCTACAGTCTACAGACTAGGTACCTAATCATTATAATTACCTAATTATAAAATAACCTTTCTGGCTTTCTGAGTGGCAAATTTATCAATAATTTCCGTAAAATCTATTTCTTCACAGATTTCGGATTCAATAGAGATGATGGCCAAATCTGAAAGCCTTTCTTGTGTCATATTATTTCTCAAGTAATTTTTAATAATTTTTAATTTGCTGAAACTTTTTTTCTCCTGAAGCCACAGAAACAGGTAAGGTTAAAAAAATTCTTATTGCTAGAGCATAATTAGGAAAACAGGAAATGAGATCATTTTTTACTATGATTTCTAATACCTCAATTGGCTGTTTCTTACCTGGAAAAATATCTTTGAATGAAGTTATTTCATTAAACAGTTGTACACCGTCTATATCTTTCACGATACTTCCTTCCTCCTGTACCTGTAACTTAATATCTAAGTCCATGCAGGCTTTCATGAGATCATCACTAGAAATGTTGTGAAACTCATACAGAAAGCAGAAAATTGAAAAGCACTCAGATAATAATGTAAATCTTTCATTTACCGAAGAGATCGCGTGATCAAGAATTGCAAAATAGAAAGAAGTCTTGAATTGCTGGAAGGGATTCAAAAGGGTTCATCACTGCCCTCGTAATCAAATAAACGGACCTTTTTCCTGAGCCTCGAACTTGGAAATTCGGGATCAATACCTAAATCTCTAGCAAGTTTGTGGCTGATTCGACAAATATTTTGAAATTATCGTCTGATCTTTGTGAAACAAAATATTTTTTTAAATTATCTAAGCCTTCAATGCATTCCGCGATGTTTAATTTAGGATTTTGAAGCATTTTACTCAGAACATTAATTCTTGATAATAAATCATGCCAAATCAAAATTGAACACAAAAATTTGAATGATTCAAGATTTTTAATTATTGATTTTGCACCATTTTTTGTTTTCGCGTCTCTGGTGGAATCTTCAATTAAGGCATTTAATGCGGTAATACTGTTTTTGAGGTCTTGCTTTAGAGGTCTAATAGAATTGATACGACTTTCCCACCTTGTTTCACTTAATGGTTTCAAAGTTAGACTTTTCACGTATTTTTTAGTAAATCCCATCGATATGGGGACGCAGAAAAAAAAATTATATACCTCTTGTACCATATCAAAAAATCCAGAAATTTCACCACTGTAGCTGGCAGCGTCATTAACGACGAGGTTTAAGGTATGAGCCGCACACGGCACGAATAATGCTCTAGGATTGATATCGAGAATCCGTTTCTGAAGCCCTATATTTTTCCCCTTCGTGTTCGATCCATTGTCGTAGCCCTGACCACGTATATCTTTAACTTCGAGCTGCAGACTAGGTAATAGCTTCTCTAATAGAAAATGGCACAGACCTTCTCCAGTAGTATTAGTTACTGAAAAAAATCCTAGAAAAAATTCTAAAATATCTACTTTACTTTTACCATCAGTAGTGTTCACACATCTAATTACAATCGTTATTTGTTCTGTATGACTAATATCGGGCGTAGAGTCGAGAATTATAGTGTAATATTTGGCTTTTTTGACAATGCGTGTTATCTCATTACGAATAGATTCGGCTAAAATATGAATTACTTCATTTTGAAAATGCTGCCCTAATTAATGTGGAATACGTGTTTTTTATCTTTGTATTTACTGATATTATTAAGGTATTCTGAAATAACTGGATCAAATTTGGCCAACATCTCTACTGCCTTTAAAAAATTACCATTATCTCTATGATACAACTCCGTACTAGTTCCTCTGAATGCTAAATTTTGACTGGCTAAAAATTGTACTACAGCAATCACTCTTTCAATGATAGCGCGCCATCGCTTTTTCTCTCTATTGTAAACATTTTGTTGTTCCGCGTCAACAGTACAATTTTTTTCCATCCTCGTCTTTATTTCGCACCACGATCTTATAGAGTTAACGTGTTTTAGAGTATTTTCATGCTTATTGAGGTAATCCGAACAATGACGCCAATCAGAAAAGCCAGTACTTACAAGTTGTGTTGAACTATCTCTACTAAACAATTTACATGCAAAACGAAAAATACAATTTAGTTTTATGGAATAGCAGAGCCACACGCGATTCATTTTCTCCCCGTTCACTAAAGTTTTGTTATAATATGAACAGCTAAATTTTCTGCCACTCTCATCAATCGGAAATTTGAAATCTGCAACTTGTTTGGGACCGTGTTCTACCAATAAATCAATATATTTTTTTGTCAAAATGTTAGGCCAAGTACTTGGATCATCTAGTGCTACTTGAGCAGAGCCCTCTTCCTCTTTGCTCTCATCTTCACATTCGGCTTCACTGGGAATGGGACTGCTTGATGATGATCTTGCAGCTTTATCACCTTCATCGGGTGTGAAATCTATTGATTTATTGTTTGTTTCACTAGTACTGGTGGATGTTGATGGTTGAGAATAATCAAACTCCGCGATTTGATTCAAACCTTTTTGTTCGGGCTCACTTTTATCCGGTTTTCCAAAATACTTTTTCAATGCTCCCGCTTGTTTTGAGATTTCTTCTATTCTTCTCTTTTCTAAAGAAGGCACCTGACTCTGTTTCTGTTTTTGGACGAGGACGACATCTAAAGGTAAAAGGTAAGAAGAACGATAAGTATATCATGGCTCACAGATGCAGATAAAATGAATAGGAATTCTTCAGAAATTTTGAAATTCATCGAAATGACCTCTAAAAAGTACCTACCATTGTTAATACTTTTTTTTACTTAAAGTGTAAGAATATGGGTTATTCATAAGAAATCCCCATTCCTGTTGAAAAAGTTAGAGCAAATTATTTAAAATAAATAATGATTCGTAGCGCTCTTTCAAAATCTGGGTAAAAATTAAAATTTTCATAAACTCCCCCGGTTGGTAACCTATAATTTTGTAAGAAAATTATATTTTGTGCTAACGAATTTTGAAAGAATTGAAAATAAATTTTGAATTTTCAAACATTCTGTACTTATTTTCAAAACGAATCATCGCGACAAAATTAGTTTAAAAATATGCCCACTTTTTGTATCTAATTAGAAAACACCCTGTACAACATTTCATTCGTTCATAAATCTAGTTAAGAGCTTTGGTACTTACCACAGTTCTGATTTAAATATTTAAACGATACTCTTGATTGTGTTTATGACCAGTCTTATTGTATGTTGATTCAAAATTAAATGAACATTTTGAAATGAAAATAGTTTATATATAGTGGTGAAGTAGCAAAAAAAATTCCGATGCCGCATCCCTTTAACTTGTCGAAACAATCAATTTCTTATCTATAAAGAAAACGGCTAAAATAAAGTTTCTTTTGACCATTGACCTGCGAGCCGCGTGCCGACTGTGATATATATAGTCTTTACAAGTAAGTTGGCATGGCCAAAAAAAAATTCAAAGGATTCGCCGCTGGTACCTCCTTTAAAAAAATTTTCGCCGTTCCAACTGACATCGTAAAGACTATACGTACATGAATAAGCCGCCGCGCCGCACACAGGAACCAAACATACTTAGTCGTGTCAAAAATATGGCCCTTGGTTTTTTTTTTATAGAAATTTCAATTTTTTATGCTGCATTGCCGGCTCTGCCATGAATTTTGCTCTCAAATGAAGAATGTGTGTAGATGAGAGTAGGAGAAGATACTAATGGACAATAGACCAACACACAACACAACTGAGCACTAACGTTTCATTTTTCTTCTTTAAAAAAATAGCTGATTGTTATAACTAAATGCGGCCTGTGGCCGCCCCTCAGTTTGGCCGCCCGCGTGCGGTGCACGCGCTGCACACCTGCTAGGATCGGCCCTGTTCATCGCTCAAAAATTAATCGTTATCCGACATCTTGTGTTTAAAAAATATTATGAATGTGTACTGATTTTCAATTCACAGTTAATCGCTTTCCATGACAAAAAAATATTGAAATCCGATTACTGTGTCGAAAATATAACAATTGAAAAAAATCCATAAAAATGTAACATCCTTAAGTTACTCGCGCTTGCGCGGTATGAATATGTTGGAAGTTAGGCTAAGGCAATACCTATCGAAACAAAAAAAAAAAATATTCAAAACTTCTCTGTTAACGAGAAAACGACTTTTGGCCGTTTTTCGGCCAAGACAGATCAGCGGCATGATTGTTGCAAACTACAAGTCATTTTATTTATCCGAAGATGATTAAAATTTGGAGAATTTGTTGTTTTGAAAATGCAGTTAAAATAAGCTTAATCAGCTGGTTCTCCATAGGGACCTTGTACGTCGGCTAGGAAGGTAGTTTGGTCAAAATAAAAAAAATATACGAAGGGTCAGCTGCAATGACCATGCATAACTGGCCTAACCTATCCCGACCGGTTACAGTAACAGAAAAATCACGCTAACTTAATGGAACACTAAACACATTATACATGATCTATAATATGTTTTGTAACAGTAATCAATGATAATATTTTAATTCCTAAGAAAAATAAAAATTATTAAAAAAAAGTTAAAGACAAGCTCTTATTTATACAAATGCACTAAAAAGGAAAAATTATTTCTTGGATTGTTTCTAGATTATTCTGTGAGTAACAGATTCAAAATCTTGCCGCGCAAGATTACCTATTTTGTATCCGCGGCAAGCTTTTGAATCTGTTACTCACCGAATAATCTAGATCAAACAATCCAAGAAATAATTTTTCCTTTTTAGTGCATTTGTATAAATAAAAGCTTGTCTTTAAATTTTTTTTTTATAATTTTTATTTTAAATTTTTAGTTCTGTTTTTTTTAATAACGTCTAATAAAAGCTTGTTCTTTATTATTTATGTTTTAGTATTTATGACGTTAAATAACTAGTCTATTAATTTCTATCTAATTTATTTTTGAATTTTGATCTCTGACCCCGAAAACCCCTAGATACCAATTTTGAAATAGAATCGCACCATAATCTCAAAAATTGTCCGCCATATTGGTGCCGCCATTTCGTTTTTTTTTCCTAATGCATTGTCACCAGAATTATGCACACCTGCCAAATTTCAAATCAATCGGACGATTAGAAGTGGGTCAAATTTAACTTGCAAGATTTGATTACAAACAGACATACAGACAGACATACAGACAGACAGACACGGGGACAAGACAAACTGAATAAGAGCTTGTAAAAAATAGATTTAGTCTACATATAATTCATTGAATAAAATCTTAAAATATATTTATTGAATATTTTTCATCGAAAATTTATTTTTGATGAAGATTAGAAATGAATGTTGCAGATTAATACAAATTATATAATTGCAAACAAAAATTTTATGGAAATAAAGAAATAAAAAAAAATTGCGATGAATATCTATAAATTATAAACAATCGTTCGTGTCGGACTGAAATGCTGCATCGTCATAATCGTTTTCGTCATCGGGAGAAATATATTTTTCAATTTCATCGGTCTCTTGGATATCTGTTTCTGTAAAAAAACAAAGTATAGTTATAATAATTTATTTAGGAAGATAAATTTAACAAGGTATAAAAGTTTTACTTTACCTCTTTCTTGTCTACTGATTTGTGTGATAGAGTCTGGCAGTTGGGAACCTTCGAACAGTTCCACCTCCTTACTATCGTCGATTAATGTCCAACAACTTTTTGTCAATGTGTCCAGTTGAGTCTGTAAATGCGCGCTTGTCCAAATTTTTGTAATACACGCATTTTTGAATATGCAGCTGTAATTCGGCACTGCAGGACGGTGAAGAAGCATCGACATTTTTCATGATGCTTTTTTTTTCAAAAAAATTATAAAAAATGTCAATACTCCTGATCGATTTTTGGAAAAATTATTTGAACAATGTTATTGTACTTTCAAATGTAAACAAAGTACTTACGCTTGTGTTGATTTGATAGACTTTTCCTTAACCATGGTTGGGTAATGCGGGAAACGCCATAACAATTCGAATGATAATTCTTCAAAATTACTCACACGTGGGGGAACACAATGTCAGACTAGCTAATTATTTGCTTTCCTAAATTCAAAATTCCTTTGCATTTCACAAAAATGTATTCCTTGAAAGTGATTAATTTTAGCTATTCAACACTACAAAAAACAAACACAGATTGCATGGTTACATTCTTTTTTAGTAAACGTGGACCGATGAGCACAACTTTCTTATGTCTGACTGCCTGGCCCGCTTGATATTTTCAAGTTGCCCTCTGAAACAGACAGCCGGGCATTTTTTTATTTTACACCATGGATCGCGCGTTATTGTCCCATCGTAATATCAGCTGACCAGTTTTTTCTTCAATAAATAATATCCAAGGATCAACTAAGCATGGTCAGCTGACCCTTCGTATAATTTTTTAATTAATTTTACTAAACTAACCCCCAGCTGACGTGCAATGTCCCTTAGGATAACCAGCTGATTAAGCTTATTTTAACTGCCATTTTTAAGAGAACAAATTCGCAAAGTATAATAATATCCGGATAAATAAAAATTACTTCTACTTTGCAACAATCATGGCGCCGTAGCGTCCGAGTGTCCCATCTAGCGACCAGCTGACTGGCGCGGTACGTTTTTACTATCCTAACAACATATTTTCAAAATATTAAGCACCTTCGGATGACCGACGATTTTGTGACACTGCCTCTCGGACTATACCATACTGTATCATACCAAATCGTAATCATGCATTCCTTAATCCCATTTAATCACCGTACCCCACCGTGCCTTATTATAATCAGCATCATACCATATCAAATCGTGTGAAATTTTAGAATCCGTCATCAATTTATCCTCATTTCTCTTTCCTGTCCATCATCAGATCCTGATCAACATATTTTTTAACCGACGAAACCAAAAAGGAGGAGGTTCTCTAGTGGACGCGTATATATATATTTATATATATATATATATATATATATATATATATGTATATATATATATATTTTATGTATGACCACGCATAACTTTTTACTGAGACGTCCGATTTTGATAATTCTTTTTTCAGTGGATAGGGTGTACTTCGAAATTGCTCCCATTTGAATTTAAAAGATGAAATCCTTCCCTAGGGTAGCAAAATGAAGGATATTGATCACTCACCCTCTGAATTCTGGTCCGTTAACCGATTCTATCAGGCATAACTTTGTACTGGGTTCTTCGATTTGGATGATTCTTTTTTTATTAGATAGGGTATACTTCATGGTTGATCGTATTTTGATTTTGAATGGAATTATCCACCCTTACGGATAGAAAAATAGGGGACAATTGATTTTTCACTTGTGAACATTGGCACACATATGTAGTTGACAATGACAGATCGCTATTGTCATTATTTTTGTTCTCATACATACGACACAATCATTATATTCTATGAGAAATAACTTTCTGAAATTGAATTTGACAATCTGCAAACTTGCTGCAGCAATCATGATTAGACCATCGATATTATATCAAGATTGAATTGTGTAAGGAGATCTCATAATTATTAGGTACACGGAGAAAAAATTATAGCAGTTATCAGTGAAGAAAATATGTAAAAATAACTAAAATTTCGATTTTTGTTAAATATTTTAATTTCTCTCCAATTTTCGAAATTCGTATTTTGTGTGTGTATAATAATTTTTTTTTTATTCATGAACTAAATTTGCCGCCCCTTAAAATTTGCCGCCCTAGGCTCCAGCCTACTCAGCCTGCTGATAAATCCGCCACTGGCGTCGGGGGTTAAAAAATTATAATTAAAATGAGAGTTGCTTTTCATTTACGTGTCCTTCGATGACGCTTGAGAGTGCCAAATACATCCTCCGCCTCCCCTTCGATTCACCACTGTCGGGATATAACTCGAAAAAATAGGAACTTTAGAAATGCACCAATAGTATAGTATTTCTAATCCCAATTAGACCGACATAAAAAGTTTCGTGAAGGATTTCTCTTTCCAATTGCTGCCTTGACATAGGCGTAGGTATATTATTTTCCAGTGGTATTTTTTAGTAACTTATTCTTACAATCATAGCAATTGATCACCCCATGTAAAAGTAAACACATGTTATCTCAACTGAATTTTATTATTTGTTTCGAAAGGTCTCCAGAAAGCCATATTGATAAAATTATTTTCAATGGCTAATTTCCTAACGTCACCAACACACGGCACTGATTAAGAAATATTGTGAACTGCGTAAATCATGCGGATTCAGATAACAGATGTCCGATCCAGCTAGCCGAGCCACAGTAGAATGCTGAAAGATAGAGTATTCTACTGTGGCCGAGCTTCTATTCCTCAAATATATTTGATAGCGCCTTTACTAATCATCTGGGCGATTAGAGACACGCACCAGAACTTTTTTATGATTGTACCAGGAACGCTTTGAAAGTAAAAACACTGAACGCTCCTCGTAGTGCTCTTATTTTTATTGCCGTTCCAATTGGGATTAGAATAACTATACACACAAACCGACTTACAGAAAATTATTGTACTTTCTATTGGAAATATATTCATATTAGGGAATATAAGTATCAATTTCAGTTAGTTACGTTGAAAAGTTTCACAAATAAAAAACTGGATGATACGAAACTTTTTCAGTCGTCATTTATCTTATTTATTGACTGTCTTTTATAAGAATAACAGTTTATATTTTAAAATTGCTCTCCATTCTAAGAGTTCTCCTTGTGCTGAAATCGTAGTGTCATACAAAAATAATGAAAATATATATTTGAATTCATTTCCTGTTCATGACTTTCAAAAAAAAATTGGTTGAACTACATAAATAATTATAAGTATTTTTTTATGATATTGAGATTGAAACAGAGTAAACACTGTGTATGTCCTTGTGTGCGTTTGTTTAACAGCTTTTCGGGAGTGATTTCTGAATTTTCAACTTTTTTAAATCTTAATATAATTATTTATTTAACTCGAACCGAAAACAAACCAGTTTTGTTATACTCAAACCAGTTTTGTTATACTTCTTTCTTTTGATTTGGGTTAGATTACATAAAAATATTAGCAAGCGTTGAAGGAGAATTCAATCCTCCAACTTTTGATCTTACAAGTTTACATTTTTTACGAGAATACATATGATGTTTGTGTTTTCCAATGAAAATAAGTACCTTGACATGGTTTTTTGGGTAACCTTCATTATCCAAAAAACCATGTCAAGAAACGTTCCTCCATAAAAAATCACATTCATTCAATAAAAATAAGTACAATTTTTTCTTAGCTTGATTGATGTCAATTTTAGAATCAATAAATAAATTATGAAATCTACCTTTTCTACTGGGCGCGCTATCGTTTTTTTTATAATTCAAAATTCTTGATATGAATTTTGAGTGAGATCGGCCTAAGAATTTTCAAGTCACTCATTCTCGGATATACGTTTTTAAATTTAATGTGCAGAGTTATTTCCAATTTCAGCCATTACCTATTCACTGCATAGAACTCAATCAAGGTACCAATAAATAACCCCCATCAGTTTTATATGCCAATTGGCAATTCGGTATTCATTGTTCTTATTTTTTTCATTGAAATATTTTGGTAGTCACATTTATATTTTCGCATAGATTTTATTTTTATTTTTGAGATATAGTTCATTATCATTATAACGAATTAGTTAAAAATTGCAATCTATATATGACGTATTTAGTTGACAATACAACAAATTCGTGTTTTAAGCTTAATACCAACATATATTATATATAAGCTTTATACCAACATATAACATACAGTGCTTCTCAAAAGTCCCCTCCCCCCCTCTTATTTTTGGAACGATTATACATAAACAAGTGAAATTTGGAAACTGAATATTAAAGGTTGTAAACTTCCCTACTAGTGATGATAGATGACGAAATCATCAAAGATGACGTCACAAGGCCATTGTGACCAATAATTTTAAATGGAACCATACGGCAAGCGACACCTCTTTTAAAAGGTATCGAAAAAACCTATTCAATGATACTAATTTTGTTTGTTTATGGCAGTTTTGTCAACTCGCTTTTAAAAAACGCAAAGCTGTGATGAATTAAATCAGTTAATACTAAAATTCCAAATTCAAGCTCCGCCTCTGGATAGTTGTCAAATAAGCTGACGTTTTTGTTAGTCTCCCTAATTCGACGTTTTTGTAATTGTCCAAGTTTTTGTACATTTAATAATTTGTGTATTGTTGATCGAACGTTTAACTGTTTTAGCAGCTTTTGGTACTTTTGATATTTTTATACATTTTAATAATTTGTTAAACTGTTTTGAGCCGAACGTTTAAGTGCTTCAAGAAGCGAAATGGTACTTGCTTTTGGTGATAAAGTAGCAGCGATCCTAATTCTTGGTGAAACTGGACGAAATATTCATGCAGCAGAACGCATTTTTAATGAGAGGTTTCCCGATCGCCCCGTTTCGAGGACTTATTTAAGGGAGCTTCTTCGTAAGTTTGAAACAACAGGTAGTATTAATGATGCGAAACGATCTGGCAGACCACAAATTTCTGATGAGAAAAAAATTGATATACTGGCAGAAGTAATAGTTAATCCTACTTCTTCAACAACTCACGTTGCATCTACCTGTGAAGTCAGTCGAAGTACAGTACACAGGGTGTTGAAAAAAACAAATTTCATCCATACAAATTAAAAATGGTTCATCAACTCTCAGACGACGACCCAGACCGAAGACTAGAATTTTGTGAAAATATGGAAACTAAAATTAACCAATAGCCAGACTATGTCAAAACAATTTGTTTTAGTGACAAAAGTACTTTCTATCTAAATGGAAATGTAAATACACAGAATGTGAGGTATTGAGTGACGCAAATCCTCACCTGTTTCGTGAAACACATACCCAATTTCCCCAGAAGGTGAATGTTTGGCAGGTATCCTGGGAAACCACATCGTTGGGCCTCTTTTTTTAAATACTAATTTAACTGGTGAGGTTTATCTGGAGCTGTTGCAAAACACAATAGAACCCTTGATCCTTGAAATTTTGGAAGATAATCCAGATGAATTCGGCAATTTGGAAATAACATTCCAACAGGATGGTGCTCCTCCACACTTTTACGGTGCAGTAAGACGGTATTTGGATGAGGAGTATCGTGGTAGATGGATTGGACGACGAGGTTCAACGGAATGGCCAACTCGATCACCGGACCTGACACCTTTGGATTTTTTTCTGTGGGGGTACCTTAAATCGAAGGTTTATGCCACTGAACCTGACAATATTGACGTTTTAAAACAACGTATTGTTGCACAATGTGAGGCTGTTTCCTCAGACACATTTGCAAAAGTACGAGAAGAGTTTAAAAATAGGATATTTCACTGTCAGGAAGTAAATGGAGGTCACTTCGAGCAATTTATTTAAGTAGATACTGATTCTTAAATCTGTAATTAATATCATACTGAATGGAATTTAAATTTTAATGTTTACTAATGAGCCATTGAAACTGCCATAAACACAAACAAAATTAGTATCATTGAATAGGTTTTTTCGATACCTTTTAAAAGAGGTGTCGCTTGCCGTAGGGTTCCATTTAAAATTATTGGTCACAATGGCCTTGTGACGTCATCTTTGACGATTTCGTCATCTATCATCACTATTAGGGAAGTTTACAACCTTTAATATTCAGTTTCCAAATTTCACTTGTTTATGTATAATCGTTCCAAAAATAAGAGGGAGGAGGGGACTTTTGAGAAGCACTGTATTATTTCTTGTAAAAAAACCAAGATGCATTTTGCATAAATACAAAAAAATTATCAGCATTCTCAACCATAAACAAAACATAATGTTGTATAAGAGTTTGGTAGAATCCCACTTAAATCGGTTGGGGTGGAGTATCTAAAACACATCTGCACTCCCTTGAAGTCATTCAAAAACGATTCTTAAGATGTATCCTGCAAAAGGGACACATCTACCCTAGCGATCTTCTCTACTCAGAAACTGCAATATTCAAGAAAACTATTCTTCATGAATATTACTGCAGTTCAATATAGATACAAAAACGAATTGATCACATACAGTCATAACTACAGAACCCGTTACAAAAAAATATTGTGATTCCAGTCATGCACAAGTCAGTCGGTCAAAGGAACTATCACTATCTGGGTCCGAAACTTTTCAGCTATCTACCTGATATTCTAAAATGCGAGTCACACTCTAGAAAATTTTAAAAAAATCTTAAACCTTATGTTCAACATACCCCCCGTGCAGAAATACACGAGATAATCGAAAAATAAATGGAATCATTCGATTCCCTGTTTTATATATTTTTATAATTATGTGATTGTTATATACACACATATATATATATATATAGATATATATTAATTAAAAGATAAATACTTATAAAAAAGATATACTATACTAAAGATTAATAATAAAAAAGATCCAATCCAAGGCGCAATCTCTCTGGATCGCTAAACTAATGAAGCTACTGTATTCCTTACACACATACTTCTGCTTCGTAAGTCGAATTCTAATTTATTCACCATCACTTTTATACCATTATCGCTATAACGATTTGTTATATATGTGTATATATTATCAATGTGCAAGCCCTTTGTGAACAAATTGTTATTCTTATTGATGAATAAATTTTATTATTATTATACTATTATTATACAGTGTGTGCTACTCAAGATAGAAACACCCTCATACCTTGTTGTAGAGAGACCAATCATCACTCAAGTGGCATGGGGCAAAAGAACTAATCTAACCGCCAAAAGAATCACTCTCTCTAAGATACAAAGATTAGCCTGTGTATGCATAAGGGTGCAATGAGAACGTGCCCAACGGTCGCTATAAAGGTGGTCCTGAAGATCACTCCCCTAAGACCGTAATGGAGAGGATGGCAAAAAAAACACATAGATTAATAAGGGGGGGAATCATTAGGCTCAATATACTACACACTCTCCCGGGGATGATCAAATCAATCCCCAGAATGTAAGGCTGTAGAAATTCAGCTTTGTGAAAGACTTTACTACAAAGCTGAGCTGCAGAAGTAAGTAGGACGAAAACCCCATTTCGGAACTGAACAGAAACGCTATCAAATGGTAGTCATGTGGCTTTAAAACAGCAGAAGGAACTGGAAAAGGAGTATATGGGCATAGAACCAAATACTCCGGAAGCAATGGAGAGACATGAATTGGCAGATAAACTCGCAAAAAGAGGCTTAAACGCCATTTTGGGACCTGAATTGTTTTGCGGAATTAGCACATAATATTGGTACGAAATTGAGGCCGCGACTATTAAAATACAAAACTAATTATTATTCATTTATTACACTTCACTAAAGACAACTCGATAATGTACTCTGACAACTAAATAAAACCATCACAATTTACAACTAAGATATTGCTGTATCTGAATCACGTATTTTATTGACTTCGTAGATTGAACTGGCCCTAATATAGGTCCTTTACGACGAGATCATTCGCAATCTCCGAATACTAGCAGAAATCCTAATAGGCCACTGCGGACTGAAAGAACATCTGAGAAAAAGAGAAAAACTGAGATTAGTAGAGGAAGCAGAGTGCGGAATCTGTCAGGAAGAGGACGAAACCTCCATCCACATCCTATCAGAACTTCAACCGCTGTGAAGTTAGCGGCCATTTTTATCTGTCGGTCAAATAACCAGTGGCGTCGGGTGATAATTAAATTCGAAATTTCTTTGAATTTTCAACCAAATCGAATGGCTGAAGATTTGGAATGACAATGGGGATTCGATTCTACAGAAAATCGTCGAACACAAAAAATGTAAATCTTCAAATTGATAAACCAAGAGATATTTGATATGCTTTTAGATAAAAAAATTGAAAACCTCCCTCAAAAATGTTAAGCCAACTCGATATTTGGTATACGTGTTACTGAAATGCATTTAATTATATACCAAGAGATGATTGATTTGCAGGTCGTCGAAGGGGTGTAGTTTATACCTGTCGAATAAATTTCGAATTTAATTTATCACCCGACGCCATTGGTCATTTGACCGCCAGATAAAAACGGCCGCTAGTAAATGGCCGCTAACTTCACACTGGTAGAACTTTATAAGAAGAATAGGATTAGATCAGTTATCAGTTATGAACGTTGAGAAATCCTCAACCGCATAGGAAGAAAAAATGGATAAAATAGATCTTATAGGTCGCAGTGTACTTATCAGCTTTAACCACATACTTACTAAGTTTTATTATTTTTATGAAAAATTAATGTTGTGAAGGTAGTTCATCCATCACCTGAAGGTTGGTAATCGGCAGAAGTCCCAGAATTTCAGTCTGGATCCCAGCAGGCACAAAAACATCTCGGAGATGTTAAAAGTTCGAGATTTTGAGACATTGAACATCTACTGCGATGTTCTGTTTATATACATAGATAGAACTTTTATAGAATAGCCAATATCCGCTGCAGGTGGCGATTTTGTCCCTTTTCATAGACACAACAGAACTTTCCCAAAACGTTTTGCGCGCATTAAATCGGTGTAAATAAAACATTTTTAGAGATCACTTTATGAAAAGCCTTTTGTTATTTATTTGAACATTTGAAGGTGTCAACATTCTGTTTGAAATGGAGTTTTTTTTTCAATTTTTATACCACCAGGAATGCATCCGTCTTTTAGGATGTCTATCACATAATCTAAATGGAGATTCTTGAAAAAACGAACTTGACACATTCTGAGTGAAACTTTTCCATTGATCTATTCTATTCGGATGATAGTGTTGATGTTGAAAAATAAAAATAAAGTGTTTTATAACTTCCAAGGGTACTGAAATTGAGATATCGTCTCTTGAAACAGATTCGATGTGAAATATACTAACCACCAATTGTGAGTTATATATTATTATTTGAAGAGTCTATACATTGCAGTTCGCATAAGTCTGTTGGAAAACATAAAGAGTTGTTTTTTATTTTCCAACTCCCCATAACCTGAAAAGTAACAAAGTTCCTAATGAAAAATGTATAAAGAAAACAGGTCGTTTTTTTTTAAAAATCTTCAATGATACAGTATTACAGATTCGAACACCCTATCAAAATTAGACATTATATGTTTCTGCTAATAATACATTTAATTCATGTAATACTAACTTTATTTAATTATTAAGTGTGTTATAAAAAATTTCTATTATATAATTGGTAATGTTCACTACACTCATCAGTTTCCTCGTTTTTCTCAGTTAAAAATAATAAAGTAATTAATAAATAACTTTTTAAAAAATAATTGCTTTGGATGTGGACGTAGGTTATTCCGTGAGTTATAGATTCAAAAGCTTGTCGCGCAAAGTTTTCAGTTCGAATACAAAAGCGACAAGCTTTTGAATCTATAACTCACGGAATAAACCAACCTACGTCATACATCCAAAGCAATTATTTTTTACTTTTTAGTGCATCTGAATAAAAGACTTTCTTTAAAAAGGTTTTTTTATTATTTTATTTTGTGCCTTCTAGTACTTAAGTACCTACGCCTTAATATATGCATTTTTGTTAAAGCATCGTTATTATGAGGCCTTTTTTCCTGTAAGTTCTGAGCTATCTAGTCCTTCATCTTGGAGTTGTCATCTTTAACTAAAAATCAATAATCTTCGACTAAATTCATAATCTCCGACCCCGAAAACCCGCAATTTTGAATAGAATAGGACCCTAAACACAGAGATCATCGGCCATCTTGGAACCGCCATTTTGATTTTATGAATTTTGAAGAAAAATTCATAATCTTCGACACTGAAAACCCCCACATATATACCAATTTTGAATCGAATCGGACCATAAACCTAAATCTCGTCCGCCATTTTGTTTTTTCTCTAACAAAAATTCCATGAGCCGCCATTTCAATTTCATAAATTTTGACAAAAATTCATAAACTCCGAAAACCTCCACATACAAATTTTGAATAGAATCAGACCATAATCACAAAACTCCTCCGCCTTCCTTGAGCCGCCATTTTGATTTTTGACAAAAAATTCACAATATCCGTTCCCGAAAACCCTCACATAGGTACCAATTTTGAATCGAATCGTAACAATCACAAAACTCGTCCGCCATCTTGGAGCCGCCATTTTGTTTTTTTCTCTAACAAAAATTTCATAATGCATTGTCACCGGAATTATGAACACCTGCCAAATTTCAGCTCAATCGGATGTCGGCAAATGTTCCAAAAATGGATTACAAATTTTGAACCGGAAATAATGACAGAAGGACATACGAACGAAGCAAGTTGAGTAAAAGCTTGTAAAAAAAACTTCAAGCAACGCCTTCAACTCCAAAATCCATAACAATGCAGAAAGAGAAAAAAAGGTAGAATCAGAATGCACTGAATACTGACTGCAGTGTTCCATGTGGCATACACTCCAGAGTGGAGAGGTCATTTGGTCATTGGTTTTTATTATAATGAATAATATTGGTTTCATTTGCTTAAGAAAATATAAGAATGTTGTTTCTGTCCTGTGTAAAGTAGGAGGTATTGGTATGAAAAAATAAATAGTTGAAAGGAGAGGTGAAATATATTAATATATATATATATATATATATATATATATATATATATATTCTAAGATTTAATTCACATGAAATTTTTTACTTTTGGTTGTGTGAAATAATCAAGTTATTAAATAAAATTATCGAGAACCATTATGAAACTGGACAATAAATTTATATTCAATATCTGGGATGAACCTCTCTCAATAAGGCGAACTGTTATGTCTAGAAAGAACATCCATACGTTAAAAAAAATTGACTTTGCCAATACCTCTCAGTAGGCGCATAGAAAGAAATGCCACAGAAAAACAAATACAATACTTCCAACATCCTTTAAAGTCCTCTTTGGGAAGTGCATATTGCGTCTCAAAAAAACACCTCATGCCAACATTTTCAAAACATCCCATAGATGTTTGTGCTCGCTGGAGAAGCAGGCTCCACTCAGTTTAGATATTAGTCTTGAAAATATTAACGCATTCCACCAACTGTAGAAAAAAAATGTCGTTTCAATTGTAAACTCCAGATATTAAAATTTCGACATGAAATCTGCATATTATTGAAAATTTTCGGACAAATTTTTATAAAACGTAATTTTATGTCCCACTGTACGATCGTGATATGCTGCCTGAATAGATTTGATACTTTTTTCCGTTCTTGAAATAAGACAAAAATAAGGAAGTTGTAAGGGTGTTTCCTGTTTTTATCTTAGGTAGAACATACTGTATATAATCGATTCCAATAAAAATTTAATTTTTTTTACAATTACAATAATTTCTCCTGAAGTCATTTGTAAGTAAAACAAATGACTGATACTTCAAGACAATGCAAAAAAATTACCATCACATTTAATTGATTGCAGGATACTGGATGTAAGACTATGGACGAACATACTGTATTTGCTATCTCTATCAAAATTTCCGAGGAAGCGTGTGAAGTATTCAAAAAATCAGTTACCATCTACAGAGTCGAAAGGGTCTTATACAAATACCTTGCCTGTGTGAACATCACTGCCGATAGTGACCTACATGGTGAGATTCTATCAAAAATCGACGGCTCCAGCCAGTACCTGGAAATAACCAACAGCAGCATTCCAGAGATCACGAGAGAGATGTTTCAAACTCTGAATCTAACACAAATCACCATTGAAGCCAAGGTTCAGATAATTCAAGAGAGAACGTTTGAACGTGCCAACATATCCAATGTCATCTTGGACAACAACGAAATAAAAAAAGTGAAAGACAATGCTTTCAAATCATTTGCCATCTACGTGCTGAATATGAAAAATAATTCTCTTAGCGAAATAACAAAAAATACTTTTACGGGATTGGTAAACTTGAGAAAGCTCAGCCTTCAGAATAACTTTATATCTAATATTCAACCAGATTCTTTTAATGACTTATCTGCCGTGAATGAACTGAATCTCGCTTCCAATAGATTGAGTGAATTACCAGCAAAACTATTCAATAAAATGAGAAACCTGCAAACTATTTACTCAACAACAATTATATGAAGCAATTTCCTGCTGATATTTTCACAAATAATAATATTTTACAATATCTTAGTGTCCAAAATAACTATTTGAATCTACTTGATGCTACAACATATCCTCAATCACTTTTGTACATCAACGCAGCTGAAAATCATTTGAAAGTATTTAACATGTCTGGGTTAACGAACCTCGATAGAATCATACTAGATTCGAACAAATTGACAAGTATGAAAAAATGTCTCGACAACTTACCTTCGCTGAGTTTCTTGCACCTGAATCACAATTTTCTTGGAGTATCAATTGTGAATGAATCTTTGGAGCACTTGGGGAACTTGTCTATTATAGAAATTGATAATAATCACTTGCAGAAAATAGATTTTGGGATTTTTAGAAATCTGGGAAAGTTAGAAGGGGTATCTCTGGCTGAAAACAATTTAACAGTTCTAGATCTCACAGAATCTAGCACATCTATAAAACTACTGAATTTGACCAGAAATTGTCTATTTGAAATTAAAAATCTTGGAAGAATGAGTAATTTGCTGAAACTAGAATTGAGCTATAACAACTTCCAAGAAGTAAGTTTTGAGATGCTTACAAATCTATATAACTTACAACATATCTGGTTGCACCACAACACTATAACGAAACTTTACTTAGGCTGTTTCAGGGATTTGAAATCTGTAACCGAGCTCAACTTGAGTCACAATAAAATAACTAATATCTCTGCAGGAATTTTCAATGGGCTCAATAATATCATCGATCTTGATATCAGCTATAATAATCTTGGTATTTTCGATGAAGATGTTTTCCACAATACAAAAAACATAAGATACTTGAATATAGCTTACAATAATCTAAGTAATGTTAATATCAGAAGGATACTATCTCATACCATTTGGTTGAGAGAAATCAACTTAAACGGAAATGATTGGACTTGCAAATTATTGGTAGACATTGTCCATGACAATAAAATTGTTGCATTAGTAGGTGGCAACTCTTTTAATGTGAGTAATGTTTATGGTATACCTTGTAATAATACAAATGAAATTAATGAAAAGGATAAGATACAACCACACAATAATTTGTATCTTCCTGATATTCTTGAGATGATGAATTCGACAAAATTGTATGTTAGAGATGTATCTATCAAAATGACTGTTATAAATACTGTGATAATAATTTTTTTATTGTTAGTATGTGTTAAATTTGTTTATGCTAAGTACTCTTCTAAGGTAGCTGTAGCTAAACAATTTCTTTACAAACCTACTGCAAATGAACATGAAATACAGCTTCTTTGAATAAAAAATTTCCTTTTTGGTGAAATTTTTACTGAATTTTGATTTATGATATTGACTATATATTTCATTATGACCTCTTATCCCATATTGAATGATATTTGTAGAAGTGTGAAATAAAAACAATAAATGATTCAGTATTATTATTTGTTTTGGTTGTTGTGTGAAAAGTCAAAAATTTTTATATTCTGATAACCGAAACCAGGGCAGTATAAAAACTCAATGGGCAAATATATTCCAAGCATCCAGTGAAGAAGTTACTCCAATATCTAATTTTGTAGTTTATGGAAAAATGGACAATGGTCTTCCTATATATTCTACTTGTGTTTGATAATTATTGCAGTACTGCATTCTCTGCTTTTGGCTCAATGCAAACTGTTTTCTGACTGCCTTGCTATCAGCAGCTAATTATATTTTTCTATCCAAGCTATGGACTTGATTTTTTTCAACGATACGATGAGGAACCTTGTAAAAATACTTTATGTACAGGTTGTCCCAAAATAAGATACACATCTGTGTTCTGTTTTTTTAAATAGCAACCCCACATTTTTGTATTTGCCACTATTATGCCGATATAAGGCACCCAGGTTTCTTTGACTTATCTGCAATCGTTTTTGACTTATGTCCATTTATATGTCAAAATAGTGTCGTGTGTCGTGCATAGACCCACAGAAAAATTCGTCAGAACTATTAAAGATAACTCAACCAACTTTATTCCAGTCGATTCCTTGTGCTAAAATGTTTTGAGATGCAGGGGAAGTCGGAGTCGATGAACTACGATTTTTTGAAAATGACAAATTACAAATGGCAATAACTTGACTTTTTCAAATGCAACACCATATATTTTATTGCGTCATTGCATGGACATATTTCAAGAGGTTTTTGTCAATATTGGGTTTGTGGGGTCCACTTTGTAAATTTTGCGAGATTTGTTGCATAATAAGAAATTTTTATGGTTTTTTGGAAAAAAAAGGAATTGACAAGGCAGCTCTGTTGTAAAATTTGACACATCGGTGTATTTTCAATAATTGTACTCGTCTAATTGTTAATAATGAATTTCACTCGTGAAGAATTAATGAATAGGGTCTACTGTATTGGAGAAGCTGACAGAAATCCTTCATTAGCAAGCAGAATCTACCATCAAAAATATCCAAGCAAGAACTCCACGGGTGTCTTCATTCCAAAAGTTAAGAGATCGGTGGTAGTGTGTCTTATACCAAAAAGGAAATTGTTGGTGCGCAAGTTTTATTGATGCTACAGGTAAATTCTCACTTTAAGCGGAGACAGATATTTCACAAAGTAGTGTGAACAGAATAATATTGAAACATAAGTTCCACCCTTATCATCAGAACCTACATCAAGAATTGTAGGGTAATGATTTTGATATACCTAAGCAACGTTTCAGAACAATGGGTCGGTCAACAGACATAATATGCATGATTATGAAATCGAAAATTCTCACTGGTTGAGAACTGTTATCACCAAAAGCAATGGTCACTTAATGTTTGGGGAGGAATTATTGGAAATCACATTATTGGACCCTACTTTTGGACACTGTGCTGAATGGTGAGAGGTATTTACATTTTCTTCGCGAACATCTTCCCAGAATGTTAGAAGTGGATTTGATCACCAGGAGGACCATGTAGTTGCAACACGATGGTGCTGCAGTGCATAACCATAGGATTGTGCGAGAATTTTTAGATCAATTCTAACCTAATCGTTGGATAGGCAGAGGAGGTCTATTAATTGGCCCGCGCAATCTCCATACCTCAATCCTATAGATTTCTTTATTTGGGGGTACATGAACGAAAGGGTTTCCATAGATCATCCAACTACTGCAGATGATATGAAAAATAGGATCATGGAAGCCTTCCATTCAAATGATGGAGCAATGTTTGCTAGAGTTCAGGGCTTATTCACTAGAAAACTAGAAGCTTGTGTGGAACATAATGGTGACCTATTTGAGAATAAATAAATAGCCTTTCCTCAAAATGTTTATATTGTTTCCTAGCAATCACCCTTTCCTGTTCATGTACAAATTACTAGAAATGATTCCTTTGTGTTATACTCCTGTTTCTATTACAATTTAATTTTGTTGAAGAAACATATTCTTTTCAGAATTGTATGGATGTGTCAAATGTTACAACAGCGGCCTACCCGATTTCTTTTTTTTTTGAAAAAATCATCAACATTTCTTATTTTGCAACAAATCTCGCAAATTTTACAATTTCGGCAAAAAGTTCTTCAAAAATGCCATAAAAATGCAATAAAATATAGAGTCTAGCATTTGAAAAAGTCGAGTTACTGCCATTTGTAATTTGTCATTTTTTTTAAATCGTAGTATGCGATGAAACATCGACTCATAGTTCACCTGCTCCTCAAAATATCGGTTGGATATCTTGCCTATGTGACACACGTGTAAATAGCCCAGCTATTTTACTGCTTTACATAGTAAGCCTTTGGAATTAAATGATGAAAGTTATATACTATCTATCTATCATACTACTATCATAAGATACATTGAAATATAAGGAAACACAGTGACATAATAACCAATTAAGTGAGTGGGAATTTAGTGAAATCAAGAATAAATCGACTTTTTACCCATATAGCTTTTTTGCCCACATAAATAAAGTGAAGTAGATGAAGGAACATCTGTGGCTTTTTGTAGCATTCTTACGAAGGCGTAGAAGGGCCAACAACAAAATATATTTTTTAAACATTTGGAATTGCCACTTTGAATTGACAATTGTCACTTTGAACTGACAATTGTCACTTCAAGTGACAATTGTCACTTCAAATTGACAATTGTCACTTAGAACTGACAATTTTTTAAGTGACAATTGTCACTTCAAAGTGACAATTGTCATTCGAAGTGACAATTCCATATTTTGAATGTTGTGACAATTGTCACTTCAAAGTGACAATTGTCAGTTCAAAGTGACAATTGTCACTTCAAATTGACAATTGTCACTTCAAAATGGCAATTCCAGATGTTTTTGTATGTGACAATTGTCACTTCAAAGTGACAATTGTCAGTTCAAGTGACAATTATCAGTTCGAAGTGACAATTGTCAGTTCAAAGTAACAATTGTCAATTCAAAGTGGCAATTCCAAATGTTTGAAAAATATATTTTGTTTTTGGCCCTTCTACGCCTTCGTACATTCTTCCACGCTACCCAGTAAAAACATGTCTGAATGTACCAAGTGTAAAAACGATTATAAGAACTCAGTGTTCCCCTGTGACTCATGTAAACAATGTTTATGCATTAAATGTGCCGGATTGACAGCGTCGGAGGTTAAATGTTTGCTACTTAAAGGTGGAAGAGAATTAATCTTCCTATGTGATGAATGCAAGGCGGGCTTCTGGAGAGTTCCCGATTGGAAAAAAAAGAAAGCGGTCGAGGAAAAACTTGAAATACTAACACAAAATGTGGAAACCAGAAACCAATCGAATCAATCAACAATGGTAAATATAAATCGAAATACCCTCAATGAAGAAACAATTGCAGAACTATGTGAGAGACAAAAAAGAGCATCAAACATAATTGTACTCAATATAAAGGAACCAACACAATACACAATGGCTTTGAGAATATCGGAGGATAAAAATAATATCAAACACCTTGTTAAAGATATCGATGTAGATACATCAAACATAAACGCTTTAGGTTGGGAAAATACAATCCAAATAAAAATCGACCAATCAAAGTGTGTTTTCAAACCAATATGAAGCACTCACAGTATTGAAACAAAACAGAAACTAGCTGTCCCTGATGTGAAGATTTTTTCTGATCAGACCAAGGCACAACAAACCTATTTTCAGAACCTGAAAAAGCAGCTGCAAGCAGAACGATGGTGAGAATAAAATAATAAAATATATAAACAGTGTTCCTAAAATAGTAGATGGAGACTAACAAGTGCGTTACAATCAAAAAAACATGTAGAAAGTCCTAATTTACTATTTGAAAGTGATATAATATATATGAATGCAGAAAGTCTCCCATCACACAAAGACGAAATAGTGGCTAAATTGTTTTGTTACAACCCTTCCCTAGTGATACTGAGTGAAGCAAGATGTACAGAAGACATAGAAGATAGCGAAATTAACATTGGGGGATACTCACTAGTAAGATGCAATTCTAGCTCACGTCACACAGGGGGAGTAATTATTTACATCAGGCATAATATTGAATATAGGATAAGTCGAAAATTTGTACTACAAATGAATTACTGGTGTCAATTTGTAAATGTAATCCTGAGTGGTACCAAATGGCTCATTGGTGGTGTTTACCACTCACCAAATGCAAGTCATCAAGCTTTTTTAGAAGATTTTGAGGAATGGTGCGATGATTATTTTTGTACTAGAAATAAATGTATTCTGGTAGGAGATATCAATATAAATTTTTTGGATGAGAATAATTATTACACACGCCATATCAAAAATATTATTCAATCATATGGTATTGAACAATTTGTCAATAAATGTACCAGGACTACAAACATTAGTGCTACACTTATTGATACGTACTATCGAATCAGATTATATCTGTCAATGTGCACGACTGTCCTAAAATTACTGACCATTTATCATAACAATTAACTTACCCATAAAAAATAATAACTGTATGGAAATCTCCTTCCTCACAAGAAAACTCGATGCGGATGCTTTTCATAATATCAATTTGAACCTATAATCATGCGATTGGTTGAATAATTCTATTGACGTTAATGAAACCTACAAAAACTTTGAAACACAATGCAGAACAATTACATACCGTTTTGCACCCCTAGTGAAAATTGTTATAAAAAATAGGCAGGTTTCTTGGTATGATGAATGAATGAAAGAGACACAGCATATAAACAATTCAAAAAAATTTCTGGTCTGAGAAAAATGACTTATGGAACCAATACAAACTAAAGAGAAATACCGTGGTACCCACTAAAAACCAAGAAATCACAATATTTTGAAAATCACATTGATAAAAATAGGAGTAATGCAGAAGAAATGTGGAAAACACTAAAAAAAATTATAAAAGGTGAAAAAAATAAGTTAAACTACAAATGTATCAATTTTGGCACAGACACCGTAGCTCAAAATGAACTTGAAGCAGCTAATATGTTCAATGAATTCTGTACTGAAAGTATAAAAATGATTTCCGATCAGATTACACCTGAATCTGAATGGAATCATGAAGATTTGCCATTAATAACTAGTAACTTTGTAAAATTTGAGGATGTTAGTCTGAGAGAATTAAAAAATATTATTTTTTCTCTTTTGAACAAAGGCAGTGTCGAAGAAGTAGTCAATATAAAATTTTTGAAAGAAACATTTTATACAATAGGATATGCATTTCTCAATCTCATCAATGCTTCACTTACATCAGAAACTTTCCTGAGAATCAAAAAATGAGCACTGTAATTCCTATCCCTAAAATTAACAACGCAACTGAAGTAACAGATTTCAGAGGAATAAACACGTTGCCAAACATCGAAAAAATCTTAGAAATCATTGTACATCAACAATTGTCGAAGTACTTCGAAAGTAATCAACTTATAATTGGTAGTCAGTCAGGTTTTAGACAACAGCATTGTTGCGAAACCGCCTTACAATTAACGATATCAAACTGGAAGCAAGAAATAGATAAGGGTAACTATATAACTGCAGTTTTTCTTGATTTCAAAAGAGCCTTTGAAACCATCGACAGAAAAATGCTAATAACAAAACTAAAATATTACGGTATTGAAGGTAATGTGTTGAAATGGTTTGAGCAATATCTAAACAATAGGTCTCAGAAATGTAAAATAGAAAAAGCGTTCTCTAGTGAGCTGGCTAATGATATGGGGGGTGCCACAGGGCAGTGTCTTGGGGCCTCTCCTATTCATTATCTACCTGAACGATATCAATTTCGTAAGGGGCTATGATTTTCTTAACCTTTTTGCGGACGATACTTTAGTAGCATGCTATGGTAGTGACTTGAGTGAAACATTAACGAGACTAAATCATGTTATAAACTCATTCGAAGCAGTTTTGAAAACAAATAAGATGAAATTAAATTCAAATAAAACAAAGGCAATGATCCTGGGTACAAAATACAAATTGAAAAATATAAACTATCAACATTTGCACATAAAAATAGAAGGAGAAAATCTGGAATAGGTTAAGGAATGTAAATACTTATCTAGGTTTTATGATAGATTGAGTTTTAAAAGTCACTGCGATTACATCTGTAAAAAAATAACAATAAAGTTATTCTTACTATCTAGAGTATCCCATAACATGTCTCTTTTCCAAAATACCCATCTATAGGACGATAATGCAACCCCACTTTGAGGAATTGTTGCTAGCTTACTGTACCTTTTGGACAAGAACTGTTTAAGGAGCTTACAAAAACAAAACAAAAACAAAAAAGTTAGTTCCAAGTTATCTTAGATCATTAATTACATATAATAATGAGATCCACACTTATCCTACAAGAAACGTGAACAATTTCCATATAGCTTGAACTCGAAATACAAGCTCAATGAAAACATTATTCTTCAAGGGCTTAAATGATTTCAATAACCTCTCAAATGAAGTGAAAAATTCACCGTCTTTAAATTCATTTAAAATTCGTTTAAATGAATTCATTTCACCACTGTACATGTGAAAAGATGAAATATGGAAGGCATGTGTATGAATGTGTGTGCTACTGATGTATACTGAGTGTACATGAGTATAATATATTAACTCAATCTCTGATGATTGTGACACTATAGGTGTATTTTTATATATTTTCTTTATATTCTAGTATTTTCTTTTGTTTAGCATTAAGTATTTTTTATTACTAATTACAAATATTAGAAATGTAAGTAAATTAGGATGTTCCATTTCAAATAAAGATTATAAAATATGTGGTAAAGTCTAAGGAATTGACTGAAAAAAGTTGGCGGAGTTATCTTGAATGGTCGTGAAGTTCAAGGCCGTAGGCAAGGAGAGGATTTTGGGGGTTCAAACCCCCCCCCCCGAAATGCCTTATCCAACCCACGTTTTATACATATTTATTTTTGACACTTTTAAAAATGTATTGTTAGTAAATTAAATGAATCATCAAACTCTTTCGTCGAAAGTCAAAATGCATTCTTACGTGTTTCGTGCGACAAGACTCAAATCGTTGCCACTCCGCAGAGCCGATCGAGTTGTATTTGAGTTTATCTACCTTACAGCCCGCTTCTCTGTGATGCAACAAATTTTGAAAGGGAGTTTACAGTGTGGCGAGCGAGAAAAATGCTCCACTAGAAGCACTGGACAACTGTAAAGCAGTAATGTTCTCCATGATTCACAAGCTACTCTCAATTCTCGTGACTCTACCTGGGTTGATGGCGACACCAGATTGTACTTTTTTCTCATTGAGGAGGCTGGAACCATTCTTGAGAAACAGCATGGCACAGTCATTACTGGCTGAATTGGCCTTGATGAGCCTTCATCATGATGTCAAGATCAATCTAGAGATCTTTGTCACGTGCTTTATTTCTGATGATCATCCACGTTCGTTGCTTTTCAATTAAATTTATTGATGTAAAATTATAATATATGCTTATTTTAAAATAAAGTTGTTACTTATTGTCTCTGGTCCAGACAGAGCTCGACCCCCTCCCCCCCCCGAAGTGAATTCCTGTCTACAGCACTGCTGAAGTGATGAATTTTTCTCTGGGTCTATGCAAGACGCTATTGAGTCACATAAATTGACATAAGTCGAAAACTATTGCAGATAAGACCAAGAAACGCTGGTGCATTATATCGACAATTTAGTGGCAAATCCAAAAATATAACAAAAATGGGTGGTTGCCATTAAAATATATATATATATATATAGATATCATTGTCGGACCTTTTGCTTAAAAAAAATCAAGTCGAAAGCTTGGATAGAAAAATTATTATGGAGCTTGCCCCCCCAGGTCACTCTGTAACACACTAAGGATGCACTGTCATGTGAACCCCTATCATACACTCTTGCCCGGGATCTCTATGGCCTATGGCCTTAGTCAACAACAGTTGAACCTTTATGCATTATTGTGGGCTTGTGTGGCCCTCATGGACCATACTATACTGTTATGTGGAAGGCTCAGCCAAATCAGGTACTGAAGAATCCCAAATCTTCTATTCACCTTCTGGTCTGGAACAAACTCTCATGTTGTAGTCTCAAAACTTCATTTCCGTAACTTGTCCATTCAGGCAGCAGGTATCTTGCAAAAACTTCCAAGCATCTGGGATTTTCAGGCAAGTAATCATGCAATAATTCGACTAATGGTGGCTTGTGAGAATGCAATGCACTTGGTATACTAATAATCAACTGCCCATCTTGAGGGACTGGTAGGAGGCGCTTTTTATAGCCGAACACAATTTTTTCATAGGGTTGTTTACCAGGAGGTTCGGAAAAATTGCAAACAGGTTTCCCTTGTGTAGTTACTTTCAGCCAGAACCATTTGGATGAATATTCAACACCCCACTTTGGAAATATGTGGTTGACTAAGTGATTGAAGTTTTGTTCTGAATTTGTACACCAAACGACTACTAAGCCATCATCTTTCAGTAGTTTTTCAACTGGAAGACTTTTTAAGTCTTCATTGAACATCATCTCATACCCATCTGAAGATTTT
This sequence comes from Gonioctena quinquepunctata, assembly GCA_018342105.1. Taxonomy (NCBI): domain Eukaryota; kingdom Metazoa; phylum Arthropoda; class Insecta; order Coleoptera; family Chrysomelidae; genus Gonioctena; species Gonioctena quinquepunctata. The sequence continues at coordinate 156,938 of JAFIRS010000972.1, forward strand.
TTTCTTTTTCGACGTATATATTTATTCCACCATGGAGGATCAAGAAGTATGAGATCGAAATATTGATGCTCCAAGTGTTTACCAATTTCCAATACATCTTTTGCGTAAAAAGTTGAATTTTGAGGAAAAAGATAGCTACAATCGTTTATTTGTCTCATCATAACAGATCCACAATTCGATCCGAATGCATTCTGAACAATACCTTTTCTAGAATCATTGTATATAGATTCAGCAGTCTCCAGAGCCAATTTGTTGCTGCCGATCTCTGGATTTAGTGTTTTAAAGATACAATTCGTCGAAGCATTATTTATGAAACCGTTGAATTGCTTCTTTACTTCCTCTTGTTCCTTCATCAATTTCTCGAATGCATCATGTTTAGTCTGATGTTTGCTCTTGTACTTCTTTCCATTCTTCAAATCAATTTTGTATTGACATGGAATATTGAATAAGTTTGGATTTATAAATGTTTTTTCGAATTCATGTATTTTTCATGAGAAATATAAATACCAAATTCGTTTTCATGTATCTTGCTCATTCTCAAATTCAAATTGATTTAGTTTTCATCTAATAATCAAATTTAGATCATATTATAACCTATAACTATTAACTATAACCTTGAAAAAATCATCTCTTCAGAAGAGAGAGAGAGAGAGAAGAGACTCTTCTCTCTCTCGGCGCATTCAGGTCATTCCTTCTAGCGGGAAATCCATTCCCATCCAGCCTTTAACCGGTGTAGGGGCTAGAAGGATATTGTGGTGGGGATGCAGCAGGTCTTGCTCTAAGAAATTCGCTGTGACTGGTATTGCCCTCTAGTGACTCGATAGCTGAAGTTTTCCTGGTTTATTTCCAATACTCACTGTGCAACAATTTAATTTTTTTAACAATTTCTAAATCTACCAAGATGTAACTATTTGTTCCAGATGAATTGGAAGTTTTTTTCTGTCATGAAAAGGAAGTAAATGATATAAAATATGTGTATTGATACGAAAGTTCACCGCATTTGGAGGTTATGCATGTCAAGTTATAGATATTTTTAATATCATGAAGTAAAGCTACTTCTGTGTACTTATAGGTACGGCAAGTAATGTGCTTGCTCGTTGGTTTATTATGGTCGCAGGTTCATAAGGTCTTGAGAACATAAAAAAGTGAGGGCGCCAAAAGCAGTTTAACAAATTAAAAAAAGTACCTATATAACCATTGCTAGCTTTAACCTGACGGGAAACCACTAAATAACATCAGATTCAACGCAAAACTATTCAATGGAATTCTCAAATAATATAATAATCAGAAAAGAAATGAGGTTCACAATTTTAGTTGAATATTTGATCCCACTTTTACCCTTGCAAGGATGTGAGAACGTTAAACGGTTCTAAATAATACTAACAACACTCTCCACAAAATATTGTGTATTGCTTATACATTACAAGTTCACTCTTAGTACTTAAAGTGCATTACATTTAACATTAGTTCACATGTGAGGCCCATTGCTTTTGTAACCAAAACCTGTTCGTTAATATTAAAACACAAATCCTCTGGGAGGTACTTCGTCCTGATAAAATGCCTGTGTATGATAGACAACTCGGAAAAACATCAAAAGTATCTCTGCCCGCTGTTCATGAGGCTGAGTAGTTCACATTACAACACCGTCCAGGCGTTCCCGAATTCGCAGCTTAAGTCGCTATTTGCTTTTTATCACTGGCTCAAGACCGTCCCACGAAACTTGATTAGTGCGAATTTTCACGATCCAATAAATTGGTCAATTTTGTGACCTTGAATTTTATTGATAGGTGTAAACAGAAAATTGTCGTCAATTTGAACTTGACCAATAAATTGATGAGTTTAGAATTGGTTCTAATTTTCCATCAATTTTTAGTGACAATTTGCAGTAACTTTGGGCCATGAATTGGATGCCTGCTAGAACAGAGATTTTCAGGTTATATGATATTATTTACGCGATTTCACATTCCCTGCCCTAACCGCGAGAAAAATGATTGTGCGAAAAAAAAACATAATTTACGTTGCATTACAATCGCAGCAATGTGCATTGCTGAATATAAAAGACAGAGATGTAGAAGATGGTGGATTAGAGCTTGGATTAAGAAAAGAGGGAAAGGAAACTTGACATTAGTTCACGAAAAATTACTGAGTGGAGATCCCAATCGATTCAAACGATATTTAAGAATGGATCAGAATCAATTCAATGAGCTATTGAATAATATTCGGAACTTTTCCTATAGTTGAACCATTTCTTGTTAGTATGTTGGTATTCCTGAGTAAAAACTGTTGCCAAAATTGACCAATAAATTGTCAGGTGTAAATATAACCCACTTCCTGAAAGTTGTTCGGGTACTATTTTTGCACCCCTTGGCTTGTTCCACTCCATTGGAAGTGAAGTACAGGATAGATTTTCCGGAAATTCCAAACCCTTTGAATATGACATGTTGTAGAAAATATGCCAGGCCAACCACAAGATTCCGAATTTCTGTAAAATCCCCATAATCCATAGTACACATGTTGCTTGATAATGCTTCTTGCACGATAACATTCAAACATTTCACATTTCAAGTAAAATCATAACAAAGGTTAACGTCATTAATGTAAATGACAGAATCAGTTGTCACCAGATTTACGACATACCAGGATGGCCAACATCACAGATGAAAATGCTCCTGGTGTGCTCTCTCTCTTTCCCGTTCTCTCTCGCACTGATGTTTGCGCATCTTTTAAAGCTGCCCACAAGTTGCGCATGAAATATACCTGTTTCTCTCTCATACTGGCTCAGTTCATATCTTTTGTCTCTGTTCTACGTATTCTGGAAAAGTCTATTAGTCAATTTTATTGTTCAATTTATTGATCAATTTTATTGGATCGTGTAAATTCGCACTTATACTTTTACTGTCCAATTCTAGACGATCAAATGGAAAACATCTGAAATATTTATCGAATGAAAACCTCATGCCCCGGAATTATAGATTGAAATTTCGTGGAATAATAGAACACTTATCTCTTTGCTGCAGCTTATGTGGTGCCGTTGGAAATGTAGGAATAAAATTTACAAGTATCATATTCGGTACTATTTTTGCAATCGACTACACAGCAATAGCGAGAGCTGACTATTATTATATGTAGTTTTCTCTTAATTTGGCGAGTTTAGATGCGCACAACACCTATTTCATAAGGTTAACGCTCACTCCTCTACAGACAGTGGCGTGTATGTTAGTTTGATTTGTGCTCTGGTGCGATAAACTGATGGTATGAATCCAAATAACATACACGCCTATGGTCATAACAACGAGCCAATAGAATCAACCGGGTCTAATGACGGCTTGCGCCGACTTTCGCCATGATTAATGAATATTACTGAGTCTTGTGATACTACCTAACCGTGACCGTTGCCACTACGATAACCAGGAATATTACCTATTTCTGCCTCCATGGGCGCTTCATCTAACCCCTCTAGCCTAATGCACACAGCGAATACTGCGATCCCCGATTATTCAATGCACGTCAATGACGGCGGGACAATTAGAAACATAGAATGTATCATTCACACACTGTTCTGGGTAGGCCTTGTTACTGACTCCATACGTCATCTAGGAGCAGCGCTATTAATTTGAACGCAACAGCGAATCGCCGAAAGACATCCTCAGCCCAACTACAAAATTTATAATTTAATTGCCACTATTAAATGAAAAATGTCTACCCTGGCTGAGAATCGAACCCAGGACCTTTCGCTCCCGAGTCGGGCGCTAAATCACTGCGTCATCCCCCCCAAATGATCTTTTCTAGGCAAGAAAGGGCCAAAGGACAAGAGAAGAAGAAGAAGATTTTTTATGGTCGCTGCTTCCTATTGGTGTACTTGACTAGCTCATTCTTGGGAAAGACACTACTTTGTCTGAATTTCTTCATGTAGACCCCATATACCCTAATTTTTTAACTTCTTGTGGTGCTTTCTTGAATTTGATTCTCCCTCTTTTCTATCCACTCCTTCTCTTCCTGGTAGGGGAGTCTATGGTTTTTCTTATAAAATGAATCATGAGTCGTCAGGATAGAAGGATTAATCCTTCTTCCCGACAAAGGCCACTCTATTAAACAATACCTGATTTATACTCAAACTTGAAAAATACAATTTGAAAATGTAAATTTGCTTTTTTATTCAGATAATTAATTGTTTACTTTCTTTATTGAAATCTCGTATAGATAAATTTTGTTTATATTTTTAGATGATTATAGTCTATGAATTTTATAATTGTTTTAATTATTTCTAGGTTCAAGTGCCTTAACGTCTATGTCATTTGTGAAGGAGCTGTTACTCCTTTCTGAATAAATTAATGGTAAACATTTTTCTAGCTGCCAGTGAAATGACAAAAGTATTCAGTGATCGGAAGGGAACTAAAGCATCTACACAGGAGATCGCATATTATCAAAATCAAATTTATTCAATTCTAATAATCAGTTACATAATAACCATTTTATGTGCTATTTTACATTCATCAAATTATCGAGAATTACACCTAAGCATAGAATATGCTTGTATTGTGCCAATTCTCTCAAATTGGATGAATACTTACTTAAAAATAACAAATTTATTTAGGTGCGGTTTGAGAAATCAAACAAAAATTAATGAGTAGCGGGGTGAAAGGGAGCAAAAGTTCATATTATAGATTATATAATATATGTTGGAGTGAGAAGGTAAATGCAGTAAACCAAAGGAAAGAGTGAGAGAAGGTAATCCTGAATGAATACTCTTATGGTATTTTTGTGTGATATGATTAATTTGCGTCAGTTTTGTAGTAGGGACTCGAAAGATATTGTTAAACACAGTTGCATTTTCAGCGAGGTATAATTTTAAATTTTTTCTGAATTTGGGAAGAGTGTTTATATTTTTCAGAAGTGCTGGGAGCATATTGTAGAGTTTAGGACTAAAAAAAAAACCGAATCTCTGAGTGTGAGTCTTGTGAAACAATGGAAGTTGTATTTTATCGGTGAATCTACTTACTTTGGATTTGCATTTGTTATATTTTTCCATGTTTGAATAAATCCATGTCAGGTTTTGGAAAGTATAGAAGGATCTAATGTTTAGTAATTTGGCGTCTCTGTATAGTGATTCACTTGTATGCAATCTGTGTTTCTTGAATGTTATTTTTAATAAAGTGTTTTGCACTGTTTCCATGCAGGTTATTGTACTATAAAATGTTCCACCCAAGCTATTATACAATACCGTATCACCGACTCTGCCAGAGATGTATAACAAATCATCAAATTCTTCCTATCTAGAATATCCCGTAGATTATAGAAGGTGTAAATAAGCTTTCTCAGTCTTTTTGTGACATGACTTATGTGTTCGTCCCACCTGAAATGCTGGTCCAGCATAACACCCAAGTATTTGATGGTTGAGGTCTTTTCTATTGTTTCACATGTACATGGTTGATGTGAGTCGCATCTCGAACTTTTCATCTTTAATTTCATTCTTTGTGACTGATCAGTGTTTTGCAGAGAAAATGTCATAAATTTCGTCTTGCTAACATTCAAGGTCAGTAAATTATAATCAAGCCATGTCTTAATCTTTTGGAGCCCGTCTTCAGCAAGTTTATAGACATTTTCCCATGATTCTCCTGTGTATTCAATAGCTGTGTCATCAGCATAGCAGATGAGATGACCACAAAAGTCAGTCATTTCCATGATACTGTTTATGTAAATGAGAAAGAGAACAGGTCCAAGCACAGTTCTTGTGGAGTACTCAACTGTTCATCAATTTTAACTCTTTGTAATCTATTTGTTAAATAATTCTGCAAAATTTCTAGTGTCTTATCTCGCACACCATATGTATATAATTTTTCTATTAGGAGACTATGGGATACGGTGTCAAATGCATTGGCCAAATCAAGGAACTTGTTAAACACTTCCTCGATTTGTCCAAAGCACCGACAGTTTTTTCAACAAGGTCCATAATAGCATTTTCAGTGCATAATTTATTCAGAAAGCCGTACTGATGTTTAGTTATGACGGAATGTTTATCAAAGAATGATAATAACCTTTTTTTAATGCATTGTTCGAAAATCTTTGCAATATAAACCCTGAAATTCAGTGAGACATTCAACCACTGCGTTATTGCCGCTTCTTTTGACGTCATAAGTCCATTGATTTGACATTTCCCTGAGTTGCCAGTGTCACTATTTTGCGGAACTTCTCTTCATCCCATGAATGAATTGGAACTTATGTCAACATGTGTTATATTGATATGAATAACTTGTATTTGATAGCTGTCCTTGATTTAGTTATTCTAGAATAATATGTATGTATACCGAGTGCTATGTCAGTATTTTTTCGAACAGCTTCCATTGTAAAGAAATATTATGACTAACGCTTGGCAACGATGTAATTCCTGGCCCGATCCGCGTTCGGCGAGTTACCAGTGTATTTTGCGGAACTTCTGAGGAAATGTTATTCTGTTTCATCCTATGACTGAAACAGAATTTGTGTCAGCATGTGTTATATTAAAATGAAGACTACTCATTTGATAGCTGCTCTTGATTTAGTTATTCTTGAATGATATGTATGTATACCGAGAGCTATGTCATTGGTTTTTTGGCCTGCTCGCATTGTAAAGAAATATTATGAATAACGCTGGGTAATTATCTTGGATCTGAACTTGTTACGTCACATCCTGGCGCGGTTTTCGCACATTTCGTTGGGATTTTTTTTTGAAAAAACTAGTTAAAAAAAAATTTTAAAAAATCCAACCACTTTTCTCATCGTTCTGGACATTGTGGTATTTTTTTCCAGAAATTAGTGATCCGGCCTATTGTATGTAATTCACAATACTCCATGAAAGCATTTTCCGCTCCATCATAATATTTTCATCATAAGCAAACGTCCTTTGTAATTGTGGATTGTGGTTAGTGTAAATCCATAACGAGTATGTCGAAATCCTCAAAAAATTTCATGGTTGAAATTACTAGCACATACATATTTATCCATTCCGATATCATCACTTGAATATATTGTATATTCATATTAACAGTCCACTTATATTCCAACATAAAAATGGACGGGAAAGATAAACAATGGAATGTACTGATTGTCAATGAGTTAACACATCGAATGGGTTATGAATGCAGTGATCACAAAAAAATATACATAAAATGTGATTTCAATTAAAGGGATGTCGTTTTCAATTTTCTGACTGGATTAGATAATATAGTTAGTCTGTTAATATATTTTTCCGGCTTCCTCGTATTAACAAGTTTCTTTAATCTACACGAAATCGATCGTTAATGACCCCAATTAACGTTCAATTTCTCTATTAATGCGTAATTGTGATATATGCCGCCAAACATACACCGAAATCGACCATTATTAACCTATTAATGATTGATTTATCTATTAATGCATCATTATGGTATATGCAACCAAACATACACGAATTCAAATACTATTCAAATATCAAATCATATTACCTTCACGCTGTCAAATTTATGTATTTTAAAATCCAAATATTGTAAGTTTCCTCCTAGTTGAATCAAATCAACATCGACAATTTCACGTTGACCCCAAGAACGACGTCGACTGAAAAAAATTGTAATTAACTCGTATATTAAAATGACGATTAAATATCTCGAACATTAACGCGCTCGCTTTGCTCTCGCGTTGAAATATCTCGATCATTAATCACCATCATTAATTCACTAATTGATTAAATAACTATTAATTCTACCCAATAACATGATTATTTTATTGATCTTGCAAATACAACAATTCCCGAAGCGTTTCCTCATTTCAGACGACTATAGTCTGTCACATGAGGTGCTTCTGTTTCGTGATTGGCTAACCAGAATATCATCAGATCTCGACTGTAATGAAGTAAGAATGAAACCTTGAATGACAGCATTTCAAGGATTCCAAGACAATTTTTACTATTTCATTCACAAATAGGGCCAGTGATTTCTCTTGTCCTCTACTGTTTGTCTGTGATCAGGCGATCAATGTGAAGTAAACAAAAGAAGAACTCTTTGTATGACAAAAGAGCGGTTTGTCAAAATTTGATGTAGGAATCAATAAGAATTCTCAATTAATCGTTTAAAATACCCAACCAATCGGGCGTCAAAGTGAATCAAGTTCAGTGAAGGTCGTGATTATTGACTTTTATTATTTGATTTCTTCATTCGATACTGATGATGAGTATCTCGCATTAAAATATGTTTAGGAGACTAAAAGTTTGCCTAAAAATATTTACCCTTACGTTTGCTTATCATACCAATTTGTCCAGGATATCTCTCGATGGGGATTGATCATATCTTCTACTGGTAATATATTCATCAAAATGGATTTTCTTTATTCAATGTTTCATATTTTTTCCAGGTACCAACAGAAAATCGGTGCATATGATAAACAGAAATGGGAAACAAAAATAGAACAAAGGGAGCAATTGAAATATGGTCTCAATCACATTAAAACTAGAAGTACTAAACCAAATAATGATCTGATTGATCTTGACTTGGTGAGGGGTAGGTTTTCTCATTGAATCTTCCATTGACTAGAAATATAGTTAAAATCCAGTAAATTTGCTGTATCTGGAGTCTACCTCCTATCTTAACACGTTAAGCCCAGGCCTGCGGATATAGGGGGAGCAATGTGAGCAATTGTCCTTCCCCCCGGATGCACGACCAAAGCATTATTTTAACCAATTTTAAAATCGTCTCAAGCCTTGGTGATAGGCCTTTATTTGGTCCGACAAGTCAATTTATGCTTTAAATTCATTATAATCAATAATTGCTAACGGTTTCTAGATATCAATCAGTGCCTCTTTTTTGAATAGTCTTGGTCTCAGATGTATGTTTAGTGCCGAGCATAAGCACATCCATTTTATCAAACCATTTCAACATGACAATACCAGTATCACTTTGTTTAGGGAAAACTTCGAATTTCTTTAGTTTCTGTTGGACGATCTTCAAGCAGCTCTTTTTTTTATATTTGTTCGCACTGTTCCAACCACGTGCATCTTGTGTTTCAGTAATTCATGAGCTGGTACTAGCAAGACTAACACTGTATTCAATGTGCTAGCAATGTGTTCTAAAAAATTGTTGAGCCACGCACAACATGGCTACTTGAAAGGGAAGTCAATCGAGACAGCCATATATGAATTCATAGAAAAAATTATTACTGCATACGAGAATAAAAAATATATCAATGGGTATCTTTCTAGACCTGTCAAAAGCTTTTGACAGTCTAGATCATGAAATTCTGTTGAAAAAGATGGAGAGATATGGTATCAGAGGTACCGCTCATGAATGGATAAAGTCTTACCTGACACAACGTAAACAAAAAGTAGTTATAAATTGCCAGGGAATTAAATATTACTCAGAGGAAATTACGACAGTGGTAGGTATCCCTCAAGGTAGTGTCATGGGCCATTTGTTATTAATATTTTATATAAATGATTTACCCTTAGATATTGTAAATAATGAAAATATTAACTTGGTGAATTTTGCAAATGACACAAACATTTTAACGGTGGGTTGGTCATTAAACAATCTTCTAGACATCTCAAATGAAACAGTGGAAAAAGCACAGAAATGGTTTACCATGAACAAACTCATACTAAAATGAAAAACAATAACATACCTAAGATGCTTCAAGTACAAACGCAGATAACACTGGCGGAACACAAAATTTCTTGGCGTACACATTGACCAAAACTTAGATTTCGAAAAACATATTAGGGAAACCAGCACCAAATTGTCACCTATCTGTTATGCATTTAGAGTAACATCGACATATTTGGATGAGGGTGCAAAGCGAACCATTTACTTTGCCAACTTCCACTCGGGGATGCGTTTTGGCATCATCTTCTGGGGAGGAAGTAGCCGAGCAGAAAGTATTTTTATACTACAAAAAAAAGCCATGAGGATTTTGCTATGTCTAAATTACAAATAATCCTGTATAGGTAAATTCAAAAAATTTAATATAATGACCACGTCAGGGACCTATATATATGAGTGCTTAATGCTTCTGTTTAAAAATCGCAATAAATTTGAGTCGCACAAGATAAAACATAGGCTAAACATAAGAAACCATAACACCGACTATAATATCCCAATCCACAGACTGTCAATAACAGAAAAGTCTCCAGAGTATGCAAGTATTAGGTTTTTTAATAAATTACCAGAAACAGTCAAACAAGAAGTGAACATAAAAGTCTTCAAGAGGCTTATAATCAATATCATAGTGAATCTAGAACCATACTCCACTAAAGAATATTTGGGAGAATAGATATTTTTACGAATGGACCTGCATTGAAAATAAGACAACTTTATTCATTTTAAACTTTATTCATCTTAATATTTATTCATTTTAATATTTTAACTGATACAAATACTTGTCTTCAAGTCTCAAGATTGATTCAATCAACTTTACCCGACACTATGTTCTTTAATTCTGGGTACTGTGATAATGTATCTTTTTTTTTGTTTTAAATGTAATGTCACTGTGATTGTTATTCCTGAAAATAAAGCCCTGTTCTATTCTGTATTCTATTCTATAGTGTTCAGTAGACAAAAGTATAGAAGTATAGTATTTCTAATCCCAATTGGACCGACATAAAAAGTTTCGAGAAGGAATTCTCTTCCACATGATAGAACTTTTTTATGATTGAACCAGGAACGCTTTGAAAGTAAAAACACTGGTAGTATATAAATTTCCCATTTGCCGGGCAGTGCATATGAACACTCCTCGTAGTGCTCTTATTTTTATTGCTGTTCCAATTGGGATTAGAATAACTATACCTCAAAATTGTTATCAATCAACTAGTATATTAATGTGGCGATTAATGATCGAGATATTTTAAGGCGAGAGCAAAGCAAGCGCCTTACTGTTCGAGATCATTAATCGTCATTTTAACATACGAGTTGGTTACAAAAAATTTCCGTCGACCTCGTTTCTGGGGTCAACATGAAATTTTCGATTTCTATTTCCTTCAATATTTGGATTTTAAAATACATAAATTTGACAGCGTCAAGGTAATATAATTTGACATTTGAATAATATTCGAATTCGTGTATGTTTAGTTGCCTATACCACAATTATACATTAATGGACCAAATCGACCATTTACAGGTTATTAATGGTCGATTTCGGTGTATGTTTAGTTGCATATATTACAATTATACATTAAAAGATAAATTGAAGGTTAATAGGGGTCATTAACGACCGATTTCGTGTAGATTAAACAGACTTGTTAATACGAGGTCGCCGGAAAATAATTAAAATAGGAGGTGGAGCCCAAATAAAACAAATTTACCCTCATTTTATTCGATATTCACTTCATCTTTTGCATGTTTCAGGTTCTTCCTTCACCAAAACAAAACCAAAGCATGGTTTTATCAAGGTTACTAAATTAGCAACATCAAGACTGATGCTCTTTCCTTTATATGGAAAATGGTGGATCAAACAAACCTCCAGATATGTCTTTGCAATCAGTCTCTTATTGTATGCATTACAAATCTTCAATATAATTATTTATTTCTCCCCAGGTCAAATGAAAACTCAATATCATGAAGTAGGTGAATATAGTCTACTCTCAGCAGAAGTAATCAACAAATGAAATTTATTACAGTTATCTTGTATGGAAATACTTATCCCACTAATAATGATGTGGGTTTTAAGCCTAATACACTCTCAAATAGTTGCTACCAGTAGAAGCACAGAAATTGAAAAAACTCGTTTTAAACATGCACATTACAAGAGACGAAAGAATATTAGCAATATGAAGAAACGTAGATTCAAAGATCAAGAGAGTCCTAAAGCAAAATTTGAAAAGATGTCTACACCAAACAAAAAGAAATTGGAAATTTTGGAGGTTGATAACGCGAGGTAATTTTTTTCTTGATGCCAAACTCGATATGTTTTTATAATAACAGAAAATTATACTGGGAATCTGAGAAATGATAGTAATATGGAATACTAATCAAAGTTAACAAAACAAAATAGGTTGAGGAATCAATTTTTCTATATGTTTATAAGAAGATTATGATTTAAAATCTGATGGAATAAAAATAATCAATTTTTTAAATACATTTTCAAACAATTTGTTATGTTAAAGATTAATTATTTCTTACAAATATTTCAGAATATGTTAAATCATTATAGTGAGGGATTTTGATAGGTATAGATATCTATATAACAGGGGAGACTGTTGTACCTTGGTTCACAATTTACTTTTATATTTTTTTAAAAGCAATTTTTTTAAATATAATAATGGAAAAAGTCTCTCCTGATAGAGCTCGTGCAATATTGAAACGACCGTTAGGTAGGTAGAGAGGGGGAAAACACAAGTGGACACGATTTGGTGTGGCAGCTTGTGCTAAGGATCTTCACCAGTGTCTTGGCATGCAGCGTTTAAAAGATTAGGTTTGTTTGATTAATAAATAGGTAGTACAGTTATTTATTCAACTTTGCATTTTAGATTTTGACAAGTCTTATAAAAATATATCTTTATCCATGTGGCAGATTTGTCGAAAAATATTTTTTCCATTCAGATGTTATAGGAGTGTAAGTTCTCTACGTCTCATGTATCGCCTATACCAAATAATTTGGTACGCCCATGGAATTTCTTAATAGCCACAGTTCGGGCATCTTCGAGAAGAATTGGTTGTTAGATAGGGGAAGGCCAAAGTGGTCGTTTCAATATTGGACGAGCTCTATCACCATTATTCCTACACACTATGTATTTTTTGAGAATTTAAATATTAAACAGCTATTGAAAAAAAATATTTATATTTTATTGATATGTGATCAATCGTACAAGACCATAATGTAACATGGATCACGCGCTAGTGTGCCTTGGATCATCAACGTCTTGTACCTACAAGCTAGATCATATGTATTAAAAACAACATTTTCATACAGAAATTAAATTATATTGTTTCATTACAGGAAGAAATAAGATTGTATTAAAGAATAACCTAATTTTTATTTGTATACATATGTACAAAAAGTTACAATATGAAATTATAACTTAAATTTAATAGGCAAAAAAATTAGATATGTAAATTTGATTTTACTCTCAATATTAGTAAACTTTTAACAATAATAGTTAACGTTAAAGCTAGAAAAATTTACTTGACGCCACAACTGTCTATCAGTTCTAGCTGATCCAAGGTACATGATGGTGCGTTTTTATAAAATTATCCTCCTCAATATTTTAGGTTATTGTTTAACCTTTTCAGGACCGAAAACGAACGAACACGCAAAAATATTTTGTGTCCATGAGACCGAAAGCGGACTTAAACGCACGGCAAGAGATCCATGTAAGGACCGAAAACGATCGAACACGCGGGTTGCTTTGTATTGAGCACGTGTATTCTCACCACACCCACACTAAAAACTGATTGGTTCGGCTCTTGCTCGCCACTTTTGGCGAAGGTGTGCAGAACATGACAGCTAAGCATACTGTTCTAATAGGATTAAGTACTTTTAATCAAAAATTGAGTTACAAGTGCGTTGAACAAGAATAGTTTGAAGTGCACAAGTGTTTATGCATGTTTACGTGTATGTTACCCGCATTTTTCAAACGAAAGTTGCAATTATTCTCTACCATGGCGAGAAAATATATATTAGAAGAAGAAATGTACAAGCAATTGAATAATAGTGAATAATTTGAGGCTTATTAAGAGATATTTTCCAGCGATGTTTCCTCGGAAACCGGAGAATAATAAGATAGTTCTGAAAAGGTGTGTTTGCACGAAGCAAAATAAGAGGAAGGAAACATCATACACTTATGTACCATGTAACGTCCCACTTTGTGTCATTCGGTGTTTTGAGAGGTACCATTCAGTTGTAAAATTCTAATGTATATTTCATGAACATTTCTTGTACTACTTATTAGAATAAACTCTGATTTTTCTCTTACCAAAAAAGTTTTATACAGTGCTAGTCAAAAGTCCCCTCCCCCCCTCGTATCTTTTGAACGGGTATACTTATAATAATGAAATTTGGAGGGTGGAAATAAACGGATGTAGGCTTCTCAACTGGTCATAACAGGTGACGCAATAGTCATAAATGACGTCACAAGGCACTGTGACCAATAATTTTAAATGGGACCCTATGGCAAGTGACAGCTCGTTTGAAAGGTATTGACAATACCTATTCAGTCATACCAATTTTGTTTGGGTTTCGGCTGATTTTGATTGATAAATTGAAGAAATACGAAAATTATAGTTTCGCATTTAATTAATAAAGATTTTAAAGTACGCCTCTGGTTAATTGTCAAAAAGGTTGACGTTTTTGAATTCTCTACTTGTCAAAAGTGTTTATACCTTGAAAATTTACCTAAGCTATTGTTTAACAGACGTTTAAGTGTTTACATAGGCAAAATGGCATACTGTAGTCGACAAAGTAGCAGCTATCTTAATAATTGGTGAATGTAGAAACAATTTCCATGCAGCGAACGACTGTTTAATGAGAGAGGTACCCGATCGCTCTATATCGAGGGTTTATTTGAGGGAGCTTCTTGGGAAGTTTGAAGCATCAGGTAGTGTTCAAGATGCCAAACGATCTGGTCGACCAACAATTAGTGATGACAAAAATTGACATAATTGGAGAAATGGTAGTGAACCCTACTTCTTCCACAGCCCAAGTTCGTCTATCTGTGAAGTCAGTCAAAGGACAGTACATAGGGTGTTGGCTAAAACAAATTTCATCCATACAAATTAAAAATGGTGCACCAACTTTCAGATGATGACCAATCAAGACTAGAATTCTGTGAAACTATGTCCAATAAAATGAACCAACAACCAGGCTACATACAGACAATTTGTTTTAGTGACGAAAGTACTTTCTTTCAATGGAATGTTAACACTCAAAATGTGAGGTATTGGAGTGACACAAATCCTCACATCTTTCGTGAAAAACATACTCAATTTCCAGAAAAAGTAAATGTTTGGGCAGGTATTTTGGGAAACCACATAGTTGGGCCTCTTTTTCTCAATGCTAACTTAACCGGTGAATTGTATCTGGAGATGTTACAAAATGATATTAAGTCGTTAATTCTTGAAATTCTAGAAGATAATCCAGATGAATTTGACAACTTGGAAATAACGTTTTTACAAGATGGTGCTCCTGCACACTATTACGGTGCAGTAAGACGTTACCTAGATGAAGAATATCGTGGTAGATGGATTGGACGACGAGGTTCGATCAATGGCCAGCTCGGTCACCGGACCTTACACCATTAGATTTTTTCATGGGGTACTTGAAATCTAAGGTTTACGCTTACAGCACCTGACAGTATTGCCATTCTGAAACAACGAATTGTTGAAGAATGTAGGGCAATTCCTGACACACTGGGACGAAGTACGACAAGAGTTTAGCAATAGGATGCATTACTGCCAGGAAGTAGATGGAGCACATTTTGAACACTTATTATAAGAACTGGTTCTCAAATCTTTATTAATTAAATGCGAAACTATAATTTTCGTATTTCTTCAATTTATCAATCAAAATCAGCCGAAACCCAAACAAAATTGGTATGACTGAATAGGTATTTTCAATACCTTTCAAACGAGCTGTCACTTGCCATAGGGTCCCATTTAAAATTATTGGTCACAGTGGCCTTGTGACGTCATTTATGACTATTGCATCACCTGTTATGACCAGTTGAGAAGCCTACATCCGTTTATTTCCACCCTCCAAATTTCATTATTATAAGTATACCCGTTCAAAAGATACGAGGGGGGGAGGGGACTTTTGACTAGCACTGTATGTTTTTAAGTGTAATATCACAAAATTTAAAATAAAATAAATAAAATAAATTTCGTTTTCTCTCTGTAATCAGAAAAAAAATAGGTTGTCATGAAGAAATCTGTATAACGTCTCTGGACATTTCGGGACTGAAACCGGACAAACACGCACACGCTTCCCGCGTCGGCCCTGTAAGCACGGCCGGCTGAATCCGGCGCGGTCCTGAAAGGGTTAATAGAATGGGATGGCGACCGTTGAATTAATTTGAGCTGTTGAAATTGGCAGGAGTTCGGTCAGTGTTTTGAAGAAAACCAAAGATTCAAAATAGTCGACGTTTCGAAGCTTTTATTGCTTCATCATCAGGACTCTGAAGTAAAAATAAACATAAAACATATTAACAAAATCATACATGTTAAAATTGAGTCATTTAAAGGTTTCAGAATAAATATAAAATTCTAGGGCAATGGTAAAAGCTGAAAGCAATGTAATGCAGGTACATAAAACGTTAAGTTAAAGTAAGGGAACATAAATACATCAACGAGATATGAACACAATGATGAATGAAATCCTAATTACATTACATTACATTACATTACATTTAAAAGTGGTTTTCCTTGTTAACATATGAATATAAATTTGACATAATGTATAAATACAATCACAGATTGATACACACATGAAGTTGAACGAGTGAGTTCACAATACTAAGTGCGGTTTGTCTGTTGTTCATATTTCGTTGATGTGTTTATGTTCCCTTACTTTAACTTAACGTTTTATGTACCTGCATTACATTGCTTTTAGCTTTTTCCATTGCCCTACGATTTTATATTTATTCTGAAACCTTTTAATGACTCAATTTTAACATGTATGATTTTGTTAATATGTTTTGTTTATTTTTACTTCTGAGTCCTGAAGATGAAGCAATAAAATCTTCGAAACACGACTATTTTAAATCTTTGGTTTTCTTCAAAACACTGACCGAACTCCTGCCAATTTCAACAACTCAAATTCTAGGTTATATTTGAAACTGAAATATGGCATAATAAATTACTCACCAATGGGCAGTGATTCAGGTAGAATGTTATTCAAAACACAATCGTCAACTTGTAAAAAAATAAACAGTAGAACCAAAAGTTGTTTTTTGAGCTAAAAATAAATATTTATATTTTACTCGAAAACAATAGCAAATGGACAACCACTCTTCTGCTTGCTTGCACTCTAGTGAGTAAACATTGTCTTGGTACAGTTCTGTTACGTAGATAATAGCATTTGTCAAGAAACTGAAGGGTGATCCAAGGTACACTATGATCAAGGTACAACAGTCTCCCCTAAAATATACAGAGGGGGCCATTGAAAACGAAACAGCGGCTCTGTAGGTCGGCAGAAACGAATTATATAAAAACACTCGGACACGTCAACTACATTTTCGAGGGGGACATCGTTCACGATAAAATTCACCAGAAATACATTCTATCCCTCGGAGCGGTGTCCGAAACCCCTAAATTTTTAAATGGCAACATATGGCAACTGATACGTCATTTGAAAGGTATTTTCCTCCTTAATATCGAACAATAAAAATAAATTAATTCTATCGTTTTTGGAAAGAATATTTCCTGGAAGTTGGATTGGAAGAAGAGGCTCTATAGAGTGGCCAGCCAGATCTCCAGATTTAACCCCACTCGACTTTTTCCTGTGGGGTCACTTGAAAAACAAAATATTTGCAACGGAACCAGAATCTCTGGAAGATTTACGAAGGAGAATTATTAAAGAATGTCGTCGAATAACGCCGGAAATGCTACGAAATGTGAGGTCTCGTTTTGAACAGAACTTGTACTATTGTATGGAAATGGGTGGTAGACAGTTTGAACATTTAGTTCATTGACAATAATAATTATTGCGACAGTTGCTTTTATCAGATATTGTTCTTATTGATTGAGTGAATAAAAAGTGATTTCCCAACTTCAAGTTCCTATATCTCGAAAACAAATCGATAGAATTAATTTAATTTTGTTGTTTGATATTAAGAAGGAAAATACCTTTCAAATGAGGTATCACTTGCCATATGTTGCCATTTAAAAATTTAGGGGTGGCGGTCACAGCTCCGAGGGATGGAATGTATTTCGGGTGAATTTCATCGCGAACGATGTCCCCCTTGAAAATATAGTTGAGTGTCCGAGCTTTTTATATAATAATAATAATAATATAATAATAATCTTTATTGATTTCCAAGACCTACATGGTAAGTATAAAACAAGTCAAAATAGAACATTCAAAATAAGTAAAACCAACAAGTACATATAATGTAAATTTAAATAAATGAAATGGAAGAGTATAAATAAAAGAGTATGAGGAACAAAGAGAGCCTATTATGACGAAAGGAACTCACCCATTGTATAAAACATGTTGTTCAATAAATATATCTTCAACGCTTTTCGGAATTTGACGTAATATGCTTTTTGTTTAATAATTGGAAGTAAGTGGTTGTATACTCTAACCCCATTAGTTATGGGGCCATTCAGGCATATATTTAAATGATTTTGAGGTGCGCCCAGGTGATGGCTAAATCTCGTTGGGTAATTGTGTATGTCGTTATGGCAGGGAATGATGTTTCTGTTTTTATGTATGTAACAGGAAATTTCCAATATATATATGATTATATTATCCAATATATATATATATATATATATATATATATATATATATAATTCGGTTCTGCCGACCTACAGACCTGTTGTTTCGTTTTCAATGGCCCACTCTGTATTTGAAAAAATGAATTATTTTGATGAATCTAGTTAATTGCCAAATATACACCAAAATGTCAAAAATAGTAAAATACCTTATTTTTTCAATTATGGAGAATTATGGAGAAGAAAAAACCAAAACACAATCCCATTCTTGGTGTTTTGCAATTTGTTCTTTTCATATACTTTCACAAATTACTTGTTCTTCTGCTCTACACACACCCACACACACACACGCACACATATTATATATATAAATATATATATATAATGCTGTTTTACTTTCAGCACTACATTAGAGGACAATATAATATCTGCTATATTTGAAAATAAATCTTCGGAAAACCACATTGAAAATGGAGTGAATGGGTCTTGTAGTACTGATTCTGAAAGTGACTTGAAAATTAACTTCAGGCCTAGAAGAAAGTCTGTAGTAAGTATTTTATCAATATAAAATAATACAATAAAATCATTTCATTGAACTAGATTTGAAACTGAACCAACACCTTTGGAAGAAAACAGTACCAATTAAAAAAGAAAGGACCTCACACCACATCAATGGGAAATTGGCTTTCGGTGAATTTGCTCGAATTTTTGATATATTGCAGAACTCGTGATGCTGATCAAATGTCTCCATTGCACCACCGCTCTAAATTCAACAGTTTATATTATATAGGGTGCTAAAGATAACCTTTCCAAAATTTCAAATGGCCATTGTGAAGAGACTTTTTCCAAATATATATACCAAATCGAGTATGTATCGATTGTTCATACGACCGATTTGAGTACACTATAAAGAACAGTGATACCTGCACGTACAGACGATATACAGGGTGAGTCCCAAGATAGCAAGTTTTTCAGTGATTTCCAAAAAATTGAGCGGTGGAATTTCATTCATTTTCAGATATTTTGTAGGATACCAATATCAATTGCGATTGATGATATCAGCATCTCCTGAATTGAACTGACATATTTATTATGTATTTCTCATGAAACTGCACCAGTCCTGCTTATCGATATATCCAAATGCTTGAAATTCCGGAAAAGTCGGTTACAAACTCGATCGTTCACGGTGAAAGTTCACTCTGCAGATACATAAAATATACAGGATGGACCAAAAACTAGTGTCCTTTACTGATGATTTCCTTGAAGTAGTTATGATTGATATTGATGTCATTGAAGCATTTTCAGAAATACATTCGGTTCGACACACATCTGCCGAAAGATTTTGATCAATATTATTAGTAAATAAAACTTTATCCACTGTGATTAGTAGAACAACTCAAATGATGGTAGAAGAATCTCGAGAAATATTGCAAATGATTTACAACAAAATAGGAAACGAAATATGCTCATATTCCATTAAAAAGACGTACCTATATGGAATGTATAGGTTGCTAATGAAGAACAACAGGAAATCCAGAATTATTCAAGTTTCAGTGTTCAGATGATGTATTATACTACCTACTTCAATATCAAAACTGTGGAATTCTTTGAACGGAAAAACAATATATAACAGGGTAACCAATGAACTAAAACGAATGATGACATGAACAACGTACAGAAAAGGATGATAAAGTCAGAACACCTGATTAACTTGCCCCTCTCTATGTTCAGCATCCTCTATATGATTTGAGAAGGGCATTTGATGGATACCTTATATATTGTTCATGACGTGCGTAGCCAAGGTACCAGATAACACTGGCCTCATGGGCAATAATATCCAAATATAACATCGTCAACATTATTGATTTGTTCAATATCCTCTACATTTGCTTCGATTGCTATGAATAACTGATATTTAGGGGCATTACGGAATCTTGAATGAACTCTCATTTATAAAAATCCATGGTCATTCGTATTTGCATCCATTTGAAATTCATTTTCATCATGATGATATACAGTATCTTGTATATACGATGCTGCCAATTCTATTCAGTTACCTATAATATTGTTATTCAATGATTTTGTTTTATTTTTTGATATTTTTCGAGATTCTTTTACCTTTACTTGAGTCGTTCTACTACTCGAAGAATATATAGGTTTATACATATCATTCAAAATATTCCAGAGAAAATTGTTCAAAATCTTTCAACAGATGTGTGTCGAACACATATTTGTGGAAATGCTTCAATGACATCAATATCAATCATAACTACTTTAAGGAAATTATCAGTAAAGGGCACTAGTTTTTGATCCACCCTGTATATTTTATATATCTGCAGAGTGAACTTTCACAGTGAACGATCGAGTTTTTAACCAACTTTTCTGAAATTTCAGGCATTTGGATATATCAATAAGCAGGGCTGGTGCAGTTTCATGAGAAATAGATCTGTCAGTTTAATTCAGGAGATGCTAATATCATAATCGCAATTGATATTGGTATCCTGCAAAATATCTGAAAATGAATGAAATTCCACTTTTCAATTTTTTTTAAATACTGAAAAACTTGTACTTTTCCACCCTGTATATCCGAATCATTGTTCTTTATAGTGTATCAAATCGGCCGTATGAACAATCGATGCATACTCGATTTGGTTTATATATTCAAAAAAGTCTCTTCACAATGGCCATTTGAAATTTTGGAAAAGTTATCTTTAGCACCCTATATAATCTAAACTGTTGAATTTAGAGCAGTGGTGCAATGGGGACATTTGATCAGCATCACGAGTTCTGCAATACATAAAAAATTCGAGCAAATCCACCGAAAGCCAATTTCCCATTGATGCGGTGCGAGGTCCTTTGAAATTCCATTGAGAAAACCACATTTTCATATGGAATTATATGTGAACCATGAATAAATATCCTGTCACTTCTGCAAACTTGTTCTGTTTCACCGACCTCTTAAGGTTAGCTAAATAAAAAAAACAAGATCATACCTCTGAAAAACTAAGCTAATTACTTTTTTCCACATTTTAAACTTTATGGCTGATATTTTAAAATTAGCAATGAATTTATATACTCAAGTTTACTATGCTAAAATTTTAATTAATTGTGAATTTTCAATTTTCTGAAATGGTACGGTTTACCGACCATAAAATAGTTGAGTCATCTTGAAATTTTTTTTAAAATTAACGTTCTATTGCACTATTTTCTGTAAAATATGAAATAAATGTAAAAAATATGACTTATAAAACATATAACCTGACTAAAAGTAATGAAAACCTTTAGGTGAAATAGTTTAAATAAAATTTACTAAGAACGAACTTTAAGCCACAAAACAGTTTCCCAACTTTTTCTCAAATCGTCTATTTGAGGAACTGAATAAACCACGTTTATTAATTAAGGTGGGTTCACTGATATTGCAAACGATATCTTCATCTAAATAACGTAGGATATCTTCCTTTTGGTCATGGTGATTGTTATCACAGAAGCTCCATTTATATCAATGATTCCTGAAAAATAGCTTCCTTCATAAATTATAATAATATAGCCACCAACTTTTTTTGTTTTATGGTATGTTTTCTTTTTTCTCGGTTTTGGCGTAGCTAGTTCGGATGATCCATTATTCTCATACTTTTGTTTTAGTTTTCGGTCTGCCTTTTCATTTTCCTTCTTTTGCTAGTCTGAGGATACTACGGTAGCTGTTAATTTTTTCACAACCTTTTTTATTTTTGCATCAATATTAATGTCTGCAATATATTCAGGTTCCGCGTTATCTATTTGAAAAGCAGATAAATTGGCAGTTATTGATCATTAAAATCACCTGTAGCTTCAGATTCGTTGGATATTTGTTTCCAAAAATCAAATAAACCTGCGTCTTTCTCGAAACCTCTCCTTTCATTACCACTATTTTTATTAGAGTCCCTGGGTGTATTCTTTTTTTTATTTCCTTCAAAAAATCGTTCGAAGTTGGGCTACTACTCCAATTATTGGTTTCGTTGAACTTGAGAATATTTTCTCTTTTTTCTTTCCATTTTTGAGTCTGGCAAATAAAAATAAAATGAATGAACTACCTGCAAAAGTACACAAAAACTTTTACTTAGTTTATTTCTGTATCATTAGGCCAAATTTTTTGATTTTTTATAGTAAGTAGGTGAAAACTATAAATGAGAAAAAAACAGTATAGGTCGTTAATAGCTTTTTACCAACCACCCGGTCGGTTATAGGCAAAACACAATTTTTTTTATTATCCTTATGCCGACCACGTTTCAGCAA
This sequence comes from Gonioctena quinquepunctata, assembly GCA_018342105.1. Taxonomy (NCBI): domain Eukaryota; kingdom Metazoa; phylum Arthropoda; class Insecta; order Coleoptera; family Chrysomelidae; genus Gonioctena; species Gonioctena quinquepunctata. The sequence goes on from JAFIRS010000972.1 coordinate 179,575, forward strand.
TAAATAAATTGAAAAAAAGATATGTCCATGTCTACTTGAGATATATAAGAGTATTTTGTAAATAGGTTAGTGTTCATTATTCAATAGCCAGTACAAAAGTTCAGAATCAGAAATGAGGAAAGATATAGTAGAAGTTAATGTACTGTTTCTAAAATATTTGAAAAAATTAAAAATACATTTTTTTCTTTCACGCTCTTTTACAATACAAATTTTAATAAAGTAAGTTTTATGGGAAAGATTTATTTAGTTTCTGGGTTAAACTTAATTTAAAAATATGTGCTGCTTTCCTATTAAAGACCAAATGGTCACCATGAGAACATCTGTTTTTCAGAATGACCTCAATCAAATTATTTTCAATTTTAGTAAAGTTAGTGATTCGATATAAACATATGATATTCAGATGGCTTGTTGGGATCTAGATCAGTTTGGTTGAAGAAAAACTATTGTTTCCTTGCCAACGTTTAGAATTGTATTAAATTCATCTTTGGGGGTCAAACAAAAAAGAACAAACAATGAGCTACAAGAATTGAAACATTTCCAGTGAATTATAATATTAAAAAGGGGGACTTACTATAAATTCGTTTGATGTAAATAAATCTTAATACATAAACCGATATAATAGATACACGAAAATAACTTTCGCGGGACAACAGCTTCCACATTGAGTACTAGACAAACAAATACTAAGATAAAATTCAAAAAATATCCGTGAAACTTATAGTTTTTAATATCAATGGAAAAAAACAATTGTAAAAAAAATATGATAAATCATTTCGGAATCCGACTTATCAAGTTGAAATAGGTGTTTAGTCCTTCTATGTCTCTTCTGGTATTGACCAATCTTGGTGAAGAATTTCTATCATTTCGCTAAGAACTCTTTTTGATAGGAAGGGGTTTTTTATCAAGGATGATGGGGTTTGTGAAATCAAAAGTATGACCTTTTTCTCTAGTATGTTCTACTGGAGCAGTGGGATTTTGGGCTTATGTTTTTTGTGTCCATATCGTGTTCAGATATGCGTTTTTAAAATATCGGCCTGTTTGACCTATATAGCATTTAGTACAATTGTTACAGTTAATTTTATAGATGACGTTTGATTGTTGATCAGTTTTAGGGCATGAAAAAATGAAAAAAAAAAACTTTTTACCAACAATGTTGTCGTTTTGGAATTTTCTTCTTCGCAAGTGTTTCAGAGAGATTTCTCACATTCGGTATTTTGTTGTATTTCATTGTAAAATTATTAGTTTTGTTATCATGGAGATATTTTTTTCATTGATGGAGGCTAATTGTTTTTTAAAGAAATTTTTAGATTTGTTCAAGATTTTTTTATGGTATTCTGGGTTCGGAATTCTGAGAACTCTTGTTTTCAAATTTTCAATTATTTTTATTTTATGTTGAAAATTATATTGTGAAAAATGGTTGAGAATCCTCTCTGAAAAAATTGGTATGTGATACCAATCTGATTTCAACATGTTATTTGGAGTTTTTATGACATTTGTGTCAAGAAAATCTATGAAATTGTTATTTTCTTCCTCTTAAGTAAATTTACATTTTGAATGGAAACTCTGGAACACGTCCAGAATTATGTTATGCCAGTATGACAATACTTTCATTAAAGTTTTTGAATTCTGTATAGATTCAAGTTATTTCAATAATAATGGAATTTTTTGCAAACAGAAATATGGTTTGGGAATGGGTAATTGCATGTCACCTATCTGCGCTGATCTAATTAGGTCAGAACTATCTGTCACTCTCCCCTTGTTCAAACGACATTTTCACAGCAATCACTAAAAATGTATTCCTTGTGATTATTTCTTGGAAGGGCCCACATTGCAAGTAATCATAATAGCGTCAACTTGAAAACCGATTGCAACAATTTGAACCTTATTTATAGAAACATTTTGAACACACTTAAAACCAACAGCCCTTATTACTCGGAAAAGAAAAAACTTCATCTTTATAAGGTCCGTTAATAACGAAAAAACAAAAAAAACTATAACTCTAATTCATTCCAGATAAACCAGTCTTTTGGGTATGATCTCAAACAAGAATTCTTTAGTGGTCCAACATTACTATGGATAAAATCATTACTTCCAACTGTACTCCTCTTTTCAATGAATTTTACGATTTGTTATGAAAAATCACAATTTGATATTTCAACATATGTAATTACTTAAATTAACTTGGATCTTTAGATTCTCCAGTATTTCACTTATATTTCAATCTTTACAACATTTCACACATAATTTTATTTATACAATTTTAGCAATTAAATCATCCATATGTCGTATATGTCTGTAACTTGATGATTTTGTAATTATGCCCTGAAGAAGGTGAATATTTCGCCAAAACGTTGGCAGTAAAACGGTCAATTTGAGTAATGCGTTTTACTAGTACACTTGCTCGTGATCTTTGAACAAGAAAAATATTATCTTTGGACGTGAAAACATAATAAATTCAAAGCAATCCGTATGTTCATTCCACATAAGTCTTGGATCCAAGTAAACCCCTAGGAACTTATCATTTGCCGGGTTTTCCATCTCAGGCACATTCCACATTGGATTATTGGAGAAATATGATGAAAAGTCTCTAATGTAGAGTTGAGGTGCATATATTCACTTTCCCATTCTCCATGAAGCTCTCACAAACCCCTCTACAAAAATTGTTGCAATATAGAAATACCTCAGCATGATACGAATCCTTTATTTAGTCCAAGACAAATTATAGAAATAAATTAAGGTGTATGATAATACAAAAAATACATACCTACATAGACAACATATTGTCACAAAAAGAGTAATGAAAACAACACTTTATCATTGGCAATTAAATAAAAAGTTAACAAAAATGTACATAACACCAGAAATATTTGATATTAGAAGTCATGATGTGTTGATAAATATATTAAGTAGCACATATCAATATGGTACTTTGTTCCTTTACGTAAATTTGAGAATTCTTGGTAATCTTCAACAGAGCCAGAGTTCTTGAATTTCTTGTGGAGCTTATTTTTTAGTTTAGATAACTTATTCAAATGACTGCCATACTATTTGGGATATTTAGTTAGGGATTTGAACTTCTGCTGGACAAACTGTTTAAACCTTGAAATAATAATTATTAATGTCATTTGTCTTGGATAAAAAAAGTCCAGTAGATATTATGAAAAATGTCATTCAACCCGACATAATCAGCTTTATAGAAAAGTAATCTACTAATGCATCCCTATTAATACCAATGCTTTCTAATTTTCTTTACAAATCTATCTGTCCACAGTTTGAAGGCTATTTGGAGGTCAAGTAAAATTACTCCTCCTTTTATCTGATTTGCTGAAATTATTATAATGTTGGAATCTAACTGGTTTTCCATTATTGAGTTATCATGACTATGCCATTGATCATATTTATTTGACCAAGGGTGCATATATACCAGTCACTATGAAAATACGAGAGTACTTATACATACATAATGTTTCGAATATTTCTGTACTAGTTGATTAATTTTAAACACTCCATTGCCCATTAATGACTTGGGAGAATCATTATACGAAATAGTCCATATTGGAAGCATTACAATTTTTTATTAGTAACGAATTTTTTATATAAATACAATTAATTGTAAATGACCGTGTTTTATTTCAATCCTTATATTCATACAGATGGTCATATTCATTTATGTTGCGTATAGGCACCTAGGATGATTCGTATCCCTACAATCAGCATTAGGGATACAAATATTGACTCTGAAGATGAAGTTCTCTCATCTCCTGAAATTGTACAGAATGTGGGTCTAATGGAAGACATTTTCTCTACCGACTGGACAGGGGTGACAACCAACAGCGAAGATTGCAGCTACAGTTCCGATTTGGAAAATATATCAGATACTGAAGTTGAAAATGACATGGATTGTTCGGTATTTGATACCGAATTGGCTCCTACTGATATGCTTACCCCTTCTGCTGACAAAGGTATATTTTTTTGATTCAATTTTGTGGTATTCTGAATGTTTTATTTAAATTTTATCCTTTCATTGATTTGTCTTGATTTTTCTTTTATTTTTGGAGAGTTTTAGTTGTCTGTGATCTATTGGACATTAATGCATTACCAGTAGCGTTGCAATGAGAGCTCCCCATAGGTAACTCTTTATTTCTTTCACTGAGGCATAACCAGATGTTATGGATAAAGAGCATGAGGAGAAAAATGTTAGATATATATTACATACTTTTATGACAATTCACCTGACTGGACTGTTTATGTTTATTTAGTGTATTTTTTTACAAAATATCCTTCATATTATGCTTCGTGACAAGTGAGAAATCAAAATTGAATCATTTAGTTTGGCAACAGAGTCGGTGCGTAGTCCACTTGTAATAATTGATCCCTTCAATATTCAATATAGTTTAATTTTTTCAACCACTCCAATCAACCATATCATATATGTTGAATTTTTGGGCCTAAACGACTTGAAGGTATTCTTCAGGAAATTATTGATGATGAGTGAATGAAATTCCCCAATTTCTTTAACGAAATTCAGTAGTTTCCTCAGCTGAATCTCTTTGACATCCTCCGGGTTCAGAATTATGCCCCCCAGTTTGATCTCCCTTTAGTGCACCAAAGCGGGACACTCAGTGAAGATATGCGATGGTGTTTCGTCATCTTCCAGGCACCATCTGCATATGAGATCATCTGAGATCCTGACAGTGTCGAATTATGACAGCGCGGGGCCCCTAGCAAATTCTATCAAGAGTCCCTTGGTTTGCTTTAGGTTTTTAAGCTTAAGATGTTGAATAAAACAGAACTGTTCCAAATAAACTTTTCTGGTTTTAATGCGCTCAAATTTAGAGATAACACTATGCATATCGATTTCTCTGAGCAATCTATATTCATCAAGGAGAGGTGAAATAGACGTTTTTGGCCCATTGTGTTCCTTAACTCATTTTTAATATGCTTTAATATTGAAAAAGAATGTTCGCCACTGCAGTTGGTGATCATGAGAGACAAGTAAATTCGCAAGGCAATTTCTATGTTTGGGAAACACGATTCTAATGAATTATTCATTAAAAGTTTATAAAATTGCAGTTCCAGAGCCTCGTGCTTCTTGCTGTCAATAGCAGTAGCCACATCTGTTTTGAGCAGCTCAGCAAACTGCACTAATTCGTCGCCTAGGCTGTCTTCCAAATCATCTGCGTAAGCACTAAGGATAATTGATTGCATTTTTCAGAATATCTTCTGTTGTAAGATATTTTAACTGTTGAAATACTCCAAAAACACTGGTTACTTTATGGTATGCTTTCATATGTTTAGCTAAAGCAGACAGTAAGTTATCAATAATGACAACAAACACCTGTTGTAGCGATAAGTGGTACGTATATACCTATCTTAATTAAAAAAAATACGCTCCTATCTTGATGTGCGGGGCCCTTAGCATTTGCTAGTCTTGCTACGTAGCTAATCCGGTACTGGATCCTGATAAGTTCCATGTGCCTGTTCAGGCGATTGTGTCCCGTTAGGACTCCACCAGCCTTTCGAGTGTTTTCATGAGAAAGGGCATTAGGCTGATGGATCGGTATGCCTTGGCCTGGGAGTAGTCGGTTTTCCCAGGCTTTGGAATAAATATGATCCTTACTTGCCTCCATGCCTCTGGTACGTGGCCCAGTGCCAGACATGATCGAAGTGCACTCATCAGGAGGATGATACTATCCAGTACCTCTTGGAGAAGAACCGGAAATATACCATCCTCCCCATCTTAGCTTCTCATGCTCTCTTGAGGTCGTTTCAAAGTCCATGTGAGTTTTCCTCATAGGGCTCGTCCTCAAGGGTGGCTGAGTAATTGGTTCTGATTCAGGGAAGTGAATGGAGATCAGGTATTGTAGAGTCTCCTCCGCTAATGTGGTTTCCCATCTATTAGGTAGGTACAGTGTACCCACTCCCTTCCCTGGATCTTTGGAGATAATTTTGCAGAGCCTTGCCTGTTGATGTTTTCTCAGTAGGCACTCCAACTGTCTCTTTGGGCAGACCTATAATTGTCGCAGTGGAGTGGTACCTGCATTCGTTTTGCTTTTTTTAGAAGCTTTCTTGTTACTCTTTGATGGTTCTTGATTTCCGAGTTCCACCAGGGCGATCTCTCTTTAAGATGGCAGCTGTTTTCGTACGAGGAAATGATCGCCTTGTCACTTTTATGTTTACATGGTTCAATTTGGTTGTTTCAATTGAAAGGCATAAGTGAACTATGTAATATCGCCATTATGAAATCATCCTTCTAAATATTCTTTAACAGACTCGTAAACAACTACCAATAACATGTAGTTAGTATTAATTTTCACTTAGATAGATTTGTTCCTTATAATATAATTATAAAAGAATAACTGACTGGCATATCAACGCACAGCCAAAACTCCTGGGGCTAGGACCCTAAAAATTTGCATGTGGGTTTCTTTGACACTGTAGGTGAGCACTAAGGAAGGAGTTTTGGAAATTTAACTCCTAAGGTGGCGAAAAAGGAGATGAAAGTTTATGAAAATGCGTCATTTTTGTATCATTAAATCTGACAAACTGTCAAATTAATGTTCGAAGCTAGATGGAATCCCATAAATAAAACCAGGAAAAATACAAATTCTACGCGGATGAAGTCGCGGGCACCAGTTAGTAACATATAGTCTACGTTATTCGATCGGATGTAAATCAATGAACAAAGCCATCAACTGTCCAGTGAGGTGAACAATGTTTTTTTTTCTAATTGAAAATTGATATGAGAATTATTCGAAACATCTGGATGCCTTCTGGTCCCATATATTTAGTTATAAAATGTTAATTTTGTGTTTTAGTTAGTTGTATCATCTGGGAAGATAATGTAATAAAAAAGGCAGACTTATCAATGTTGGATATCAGTTCAGCGATTATCTGCAAAGTGGATTCAATGCCGGGAAGTAGGGACTACTTTTACTTTGGAATAGTTCTATCTACTGCTCTTGCCTTCTTGCCTATCATTTGTAGACTGGTGAATACTTCCTCAGAAGCTAGTATATTAGATGCTCACCAATTCTTAGAAGAAATTTATGCTAACGTTACCACGTCAATTTTGAAAGATCAGCATTCTACTTGGCCTTTTATCACTACTTTCTGAAGGGTGTTTTGCATGAATTGAAAACGTGTTTGTGTTCATCATTTGATGGGGATCCATGGTGAGTCCATTTCGTAGAAAATTCTATTGTATCTTTTACACAAAATCAATTATTTCTGCAAAGCATTTTATCTTGAGGAAAAATTTTGGAATCATTACATGAGTTCATTGGTGCTCAAGATGATATATACAATCATAATATTTTCTGTATGAACAAATAATATTTTTGTGAGTTCATTCACAGAAAATACAGCTATTCATGAATATATTAGATATTTACCTAACCAGTTCATTAGATTGGGACCTCTGAGACGAATTATCAATTGTCTTCCATATCAATTAGAAAAAGACATAATTTCATAGTGTTTCTTTTTTGTTATAGTGATACATTTAGTTTTATTGTTATGAAAAAGTATTAGTTATTATAAAAACTCTTACTGATCTTACATTTTTTTAAATCGGCTGAATTGTGCCTTCAATTGCATATGATTTTTCAAAAACCAACAGAAATCACCAATGAAATGAAATTAAATGCTCAAATCTCTTATAGATCGAGAGGCACCAACACAAAAAGTATGACTATCTCTATATCTATATCATACTGTAAATATATCACCAAACAGTGACTTTTCAAAACCCGTGGCAGACACATTGTTATTTTTACAAGCTTTTATTTAGTTTCTTCACCTGTCCCGATGTTTGTCATCAAATCTTGCAAGTTAAATTTGACCCACTTCTAGTTGTTCGATGAACGTGAAATTTGGCAGGTGTTCATAGTTCCCGTCACAATGCATTTGTTAGAGAAAAAAAAAACAAAATGGCGGCTCCAAGATGGCGGACGAGATTTGTGTTTATGGTCCGATTCGATTCAAAATTGGTATGTGGGGGTTTTCAGCGTCGAAGATTATGAATTGATTCTGACAAAATTCATAAAATCAAAATGGCGGCTTCAAGATGTCCGACGATTTCTGTGATTATGGTCCGATTGTATTCAAAATTGGTATGTGGGTGTTAGGGGTAACTAATTTTGTCAAAATCACAATTCAAGATGATAAATACATTAATGATCCGATACAAATGGTTTTTTAGATAACTAAGCAATAAATATTAATAAATACTTTAAAAAGCTTATTCAAATACCTAAAGTACAAAATATTGCTTTGATGTGTGCGTTAGGTTATTCCGGGAGTTATAGATTCATAAGCTTGTCGCATCTGTATTCTAAATGAAAACTTTGCGCAACAAGCTCTTGAATCTATAACTCACGGAATAACCTAATGTCACACATCCAAAGCAATTATTTTGTACTTTTTAGGGTATTTGAATAAAAGCTTGTTTTTAAAAATGTTTTTTTTTATTAATTATTTTATTTATGAACAAATTGCTTGTAAATCCAATACCGGGCCTTGCCAAGCAATCCACTCTCACTAATTGTCACTATCATATCGTTATTTTGAATGTAAATATGCCTGTAATAATATGCTCATCAAAGATTTCAAATATATCTTGAAAAATATATTGAGGCCGAGTATCAAATTGTAGGAAAAAAAATTTATTTAGGTGGGGACACTTTTAATAAAACCAATTTTGAAACAAGGCTTGAAATGTAGATCAATCACAAAAACCAAGGGAAACTTACCTACACCGACAAACTTGAAAATACCACGAAAAAAATGAGGCTTTAGACAATCTCATGACTGACAAAAGGCAAATTTCCGAACTTGAGATGCGTTTTCCTTTATTGAGTATAAATATGAAAAATAAAGGGCGAATATTAAATGAAAGAAATTATGTGGTTGCAGTTGAAAATTAATTTAAAAAAATATTTTTGTAGTATAAAGTTTTTTGTAGATTCATCTATCTAGATGATATAACCAAAGCACAGCTATACTATACCACTGTGTAATTGAATATCTCGAAAAAAGAGATAAAACCATTACATGCTTTCGTGCCTATGTTTGCATTTTCAGGGCTATTGTAAATTTCAAACTGCACTATTACAGCCTTGATGATTGTTCAGGCGCAATTTCAGGCTGCAAACTAAGAATTGACATTACAATGTTATAATTTAGTATACCTGACATTTGTTCAACTTTCTTATCTGTTCTAATATTTATTCTTTCTGTCATACTGAACAAACGAAAATATGTGATAATTCATTATTTGTTGGTTGTCGGTCCACTTTTTGCAACCTGATTTCGAAACGTCGAAATCCTGATTAGGGAAATGAACCAGACCTATTATTTACAAACAATCATACCTCGCGATGCGTTTTGATTGACGTCAGGAAGAAAGAGTTAGGTTTTAGATGATGAGGAAGAGTCTGAGTGCAACCATCTTTGCTAATCATGAAGGTGGATTTGAATTAGTATTTTGGATGAGTGAGAACAAGCATTTGTTCATGAACTATAACCATTGACATATTATTTTGGGTCACTGGACAAAATACATGTGGGATTAGTGTTTAAGTGATCATTTTTCACCTTTTATTAGACTTGGGGACGATGAAGATTGGTCTGATGATTCAAATGAAGATAATACTTTCGAAGAATATTCATAACTCTACTACATAAACACGTACAAGCTGGCAAAGACACTATTCACCCATAGCCAAAAATTTCTCACGATTTTAGAATGATCTTTGAGCACAAAATTAATGACCTCAAAACCCCCACATTCAACAACTGCTATAAAGGTGAAGTGATATTATACTGTTGCTTACTTAATGCGCTAAGCATCACTATATGGAAAATGTAATGCCCACCTATTTTTTCTTTCAATAATCCCACAATTTTTAAGTACCAATATCTAACATTTCATTCATACATGTGGATTGTATTTGGCAAATCTTGAATTCTTTGTTTTCCAAGTGTTTTTGAATGTTTGGGTATGTTTAAAACTCGTCATACCATGCATCTACGAAATGATGCTGGTAGCAAACAAGACTGACATTTCTTGAAAGATTCCATATATTGAATTCATTTGAAGATTTCATGAGCACACAAGTGAGTTTTTCCCTGTTGTATTTCTTCCTGTGAAATCATCCCAAAGTCTTTCAAAGAATCAGATTTGTGTACTCGATTTTTTGGATTGTATATATATCATCTGGAGTGTCATTTAAAAGGGCTTGTTATGAGAAACACAACATATTTTCTTCTTAATTTTGAACAGCATGAAAAATATTAAAAAATGAGTGAATGTAACACGTTAAGCCCGCATGGTATTTAACTGATGCCTCACTTCAACCTACCGTTGAGACCGCGAGGTCAGGGTAAAGACACACAGCAACATTTAGTTTCAGGCCGGGTGGGTGCTATGTTGACGTTATGGCAAATAAAAACTTCTGGTCCCAAGAGTACATCACTGTTTATTGGTTTGGAAAATTTCAATATTCCAAAAAGTTACATCAATTTTTGTGTTTAATTGCATTATTTTAACAAATAATCATTCATTATCCGAAATTACAATAATTGATTGACTAATACAATAATCATAACAACAAAATATTTTTGTACCATTGGGAGTTTTAGAAAAACAACAAACACTTCATTAGAGATACGCGGTCCAAACGGTCGTAATTGTTTTGGTCAATGGTATTGACATTTTTATTGACAAAATCAGGGCTTAAAAAAAACTCTGGTCCAACAGTTCGATATTAGCGGGGTTAACGTGTTAAAGTTCACAGGAAAATTATAACGAAACACAGAACAGAACTCGTACTTGACCGCTTTTTCATCATGAAGTATTGGAAAATTCTGATTACTGTTATGTTCTGATTACTGCTATGTTATGATCTGTTTAATAAAAATATTATAATCTGATTTTAGGGGATACGTTCTTATGACAATCTCCTCTTTTCAACGCTGGATTCTGGCATCTACCATATTCTTTCTGCTTGCCGTGGCGGAGAGAACCTTCAAACAAAGGCTGTTGTATGCCAAGCTATTTTCTCATTTGACTTCATCAAGACGAGCAAAGAAATCAGATATACCACATTTCCGATTGAACAAAGTTTTGAACATTAAAACTTGGCTATCGGTAAGGTCCTATTTGAAGAAAAGGGGCCCTCAGAGATCTGTTGACGTGATTGTGTCTACGGCCTTCGTCGGCAATCTGTTGCTGTTGACGTTTTTATGTGTTGAAGTGCTGAAGGTAAGTTTTATAAAAAAGGTTGTATGTTGTGATTGCAAGAATCTATCATCACATAATATTCAAATTTGAACAGTTGTGAGTTGTAACATTGTATAGCATTTTTTTTCACAAACATACCTGAATGGATAAACTTTTGAAATAGGTACAACAACGTTTCTTACTCAGATCAGTGAATTTACTCTCTGCCTGCTTCCCCTTATCGAGTTATCCCATTTTCCTGTTATCCAATTTTCCAGTTATCCCGTTATTCAGTTTTTTCTGTTATCCCGTTTTCCCATTATCCCGTTTTACCGTTATCACTTTCTTCCGTTATCCTGTTATTCCGTTTTCCTGTTATCCCGTTTTCTCGTTATCCCGTTTTTTTCGTTATCTCATTTTTCCTTTACCTCATTTTTCGTTACTCTGTTTTCCCGTTATTCCGTATTCCCGTTTTACTGTTATCCCGGTTTTCCGTTATCCCATTTTTCCATTTTCCTGAAAAAAGCCAAATCGGTCCAGGCATTCTCAAGTTATGAGCTTACCAACACAGACATTCATTTTTATTATATACTGACCCGACAGATGTTCTATCCAAATTTGTATATTCCCTAAATTTTTTTTCCTGAACTCTCGTCCACATCGAATATTTTTTTTCATATTTCTTTTGTGTCGTTCCATCTAGGTTATGCCTTTGACTCTGCCCGCTTCTCTTTATCCCGTTTTTCTGTTATCTTGTTTTCCCGTTATCCCGTTATTGCTTTCTCCCGTTACCCAATTATTCCTTTATCCTGTTATTCCGTTTTCCCGTTATTCCGTTTTCCTGTTATCCCATTATCCCGGTCTCCTGTTATCCCGTTCATTATCCTGTTTTCCCGGAAAAAATAAGCCAAATCGGTCGAGCCGTTCTCAAGTTATGAGCTTATTATCAACACAAACAGGCATTCATTTTTATTGTATATTATATATTCCTTAAAACTTTTCCAGGACGAAGGAATTTCCAATAACTTTTCTAAAAATCCTTTCCCTAAAAACCTTATTCAGAGTATTGCGAAATAAAAAAAAATAAAAATGCCAAATCGGTCTAGCCATTCTCACGTTTTGCACTTACAATGAATCGATATTCGTTTTTATTATACCGGGTGACACAGGGTATCGGGCCACCCCTGTAACTTCTGCATTTGTGAACGGATTTTTCTGAAATTCGGTACAGCAACTTTGGTTTTTCAAATAGAACACCCTGTATATTTTTACATATTCAAGTTCAACAGGTCAAAACAAGTCCAAACCCTATGTCAAATGTAATTTTTTTGAAACAATTAATTAAAATTGTTTTTTCATTTTACCTTGTGGATACATGCGATTTGGTCAAGGCTATTCACAATGAGTCGCACATAACAGAAAAACAGAATTTTTTCAGAAAAATTATTTTTTGTGTCATTTATTGATGAATTAATACAGTCACATCACATTTTGATCAAAAATATTTTTTTTTCAAATGAAACCTCTATGAGCCACCTACCTGTCTCTCTAGAACATTCATTAAGGAAAAAAATAAAATGACATCTCATTTTTGTATTTCGGTGCAGTAACAAATTGTATACATTCAAAAATCTACAACTAGTTCATGAGTTTCCTTGCAGTTCGAATAATTTTTCAACTTGGTAAGCTGTGAAAAACAACATTTCTGAATCTTGTCAACTAATTGTGTTTCGCTGTCATCTTTCATCTCAACTCTCGAAAATTAGTTAACTTCCGGGAATTAGTTTAGTAGAAATGTAAAATCAAAATTATAGGTTCACAAGAAGTGAACAGGTTGATATGTTATTAATTTACGGAGAATGATTGAAAACATTGCAGAAATGAATGTTTTGCTTATGTTGATTTTGATCCAACCGCTTCGACGCAGGAATTGGAATACCAATGCAATGTAAGTCGAGAAAACGCCAGAAGAATTTAAAAAAAACACCATTATCGTGCTTATAAGTATAACTTACACAATTAGTTGACAAGATTCAGAAATGTTATTTTCCACAGCTTACTAAGTTGAAAAATTATTCGAACTGCAAGGAAACTCATGAACTAGTTGTAGATTTTTGAATTTATACAATTTGTTACTGCACCGAAATACAAAAATGATATGTTATTTTTATCCTTAATGTATGTTCTAGAGAGACAGGTAGGTGGCCCATAGGGGTTCCATTTGAAAAAATGAATTTTTGATCATAATGTGATGTGACTGAATTGATTAACCAGTAAGTGACACAAAAAATAATTTTTCAGAAAAAATTAAGCTTTTCTGTTATTTGCGACTCATTGTGAATAGCTTTGACCAAATCTCATTTATCCAAGACGTAAAATAAAAAAACAATTTTAATTTCAATTGTTTTAAAAAAATTACATTTGACATAGGGTTTGGACTTGTTTTGACCTGTTGAACTTGAATATGTAAAAATATACAGGGTGTTACATTTGAAAAAACAAAGTTACTGGCATTTCCGGAAAAACCGGAAGTCCGCCATATTGGATTGTAATGTGATCAAGTCTGTAATGGTTGCTTATATAACTGTATCGAATTTCAGAAAAATCTGTTCACGAATGCAGAAGTTACAGGGGTGGTCCGATATCCTGTGTCACCCGGTATAGATATAGATAAACCAAACAGGGTACTTTGTCTAACAGCTTTTCAAGTTTAAATTAGTTTTACTTACTGATAATAAAATTAGAATCTTTGAAACAATCGATTTCAAAGTTCTTAAAAATATCTTTGAAACTATGGGCCATATGATCCTAAACCTTATAAATACTTCCCAGGAGTATGGCAAAATTCCAAATTCATTGAAGAAGTGAACTCCATCCTACTAAACTTGGAAATCCTATCAAGTCTTAAAAAAAGCTGTCTACAATCAAATGCTAGAATGTTGAATAGAAATGATATATTAATTAACAAACAGTCAGGGTTCCTAGGCTGCACTACAACACTCTTTGTGTAAATTTAAAACTGGGGTAGATAATGTTAAATATTTGATAGTTGTGTTTCTTGTTGAAAAGGGAAACATTCTCAATTGAATATTGAATTTAAAGATTTTTCTGTGAATTGAAAAATCCACGATAAAAATGAAGTTATTTTTTGCGAATGTCTAACAGAAAACAACTACTTCCTCGGCTAAAGCCATGCTGGAGTTTGAACTACATCTCATAGATATTCTGAAAGGACCCTAACTCAAAAGAAAAAATCTGAAAATGAAACTTTGCATTTTTATTTAGTTATTTAATTTTCTATTCTAGTCCTAATTGAGAACTCATATAGGTGAATGAGGCAAAGAAGAATGTTTTCCAAAGAAGAGTACTCACCAGAAATCATTTGTAACATTGACGCAAGAGAGGCATCGCATTCACTAGGTCTTCAATACATTTTTGTCGACGAAAATCTATTTTATGCTTCTACGATCATCAGGAAGACCGGAAGAAATAAGAAACACATTTTCTAGAAGCAATCTCACTTTGCAAAGATGGAAAAAAGTTAGAAACAATTCTTCTGCAGAGACGCTTTGAAATTAGTGTTTTTCTGACATTAAAACCTGTCATGGGGTATGATAGATTGAATTGTTTGAAAATATGAACTGGAAGCGTGAAATAGATTTTTGTCGACAAAAATGTATTGAAGACCTAGTGAATGCGATGCCTCTCTTGCGTCAATGTTACAAATGATTTCTGGTGAGTACTCTTTTTTGGAAAACATTCTTCTTTGCCTCATTCATCTATATGAGTTCTTAATTAGGACTGGAATAGAAAATCAAATAACTATCTGAATGAAAATGCAAATTTTCAATTTCAGATTTTTTTTTTGAGTTAGGTCCTTTCAGAAAAACTATCAGATGTAGTTCAATGTCCAGCGTGGCTTTAGCCGGGGAAGAAGTTGTTTTCTGTTAGACATTCACAAAAATAACTTCATTTTATCGATGGAAGATAGTGACTAAAGTTTGTCTTTCAGTCGCAGATGATTCCACATTTTTTCAATTCCAGAAAAATCTTTCTATTCAATATTCAATTGAGAATGTTTCCCTTTTCAACATGAATACCCCACAAGAGGTTATCTTGAACGATGGAAGATAGTGACTAAAGTTTGTCTTTCAGTCGCAGATGATTCCACATCTGATTTTATGAACATCCTGTTCATATTTTCAAACAAATCTATAAATGTCGCCTTCTTTAAATTTGCTGTAGTTCATGTTATTGTTTATGAAATTGAATATAACTTCAAGTGAAAATTGATGAATATTTCAGGATACTGTTTTGTTTTCACAATACTATTTGGAAGCACTGATCTGGTGTATCGGACTGGGCATATTGCTCTTGCGATTCATGACCTTGGGGACGAAGATAAACAAAAAATACAGGAACCTCTCTGTACTCATAACAGAACAAATAAATCTCCATCTGCAGATTGAACAGAAACCACACAAGAAAGAAGAGTTGAACGTTTCAAATAACGTTTTGAAACTTGCAATAGATTTGTTGAAGGTAGGGTCCATGAGAACGTTCATGAATACCTATTTATATTCTATGTAATCAATTTTCAGGAGTTGGAGAATCCTTTCAAGATCTCAGGCTTATCAGCAAATCCGATACTGTATAATTGTACAAAGTTGGTGATTCTTTCCGCTTTGTCTGGAGTCCTTTCTGAAATGCTGGGATTCAAGTTGAAGTTGCACAAAATCAAACTGAAGTGATCTCAAGTGATATTCTAGTTATTCAGTCTCTCAGAGTTCTGATTGTTTATGGTTTAATATTTGTTAGTAAAATGCACTATAGATCTATTTATTTATGTATGTAAATAAAGATGAGAAATAGACATGATGTTTTTCAATTGTTTCATAATGAAAGATATTTTTTACATATTTTCACATTTCTTCAGATTTTATTTGCTTGGAATAGATTCTATGAACCTTTTTCAATGAGTTGGATACAAAATAAATAATTTAAAAATAATTGTAACGCTCACATATCTAATGAATCAATTTTTCTTGCGAGGGTACTTTTCAAATGAATTTAAGAAGACCTTGGAAATTCCACTTTACAAGTAAGGAAATCATGATGAATTAGACAAATTTTTCTGCTTTGTCTGCACTGTCGAAACTGTATGGCAAAGTAATGGACACTAGAGTTCCGTTTCCACTCGTTTCTTCTCTAAAATTCATTCAATTTACTTTCATTAAAAATAATTATAATTCAACTGTGGCTGGGTTTCTTCAGAAATCTCGAATTTAACTCACTGTGTAAAATATCAGCTTAACTCAAAAAAAATAAATTATAGTTATGTATATTCTAGTGAAACAGTGATATTTATATTGTAATTGTTCACCTCTCACTTGTTTATTTAGTGTTTTTATGGTATTTATATATTCTTGACAAAACCTTATAATACTATTGTATTTTTTATGTTGAATGAAGGATATTCTATTCTATAGCGCGATTAACGTAAGATATCTCTTCTACATGTCACCGGCCAGTGAAGTTGAACACAATCCGATAATTTTGTAAATGCAGATAAGTTCATTTGAACCATTTTTCATAATACTCTATAATCTTCCATCTCGTTTATCATCTATAAATATCTTATGGAACGAAACAGCATTCTTATCCTCTCCAGAGAGACATCAGGAACCTGGCCAATCAGGAAGTTCCCGAATCTCCCTCAGAAGTAAGGCAGGGTAAGATTCTTAGAAGGCACTGAACTTAATTTGATCTCTTCATTTCAGTCACAATTTTTTTTTCCAGAAGTTGTAGATTGTACAATACCCTTCATATATTCAAGACCCGGGACTCCTTGGGAAGTGTATCAGTTTCCTGGGAGCTAAGTTCCTGATGTCTGAAGGTTTTAATGAAACCCCTTCGAGGAACTTGAACCTTTTGCAAACCAGCGTTTGGCCGTCGCAAAGTAGGTGTTCTGCAGTTTCAGCGAAGTTTTTTCAGTAATGACAGTGTCCGATCTATCCATTTTATTGAGGTGATTCTTTGTCCTGGAACCTTATTTGAGTAGGTTTTGATTTGATCAGCTTCCCAGAGTCAAAACTCTTTTTTGGAGAAACCACAGAGGGGTTCTGGGTCAGGAAAGTGTTTGCCCCTTCCTTGGCAAGGCAGTCTGCTTCTTCATTACTTCTGTTTCCTTGTGACTTTAACTAGAAATTCACCACTTTCTGTGGAGATATCTTTGTGGTTATTTATTAATATCCTCAAAATATCACTGTATTTTAGAATTTTTGTTAAGAAAGCAATGATGTAAAATAAATATGTTTACAATGAATATGCGTCATCACAATGAAGATATCTTTCAATGTGCAATTTGAGACTTCGCGAAACTGCCAAGTGATGTAACGTGTTTTCTGGGATTTTCAGTGAAACATTCAAGAATGCTGAAAAAGGAAACATTCTCAATTAAAAATATAGAAAAAAAATGTTTTCAAGAAAATTTAAAAACCCAAGATGAAAATCAATCATTTTATGATATCTAACAGAAAACAAGTACTTCTCCGGCTAAATCACTCTTTGAAACCTGTGTTTTTTAACAATTATTATCATGAAGTCTATTTAAAAAATGAAATTTAGTCACTACCTTCCATCGTTCAAAACAACCTCTTTGAAGGTATTCATTTTGAAAAAAAACAGTTTCTTAGTTGAAAATTGAGCAGATAGATTTTTCCCGAAAATTGAAAAATTTATGATAAAAACGAGGCCATTTTTTGTAATATCTAAGAGAAAACAACTACTTCCCCGGCTAAAGTACTCGCTGGGCATTGAAATATATCCAATAGTTATTGTACTGATATTGAGTTAGACCAAAAGAAAAAATCTGAATGTAAAAATTTGCAGTGTCGTTCAGATAGTTATTTCATTTTTCAATCCAGACTTGCCTGGGAATGTTTTTCAAAAAGGATTTTGTCTTTTGAGTTAGGATCCTTTTACAATATCTATCAGATGTACTTCAATGTCCAGCGTGTGCTTCAGTCGGGGAAGTAGTTGTTTTCTATTAGGTATAAAAATGCTTAATTTTTATCGCACATATTTTAATTTTCAGAAAAATGTTTCTTTTCATTATTCAATTGAGACTGTTTTCCTTTTCATCATGAATATCAAGAGGTTATCTTGATCGATGTTCATCTCTCAGTCGCAGATGAATCCTCCACATCTGATTTTATTAACAGCCTGTTCATGATTTTTAAACATATCGATTCAAGAATGCATTCATACACAAAAAATGTTTCAGAAATATCTTTTGAAACATTTTGAGTGAAACATTTCTTACATAGATCATTCACGGTTTCTGCAATATTTCAATAACATGTTAGAGTAAAAAGATGAATCATTTCAAGTGAAAAAACCCGATGGCGCGGACAGTTGGAAAGGTAGAGTTCAGAATGTATATATTGATTCTGAAAAAGCCATCAATCAAGCTAACGAATCATGTGTCAGAAAAAAATAGATAATTTATTCACTAGTAAACACAAACAGCATTTCTATTTTTCTATAAACCTCAAACTCTACATAAAAAATTGGAGAAAAATTAAAATCCCTCTGATCACTTTTAATATTTTTAGTAATCTGGCTCAATTGAAAAAAAAACAGAAATTTTATTTTTGTATAAATCTTAAACTTTTTAATCAAAAGTTGGTGAAGGATCCAAATTTTCCCAAATTCTTCCTAACATTTCTATGTAATCTGACTTAAATCGAAAGAAAGAAGTATATATGGTTATAACCAGCATACAAGGATATATTAGACACAACTTACTTGGGTTTCAATCCTTATTTCACTTAGAAAAAATAATAAATATTATTCAACTTTTCTTTCAACAGCGCCATTTTGAAACTACTCGACCGATTTGGCCTATCTTCGAACTTATCCGAGGCATTGATAGGAAATATTTTTGTGCCCAATTTCCTTCCATTCGGCTGAACAATGTGGCCTCCACTTTGTTAACAAATTTCGTGATATCCCACGAAACGAAGAAATCGTATTAATTGGTCTACCATTGACTGCTTCCCACTAATTTCTACATAAATTATCGAACAGTCACGAAAATATCCCCTTATTTATATATATATATATATATATATATACAATTATAAATAAACCTGTGGTATATATATATATATATATATATATATATATATATATAAGTGTGTGGGAAGTATTTGCTGACTAGTTAGGTACCAAACTAGGGATATTGGGGTAAGCAGCAATGAAAAAGTAAACTCTTTAAGGTTTATCCAAGCTTTTGGAAATGTTTATTTCCATCATCAGGGAGACTACAATAGATGAAAAAAACCAATAGTAATACATATTCAAGTGAGGAACAATATGATACTCACAACTTTGTTGAGGTGGGTTTCAATGATGTTAAACATATTCATTAACATAGTGATACAAAAGAAAAAAAACGTAGGTCAAGGAATAAAACGAAGTTCAAAGTTACTACAACCAGATTAGCGTTGTTTAAAATTATATAGATATAAATGTGTACTCTATGTGGTGTGACAAGTGAAACTGACAGGTTAGGAATGAAACTCGCAATTATGTTTAAGCCAACGACACCTGACGGGTGTCACTTGGAATTATTTACAGTGGAGCCAACTGTTAGATTAGTACCAACTGATGTTAGCAGGTGGCGGTAATGTTAAAAAGAACTATTATTTTACATTACATTGTTGTTAATTTTGATTGATATCTAAAAACAATAAATAAGAGATCTCCCTCAAATGGTTAATATCTGTTTTTTTATTTATACAATTGTTTTCTTGGGAAATGACAGCCATTTCTGAGAATGTTCTCTTAGATGTATGTGACTCTGTCGCTAGCACTCTCACTGAATCGTAATTCATCTGGTGGTCAAATTCATTCACATGTTCTGCCAAAGCAAATCTTTCAGCATGCAATCGGCAGTCACTTTTATGAGAAATTATTCTGTTCGATAATGATCTTTGCATTTGCCCAATATATTGTTTATTACAACCATGACAAGGAATACTATAAATTACATTTGACATTGAAAGTAATGGAGTTTTATTTTTAACTTTAGAATAAATTAATCTGAAGGTTAGAACTGTTTTATATGACATTTTAAAATTTTCAGGATCGTGAAATAATCTGGAGAGTTTAGGAGTTAAAAAAGGTTGAGTAGGCATAATGTTAGTTTCATTGTAGTACCCGGCGTGTAGGTATATCACTCAGAAGGACCCCTTTTGTTCAGTGAGTACATTTCTAGTGTATTAATCGATCCTGCAAATTTCACGATTCTTTTTCGAAAGATACGGGGGTGGTTCTGAGACAAATTCGGATTTTTCAGGACTGAACATTTTCCAGGAAACAGGTGTATTATTGAGAATTCGGAGATCCTGAACAACAATCCGAAGGAATTTTGGGCCTATTTTGCCCCCTAATATAATTCTCAGGAAAAATGGGTGTCACTGACCTGGGTGTCACTTGGAATTTATCACAGTGGTGCCAACTGTTAGATTAGTACCAACTGATGTTACCAGGTGGCGGTGTTAAAAATAACTATTATTTGATATTGCATTGTTGTCAATTTTGATTGATATCTAAAGACAATGAATACGAGTAGATCTCACTCAAATGGTTAATATATGTTTTTTTAATGATGCAATTGTTTTCTTGGGAAATGAAAACCATTTCTAAGAATGTTGTCTTTGATGAATGTAACTCTGTCGCTAGCACATTCACTGTATAGTAATTCATCTGGTGGTCAAATTCATTCACATGTTCTGCCAGAGTACTTTTATGATAAATTATTGTTAGAACTGTTTTATATGACATTTTGAAATTTTCAGGATTGTGAAATAATCTGGAGAGTTTAGGAGTACTCTCTTATATATGGTAATGAAGTGAAAAAAGGTTGAGTAGGCGTATTGTTAGTTTCATTGTTGTTTGAGACAATGTTCGAGTTATTACTGTTTAAGGCTAGTACTTCTAAGTGAGACGGAAGTATTATATATAATGTTATTGAGTAAAGTTGTTGGATGTGACTTTTCTAAGAAAAGGTTAAAGATGATGTTTGAATTCTGTTTATGGAATTAAGGATCTGAGATTTTCAGTACTCTTAATTTCATTAGTTTTACCAAGTCCACTTTCATAGACTGTTTATGATATGAATGGTAATTCAGGTATCTACCTGAGCTGCATGGTTTCCTATCCCAATCTACCAGTAGTTTGTTTTCTGTTGTCCGTATAAGCTTGGTATCAAGAAATGGTACGGAATTTTCGCTGTTCTCAGTTTCAATTGTTAACTGGATATGAGGATCGTAGCTATTGAAAGTATCGAGAATCTCATCCACACCATCATTCGGTAATGCTAATATAATATCATCAACATATTTTTTTATGAAGTTCAGATTGAAAGATAAAACTGGAATAACATTGTCTAACAAATCATTGTACGCTGCTAAAATGGGTGAAATGGAGATTCCCATTAGGGCACCAAAGGTTTGTTTATAATTTTTTTTATTGAAAGACAAATATGTATTATTAAAAAGGAAAGTCAACAATTCCAAAAATATCTCTTCCTTAATGCTACAGTAATTACGAATACGATCCCAATTTTTGTGTATTGCTCTAATACAAGCACCCAAATAAACATTGCTAAAAAGGGAGACGACATCTAAACTTGCAACAGTCTATGAAAGTGAACTTGGTAAAACAAATGAAATTAAGAGTACTGAAAGAGTTTCCTTAGTTTAAGAATAATTTATATATTTTTAAAATAGGCTTTGTTATCATTTTGATAATTACTTTTTGTACTCTCAGTACTAAGTGATGTCTACCTACCAGTGTAAAGTTTCAAGTTTAATTTTTCAGTTAAATTAGAATTTTGGGTTTGTTTAGTTTGTTGTCATCATTTAATTTGTTTTTCCAAATAAATATACTTGCCATATAAATATGTTGTTTGCTCTTGATAAAATTAATCATTGGGCACATTAGGAACATGCCATGGGCATATTAATGACAGGGTTGGTAATATGCCCATCCATTACTGTCCAATCATCACTTCTTTGGTTTTAAAGGTACGCTTTCTATAAAAAACCGAATTGAATATTTTGCATTTTTAATTTTTATCAAGGATTTCGCTTAACATGGGCATATTCACCGCATTACCTTACGTAAAAGTAAGCGGAACATTTAATAATTCCGCAAGTAGGTCATGATCGCGCAATCGCCCGTCAACAGCGTAGTCATAGCAACTGTCAAAATCAAAATGAAACAAACAAACTTTTTTGAAAGACAAATAACTTCTAGTTAATAATTATAAAATACAAACTGTTTAAAAAAGAATACCTACATTTTCAATATGTCAAGTGATAGTGAGAACGAAAATTTAACTCCTCCCAACGTCATGGCAATGGCAAGTAAATCACGCGAACGCTACGAAAATTGTTACGGTAGATTCATGGACTGGAGACTAAAAAATAAGGTGAATTCTTTCTCCGAAAATGTTTTGGTAGCATATTTTCAACACCTATCGGAAAAAATGAAACCTAGCTCTCTATGGGCCTTTTACTCAATGCTTAGATCGACTCTAAACATAAAAAACAACATAAATATAGAAGCCTATTCCAAGTTAATAGCGCTATTAAAAAAAAAATCGGATGGCTTTAGAAGCACAAAATCTAAAATTTTAACGGCCAAAAATATTCAAGATTTCCTCCTGACAATCAGTACTTGTTTATGAAGGTAAAATATGTCCACTAATACTATTTTCCACACTTACAGTAATTTTTTTTTTAGACTGTTCTTATAATGGGCGTAAGTGTTGCATGCCGAAAACAGGAACTGAGAGATATGAAAATTGAAGATGTTGAGGACACAGGAAAATCCTTCATTATTGAAATTCCAAATACAAAAAACAAAATTCAACGTTCTTTTGTGATCTCTGACCATTTTTATTCTAGAATCAAAAAATATTACACTATACGTAAGACAATACTAAATGAAAATTAACCTTTTTCTTTAAAATATATAATGGAAAATGCACCAAACAACCCGTTGGGATAAACAAATTAGCCAGTATACCAAAAGATATTGCAAAATTTCTTAAACTAGAAAATCCTAATCGCTACACAGGACACTGTTTTCGCAGATCTTCGGCAACTATTTTAGTCGATGCTGGGGCGGTGATCTATTGGATTTGAAGAGACATGGTGGCTGGCAATCGTCTTCAGTAGCAGAAGGTTGAGTTGACAATTCCTTAAAAAACAAAGAACTCACCTCATCGAGTATATCCTTCGCTATTTTACATAATAGTAATGTAACCTCAACAAATGAAAATATTACAATGTCATATGATTCGACACATCGAAATACTTCTAAAATATTTAATAATTGTACAGTAACCATAAATAATTATAATGTTCCTGATGTTAATTAAACCAACGTAGTAGAACCAATTATATCCTATATGATCATCAAAGTTGTGAAACATATATCCTCTATAATTTAAAAAAATCGTTCGGAATAAAATTGTTCAAAAAATCTAGAGATGCAATAATATACACGGTATCCCATTTGAAGAAATGAAGTACCCTGTCATAACTAGTTTTTAGATATCTCTGTATACATGAAACGAACAACAAAAACGACAACTAAAATAAAAAATCGACGTGTTTAAGCATCATTTACAATACCTAATAATAATGAAAATATTAAAAGTAGTCCAGACTTTTTTGGCACACTGTATATGGCCGTAGTTAAAGTATAGTACGCAATGCGTGTTGTAAAGCAATTACGCACTCATGGAATTACGCACGTAATCAATTTTTGGAGCACTTGCCGACATCCGATTGAGCTGAAATTTGGCAGGTGTTCATAATTCCGCTGACAATAATTTCGCATAAATGAATTTTTGTTAGAGAAAAAAACAAAATGGCGGACGATTTTTGTGATTATGGTACGATTCGATTGGTATGGTATTCAAAAATTCAAGATGGCGGCTCCAAGGTGGTGGACAAGTTTTGTGATTATGGTCCGATTCGATTCAAAATTGGTATGTAGGGGTTTTCAGGGTCGAAGATTATTAATTATTTTTCAAAATTCATAAAGTTCGATTCTATTCAAAATTGATATGTGGGGGTTTTCGGGGTCGGAGATTATGAATTCTTTATTAAAATTCACATGGCGGACGAGTTTTGTAATTATGGCCCAATTCGATTCAAAATTGGTATGTCGGGGTTTTTGGGGTCGAGATTATGAATTTAGTCGAAGATTATTCATTTTTAGTTAAAATTTCTAAATTGAAGATGGCAACTCCAAGATGGCGGATTAGTTAATCTTTAGGTGGTCTCCTCATTGAAGGGCTGAGTAGCTCAGAACTTATAGGAATAATAACGATGCTTCAACAAAAATGCATAGATTAAGGCGTACTTAAGTACTAATAAATAATAGTTAAAAAAAACTAAAAAACACGCTTTTATAGAGAACCAGACTAAAAAAATAGAAAATAAGGAAACAATTTATTTTATTTTGAAAAAAGCGTGGGCTGCATGGTATCGCCCCGGTGTGTAATGTACTTTATAATTATTGATACCATGCACCCCACGCTTTTTTCAAAATAAAATAAATTTTTTTCTTATTTTCTATTTTTTTAGTCTGGTTTTCTATAAAAGCGTGTTTTTTAGTTTTTTTAAACTATTATTTATTTCCTACTCTTTAGTGTGGTTTATTTATAAAAGCGTTTTTTTATTTTTTAAATATTATTTTTATTATTTTTTTGCAAATAAAAAAATGGAATAATCTTATCAAATTAGGTAATCATAATCTCCGACCCCAAAAACCCCCACATACCAATGGTGAATAGAATCAGACCATAATCACAAAACTCGGCCGCCATTTCAAAGCCGCCATCTTGAATTTTTCAATTTTTACAAAAGAATCATAATATTCGACCCCAATAACCCCCACATACCAATTTTGAATAGAATCAGACCATAATCACAAAACTTGCCGCCATTTAGAGCCGCCATCTTGAATTTTCCAATTTTTACAAAAAATTTATAATATTCGACCTCAAAAGCCATACAAAAAACATACCAATTTTGAATAGAATCGGACCATAATCACAAAACTCGGCTGCCATCTTGAATTTTTCAATTTTCACAAAAGAATCATAATATTCGACCCCAAAAACCCCCCATACCAATTTTAAATAGAATCAGACCATAATCACATAACTCGGCCGCCATCTCGAATTTTCCAATTTTTACAAAAGAATCATAATATTCGACCCCAAAAACCCCCATATACTAATTTTGAATAAAATCAGACCATAATCACAAAACTCGGCCCCATTTTGAAGCCGCCATCTTGAATTTTTCAATTTTACAAAAGAATCATAATATTCGACCCCAAAACCCCCAATACAATTTTGAATAAATCAGACCATAATCACAAAACTCGGCCGCCATTTTGAAGCCGCCATCTTGAATTTTTCAATTTTACAAAAGAATCATAATATTCGACCCCAAAAACCCCCACATACCAATTTTGAATCGAATCAGACCATAATCACAAAACTCGGCCGCCATTTTGAAGCCGCCATCTTGAATTTTTCAATTTTGACAAAGGAATCATAAAATTCGACCTCAAAACCCCCCCCCATACCAATTTTAAATAGAATCAGACCATAATCACAAAACTCGGCCGCCATCTCGAATTTTCCAATTTTTACAAAAGAATCATAATATTCGACCCCAAAAACCCCCACATACTAATTTTGAATAGAATCAGACCATAATCACAAAACTCGTCCACCATTTTGGAGCCGCCATCTTGAATTTTTCAATTTTGACAAAAGAATCATAATCTCCGACCACGAAAACCCCAGATACCAAATTTGAAGCGAATCGGACCATAATCACAAAACTCGGCCGCCATTTTAAAGCCGCCATCTTGAATTTTCCAATTTTACAAAAGAATCATAATATTCGACCCCAAAAACCCCCACATACCAATTTTGAATAGAATCAGACCATAATCACAAAACTCGTCCACCATTTTGGAGCCGCCATCTTGAATTTTTCAATTTTGACAAAAGAATCATAATCTCCGACCACGAAAACCCTAGGATACCAATTTTGAAGCGAATCGGACCATAATCACAAAACTCGTACGCCATATTGGAGCCGCCATTTTGTTTTTTCTTCACACAAAAATTTCTTAATGCATTGTCACCGGAATTATGTACACCTGCCAAATTTCAAATCATTCGGACGTCTGGAAGTGGGTCAAAATCGCGCCCAAAGGAGTCGGTTACAAACAAACAAACAAACAAACATACAAGTGAAGCTAATATAAAGCGTGTAAAAAGCACAAAATAGTATATCAATAGCTTTTATTCAATGCACTAAGTTAAGAATAATTGCTTTGATGTGACGTAGGTTATTCCGTGAGTTATAGATTCAAAAGCTTGTCGCTTCTGTATTCGAACTGAATACTATGCGCGACAAGCTTTGGAATCTATAACTCGCGGAATAACCTACGTCACACGTCTACTCCAAAGCAATTAATTTTAACTTTTTAGTGCATGTGAATAAAAGGTTTTTTTAATAATTATTTCATTACCAGTCAGTCTTCTTCACTGATTGACGAGCATTCGGATAAACAAACTTCTGGCAGTTTTTCTGAGGTCCGCCAACTGTCAAAGCTAGATTGGTGGACAAAGTGAATTCGTCCAGCAATATTCGCATTTGCCCAGCTTTCATTCATGGGAACCGTCAGATATGATTATTGGTGGTTTAGGGGAAGTTGCATAGTCATGTTCTGTTTAGAGTAAATGAAAATCATAGAGTTTTGAATATTCTTCATTTTACTTATTTTATCGATATGTACAGTTACATTCACATGATATTTTCCATAAGAGACCTTATTCTATTATTATCCTTATTTTTACACCTAATTCTAAATGCAAGCGTACAAAAATAGCCACAGTCCTATTATGATATGATGATATGAAATTTTTCGATATGATGCGAAAGTTAGGATATGCCAAAACCGATATGATCATGATATGGGCAACTGAGAAAATAATGAATTAAAATTACGAGAGGATTGAAGTATACTATATTATTGATGCTATAAGTGTAATGAGCAGAGCTGTAGTAACTTTGGAGATCAACTTGATCTGAAACAAAAACAAAAAATAATAAGATAATTTTCTATTTGTCTGGGCTGTTGTCAGCTATCTACTGTACCTTTTTCCATACTAACTCTCCTGGAAGTATCGTTGCGAGGTTTTTTCATGTTCATTTCTTCTCGAACGTCGTGGCTGGTACGGGTACCGGAAATACCTTCATCATAACCTGGAAAAAACATTCAAGCATGGGAATTGGATTAAAAAACTATTGGAATATTTTTAACCGATTCTGAGGTGAATTCGAGGAAGATTAGGTAAACTTCAATTCAGCAATACCAATAGAAATACGAATAGTAATAAGCGTATTTTATTGTTTTGAATACGCGAAAATAAGGAATTATTAATTGAAGTTGAATGTTAAATATGCAATTATTGAAAAGCATTCTTGTGGATACTTATATTTTCGATAGTATATTTGAAATGCACTGTAACGTTCAAAATACGTCAATAGAACAGACCCGAAAAAATCTGAGAGTTTACTACTGACAGTTGGAGGGATATTACTATTAGCCTTCAAACGACACTTATTCCTTCCGCTAGCCTTTTTCAATGAGGCCGAAGGGTGCTGGGCCCTCCAGTTTTAGACAAAATTTAGCGGTTTTTTATGATAAGATTACATTCCAAATTCGGTGAGCCCAGTACCCTTCCGCCCCATTCAAAATGACTGGCGGACACAATTGATAGAAATTGATTGCAAATGTTTTTTTCTGATAACCTCGATTATGTTTAATTTATGTCGGGTCCGCCTAACAATCCGCATACCGGTTTCAGGCTTTTTGGCCCTCTTCAGTACGAAGTAGTCACCAGCCAGAGATCCGGAGAGCTCTGGCCGAAGCGAGACACAACATAAACAAAATCACCATCAAGCCTATAACATCTTTAGGTACGCCGGAAAAGATAACTTTCAACCGGCGGTACCTATTGACAGAAAGACACACTCCATACATTTCTCCTACCTCGATAGGATTCTAAATGAAAGATTCCTTCTCAGTAGGAGTAGCTGAGTGGTCCGACTAGCATATATGTTGAAGAAAAAAGCCAGGTGAAGTGGAATAAAATAAGAAATAAAGTGCACAAAGTCATCTTTACAAAAGATTCAATATGAATTGAAACAAAACCACAGGCGAAAAACAACTACTTTCCTAGCAAATACCACGCAGAACGTTGAATGATATTCACCTGAAAATCTATGCAAACTTCCATATAATTGGAAATTGATTGCAAATGTTTTTTTCCGATAAGCTCGATTATCTACTACTCCGTACTGATGAGGGCCAAAAAGCCTGAAACCGGTATGAGGAATGTTGGGCGGACCCGACATGAATTAAACATAATCGAGCTTATCAGAAAGAAACAGTTGCAATCAATTTCCATTTATATGGAAGTTTGCATGGATTTTCGGGTGAATATCATTCAACGTTCTGCGTGGAATTTGCTAGGAAAGTAGTTGTTTTTCGCATATGGCCTACCAATTTTGTTTCAATTTATATTGAATCTTTTGTGAAGATAACTTTGTTCACTTTATTTCTTACAATCAAAATTCCTCCAATTGTCACTAGTAAACTCTCAGATTTTTTCGGGCCTATAGGGGCACTATAGACATATTTTGAACGCTGCAGCACGTGAACGCCAAGCTTTAGACGACTGCAATCGGCAGGCGTCGCTTTATTTTGTTGTAAACTTTGTTTTTTACTACCCTCAGTCGTAAACTTTCAATATTTTTATCCTCCTTTTTTATAACAGTTTAGCATCCCTCCTACCATCACTTCGCCCCAGAAATTTTTTATAGCGGGCTTGTCTAACGCATTATCGACATCGATAACACAAGTTCCCGTATTCAATGTGCGTAAACTTATGATACAAGTGACAAGGGCTCTTGGTCTATAATATAAGTAAATAATTTGTACAATACAATAATCAGTCCTATTATTCCAATTTGCCTATATTTCTTTTTTTCGTTTTTATTTAAGATATTTTGGTAATTTGAAGAATTAGTATAGATCCCAAAGAAGACTGTTCACCACTGCCTAAGAAAGAGAAAATTACAGCTATAACCGATGAATGCATCATTCACTGTACCAGCGACAACAGTAGTTTTGGAACGCTATCAATCCAACAATTTTGGTATTATTTTTTGATAACGCAGAAGCTTTGATCGTGTCTATGGATCTCAATTCCACTCATTGCGCCAGTTACTCACGTGATCTACTTTCTGGCTTGTACTTCTGTTCCTTCTCACAAAAGATGCAGATGGATGGTAGAATTGGTCCTGACTTATTTTGGTCCAATGAGTTTGAACGCCGCAACCGTACTCTGGAAGACACCTATGGTTCATCCAGATGTTGCGTTATGCTTAGCCGTTATATTAGCGAGTTTAGATTTCATGGTGAAGTTGCTTCGACATTGACAGTGGTACTTTAACGCAGGAAATTATTCTCCGGTAACTGACTTCGCAATTTCAGCAATCTTCTGTGTTCCCTTATCGTCGCAGCGTTCAGGAGAGTTTTCCATGATTCGGTAGATGATAGAGTCACCAAACTGCTGTGATCGCTGGTACAGTGAATGATGCACCCATTGGATGTAGCTATAATTTTAACTTTTATAGGCAGTGGTGAACAGTCTGCTTTGGGATACATACTAATTCTTCAAATTACCAAGATATCAGAAATAAAAAGGGAAAAGGAAAATAAAGGCAAATTGGAATAATAGTACTGATTTTAGTATTGTACAAAATGATTACTTATATTATATTTTTATATTATCCATGATAAGTAGAGCAACAGGTAAAAGACATATCTAGTACATGTAATTATCTGCCAATACAACGGAATTCGCCCGGCGGCCATCTTAGCTACCGAATTTTACAAAGAATAATTTCAAACATTGATCCTGCTGGATCGAAATTTGTATGATACTTTTGTTCTTACAAATGAAACCGGACCTTAGAATGGTATACTAAGATTTTTGCCCAGCGACCATCTTTGTGATGTCGTAACGTCACTAAGCTACCGAATTTTACGAAGTATCATCCCAAACATTGATGCTTCCTTCATGACGAATCTAAGGAAGGAAACCAAACCGTACGTTTTTGAGCATTCGGCTCTACGTCTATTATAAACAATACACGTTTCAGTTGGCCGCTCGTTGCGCTGTCATGTTTATGTTTTGCTCCTCGCTTCAGCGCCTCTTTCGGATATTCACATATCTTAAATAATTACTCTCGCTTTTCGTCTCTCTCTTTCTCATTACCGTGTGTATAATCCGATCTATCTCGGTGTATATGAAAAATATTTTATGCACGACCAGGCGTAAAGTAGCACTTTAGGGTCCGGATTTGCGGGCGTAAAGTAGCACTTTAGCGCCCGCGGACTACTTTATCGCCCGGCGGGCGATAAAATCGTTGAAAAGGCGCTAAAGTGAATTTCAATCTCATATCGATAGGAATCTATATTCCGATAGATCATATAATCAAACCCAAAACATTATTAACAATAATATAACGAAAACAATGCACATAAATTAATTTAAAGAATGAATTCTAACTTAATATTGACAATACAATTAGAACAATTTGTTGAAAATATAAACAGTTATTCATGGAAATATTTGGATTTGTTGTTTTCTGTTGTTGCAGATAGTTACTGATTTCAACTGATTCCTCATTACTAGAAGTCTGAAGAGAATGCATGTTATTATCTGGTGTTTCAGAGTAGTGAGCAATATTTTCAGATTGTCTGCAATGGCTAGTAGAAGGCTCATCATTTTCTACAATTTTCTTAGCAATCTTCAGCTTATTTGCAACTGAATTTTCAATATAACCTTCCACAACAGTCGTCGACTTCCACCCAGCATGTCTTTTAATGCTGATTATATCCTCGCCTGCATCTGCTAACATAGTTGCTGAGGAACGTCTGAAGCAGTGACCAGTATATTTTTTCGCATTAGAAATACCTAGGTAAGTGGCTATTCTGAATGGTATTTGACCGAATGTATTTTTTTCGATAACCTGTCTCGTACACTTGCCATTTTTATAATATAAAAAAAACCGCTTTTGATCATTTTGATCTCGCAAGGAAGAATATTTTCTGTAAATATCCAAATAACTTGGCGATTTCTGTTCTTTATCGATTATAGTAAATACTCGATCTATCTTAGTTTTGGTTTCTCGTATAGTTATGAGTAAGAATGTCTCGAAATCTTGAATGTCGTCCACTGTGATATTTGCCAATTCTTCGCGGCGACATGCTCCATAAATACCAAAAATCAGTTCTACCTACAATAAATTCTCAGATTAACATACTGAACATTGAGAAAACATGAAATTAGAACTTACTTTCATCATAAGATACAAATCGTCTGGTGCTTCCCTCAAAAATAACTCGATTTCTTCCCTGCTTAGAATCTTCGATTTCTTTGGTTTATAACCATCAAATTTTCGTTTAAAAAAAAGCTATCAATCTTGCGTATCTACTGATATCTATATTATCATGTACATTTAAAGTAGCTTTCAGCATGGAATGATATGACCACATGGTAGAGGGCTTACAATATTTAGATTTTTCCAGAAAATAGGCAAGAAGTACAGTCTCTGTGTATTTCTTATTTTTTACATTTTTCCCGTTGCATCACCTCACGAATTCTTCATACACCTTGTCGTATATTTTCTTGGATTTACTCGGCAATAAACTCAATTTCGCATCCTCAGCTGCTTTACTTATTTCTGGTGGAGTACAATTCACACTTTCTTCGTCGCTTGAATCCATTTCAAAATCAGTAATAAATTATCTGTGATCACAAAAATTGACAGCAAATATGGCTACTAGCCTATATAATCTTATTTCGAAAAATTGACTGAGTTGCCATGGTAACATTCATTCCATCACTTCTTGATTTATTCTGTTTCCGATATGATATGAATATATATCCTCATGGCAGCCTTGATGTATTTTTATCATGTTCTAGATATAAAGAGGTATCTATCTACATGACATCAAATATACCGGTCGTGCATAAAATTTTGTATGTATTTGCTTTTATGGACCTAGGCGTGTTAATAGCCCTCGCTATCGGTCGGGCTATTACTTACACGCTGCGGTCCATAAAAGCCTATTTTACGCCCTTGATACATAAATAACTATTTGCTCCCGGGTTACGGAGGGCATGGTCTGTTAATGTCACCGATGCGTAAATGCAAGGCTTTTTACTTTAAAATCGATGGAGAAAGTACGTACTTTCGACCGAGGTATAAAGAAAATATACTTATCAACAGAAGTAACTTCAGTGGTTATCAACGAATTTACTAGCTTTTTCAACCCTTTTTTTAAAAGCAATCAAAGCAAAATTCAGTAGAATTAATGAACAGCATATCTATCACATTTTGACATATCTGCCATATTCGTAGCACTTTCGGCTTCACCATTATAATTTAATCACTGTAGCAAAGGGCCGTCAAATTTGATGCTTTTCACCATTGGGTATTTTTTTTTCAGATGCTACCGGCACAATCACCTTTTTGACAGGAATCCAACGGTATATTCGAATCCTAAATCAGCTAGAAGCATATGATCAAATATTTTATTAAATTATACTAGAATAATTGAATTATTATCGAATGGAATACAAATTTCAATTTCATGTATGAAAAAACTCGATAATAACCTAATAACAAAAGGTGTATCATGATGGAAAAATCATATGGACCTAGAAAATGAAAGAAAACACATAATTGTAGAATCCAATATCAAAATGTACAGGCTGTTTCATTAGCAATTCAAAAGATAGGTATTCTTCTGGTAAAACTGGAAGTACTGAAAATATGACAGATATGTCAAAATATGCTTTGTATGCTGTTAAACTAACCCACCAAATTTTGTTTCGATAGCTCTAGAAAAAAGGATTGTTGGGGAGCTAGTAAATCCTTTGACATCTG
This sequence comes from Gonioctena quinquepunctata, assembly GCA_018342105.1. Classification (NCBI taxonomy): domain Eukaryota; kingdom Metazoa; phylum Arthropoda; class Insecta; order Coleoptera; family Chrysomelidae; genus Gonioctena; species Gonioctena quinquepunctata. The sequence continues at coordinate 212,944 of JAFIRS010000972.1, forward strand.
GTTTGGTTTTTTCATATGAATGTATTTGGGAAAGTTTATCTCTCTTCCTTCCTCAGGTTCTTCTTATGAAAATAATGTTTTTAAAATGTTTCAAGAAAGTCCTTGATAATTGTTTCTGCTTCAGTTCGTTTGCTGATATATGGAAAATGTCGATTGATTGTGTAACATTCGATTCTTTGTTTTTATATTATATTTATGAATATTTTTGGCATTTCATTTCGAATATCCATTATTTTCGTTATTCCTTTTAGCATTTGTAATATGTTTTTGTTTCTTTTCTAAAATTTTGGACTGATCGTATGTCATCCTCAATATCGTAGACTAAACAAGCTTCACGAGGAAAAATAAGGAAAATAGAAAAAAATCCCCATATACTATAAATAGAAACTCTAAAATAATAGAAGTTTATATAACAAGAACGCAAAATAAGACTTCAGAGGATGATTCGGAATATTTAGAGACGAGGCGCCAGCATATATTCATCAACTACCAACATTGGATAAGACCCACTGTAAACAAATTGAAATAAAAAAATCACTAGGTCCTCTCATGCGGGTGCTCAAAAAACATTACATATTCGCAACTTTTGAATTACGACACGTTATATAAATATTTCAGGTTAGGTTATTTATTTGACATTTTGACCATTTTGTCCAATTAATTTCTTCAATTTTATTACTAATTGATTTATTTTGAACTAAAAATTGGATGGCAGTGTATTTCATATATCACTTCTCAGTTGCAATGCACGATTTGGTGGTCATGTTCCCATGGTGGAAATTTGCTTGTAATACCCCAAATATTTTTTATGTGATATAATGACTACTTAAATTAACAAAATCGCGTCTTTGATTGAAAATATGGTTTTCTCTTGGTATATACGCATTCATTGAAGTGCACCCGATGTTGATATTTATTAGGGCTTTTCACGACGCAAGCGCATCCGCCATGTTAAAAAGGCGGGTAATATGAAAATTTCGGAAATTTCTGGTAAATATGACTGGACAACACGGGTTATTTATTTTTACATTCCTATTCTTTATCACAGGAACAATTTTTTTAAATAATCAACATACACCATGAATTTGTTTATATTTTCCAGCTAAACAGGTTTTTGCTACTTTTTTCTGTAAAAAACATTCAACATTTGTGATTATACCACAATTGAATTGAATTGAATTGAATCTGTTGACCCACAAATCAGTTTCAGCACACTTGGGACAAATTTTAAGATATTTTTGTTTCGTTGATTTAATTAGTTTTCGACGATATTCGAGACAAGGCTTTGGAAAACTAATAAAATAATATAAGTTCCCCAAAAATGTTTTACTACGTGTATCGCTGCGACATATCCCATAACAACATCGTTTTGTTGCTATTTTTTCTATTGATTGTATTATTATTTTATTCTTAGTATTAAACAATCAAAACTAAAAAACTGATCGTAGATTAATAATTGCAAACGTTTTTTTTAAACATTGAAATTGACGGGTTATACACGTATAAAGTTTCCGAAAAACACGGCGGAAGTTGAGGCATGCGCACAAAAAAATTCCTAGAATGAAAAGGCCTATTGTTTTGGGTTCAGACAAGCTATACTTGATAGAAATATTCTTAGTTGATGAATATATGGGCATCAGCCGAATCCGTAATATGAAGCTGGAGTGACTTGCGTATCTTCACTCTTAAAAAAAGCTGCTACTTATCATCACAAAATTATTCCATAAGGCACGTTCGTATATTCCACTCTACATTATATTTTTACTGCTAACAATTTTTTGCTCTTCGTTCATTTAAAACAGTCCGTAAAAGTGCGTTTTGCGATGACGACTTGGTCGATAAAAAGGCAATCTGCAGATTATTTTCAGTTTCCAAAACAAGCATTTTGGAGGGCTTGTGCAGAAAAAATAACTATAACGAATGAGAAAGCACGACTGCGCCGTAAATCACTAGGAAGTGAAAAAATTTATTGTTGGAATTAGCAGTCGGAGACCATATTCAACAGCTTTGGTCTTTTATAAGTCCTCGAACTTTGATTCATTATCACCCGTTTATTATTTTGAAAAATTCTTCTATTTCCTATTTTGAGTTTATTTACTGTGCAGTCGTGTTTTCCGTATTTTCGTAAATAATCTGGATATCTCTGAGTCTCATACCTTGCTGCCTCCTATTACTTGGTAGGTATTTGTTTGGATCAGGTATTCCTGAAAAAACAAAGCATTGTCAAATGTAAATAATTGGATATTGAGAGCTGTATGTTAGGTTCTAAGAAAACTAAAGGTTTATGTGAAATACCAGAAAGATATACATCCATATGATTCATGAGTGGACAATATTTACAATTATTGTGAACATTCTATGATGAGATATGTTTAAGAACGAAACCATAAAATATGTTAACTTGTCCGAAACACTTCCATACAAATGAAAAAAGAACCCTCACAATGAAATATTAACTATTTCAAAGTTTTTATATCTCAATGGACGGGTGTACAGACTACAAATAATTTTCACACTACTTACCAAATACTTGTTAGATGGTAGAAAGTGAAAAATGTATTTTCACTATAAAAATAGTGTCAAAAGTTTGATTTGTTTGAAAATATGAACAGAGTGTTCACATAATCAGATGTGGAATTATCTGCGATTCAAAGATAAACTCTAGTTACTATCTTCCATCGTTCAAGATGGGGGTGTTCATGTTCATGTTGTTCATGTTGTTAAGGGAAACATACTCAATTGAATATTGAATAAAAAGATTCTTCTGTGAGTTGAAAAATCCACTATAAAAATGAAGGTATTTTTGTGAATATCTCACAGAAGACAACTACTTCCCCGGCTAAAGCCACGCTGGACATTGAACTACATCTGATAGATATTTTGAGAGGACCCTAACTCTAAAGAAAAAATCTGAAAGTAAATTTTTCATTTTTTACTCTCATATATATGAATGAGATAAATGTTTTCCATGAAGGAGCACTCACCAAACATCATTTGTAACATTGATGCAAGACTGCATCGCATTCACTATGTCTTCAATTCATTTTTGTCGACGAAAATCTATTTCACGCTTCCACGATCATCAGGAAGACCGGAAGAATTGGGAAACACATGTTCTAGAAGCAATCTCACTTTGCAAAGATGGAAAAATTTTAGAAATATTTCTTTTGGGGTGACATTTTGAAATCAGCGTTTTTTTGACATTATAACCTGTCATGGGGTATGATAGATTGATTTGTTTGAAAATATGAACAGAGTGTTCACATATTCAGATGTGGAATCATCTGCGACTCAAAGATAAATAAACTCTAGTCACTATCGTCCATCGTTCAAGATAACCTCTTGTGGGGTATCCATGTTGATTACGTGTACCAGAATTACTGTTTGATAACTCGTTTGATTTCTGCTGATCAATTGGATAAACGTGTTACTTGGCTTCCTTACTTGGATATGCGTTACCTCAACTGACTGGAAATAATTTCTCCTCATGGAAATTTCGTCTCGAGTGTATTTTGGCAAAGGAAGGAGTGGAGGAATGCCTTACAAAGGAAGGAAAATGATGTGAAAGCAGAACGGGAAACAAAGATGGAAATCTTGATAAAGTATTCAACCGAAAGAGCCCGCTCATACGACTATTCATCCTGAGAAACATAATGCAGCTGAAGTGCACTGGAGATCTTCAGGATCATTTTATACAAGTTGATGGATTGCTCAGAGACCTTGAAGAGGCTCGATGAAATGGATAAGATATGCTTCCTACTCACAATGCCCGAGAAGTTTGAAGTTATTATAACAGCAATTGTGACAATAACAACGAGAATTAGTAAGGATTTTGTGAAAAGTCGATTACTGGATTTCTAATCGAAAACTAAAGAAACTAATGCGGACACTACAGGTAGTAATTTCGGTTTTGGTGCATCCAATTTGGAATTCCGTAGAGAAAAGTGCTTTCGATATCATGGACATATCAAATGGAATTGTCCAAAATTTTCTAATAGAAATGAAGAGGATAGCAGTTATTCTCAGAACAGGAACTTTGTTGGAAGTTTGCGAGGTAGTTTCTGTGGTAGAGGATACGGTCATCGCTCAAGAAGGAATGCGTATCGCATATCAGGTTAAGATGAACAAGAAGAAAAACGCGAACAAGATGAAATCATCTTCGTGAGTGTGAAGTTTTGATGTCAGATACTGAAAAATAATCTCATTCAGGAGGTGGAGTTATATTTATCCTTGATGATAGTGGAGCCACAGACAATTAAGTCAAAGAAGATGTCACAAAATTTATGACAGACATTCAAAAGTTGGATGAAGATGTCAAAATTTGGAGGGAAAATGGCGGAGAATCAATCGCGCAGCAAAAAGAAAATTTGAAACTGGAAGTGAATGATAGACCTGTGAACGTGAACGCATTGATTGTTCCTTCGTTAACGCAAAATTATCATCAATTCGAGAGATTATGAATTCCGGAATGAAGGTAATATTCAAGAAAAATATTGCGACTATATAAAATGATAAAAACTTCAGTTTCAATATGAATTGTCAACGGAACTTGTTTGCTGCCGAATTTCCCCTTCATCCAAATAAAAATGCTCTAGTTTCGGACGAAATGTGGCATCAGAGACTCGGTAATCCATGTGATCTGATTATGGAAAAATTCAATAAACTTTTATGGTGGATTTTTCACTTCATAGAAGAATCTGTCTATTCAATATTCAATTGAGGATGTTTCCCTTTTCAAAATGTCAAAAGTTTTCCCTATAGAAAACTTCCGTTTCTTATGTCGAAGTGAAAAGGAAAATAATGAAACACAACTTACTATAAACATTGATAGTTCCTTCCATATCTCCTAACGAATTTTTTGATATGCATTTATACACTCCATAATCACTGGGCTCCAACGATTTGATCATCAGCTTCATATGCACTTTGTATCCGTCTTCGATGATTTCTGGAACGTACTTCGCACCTTAAAATGAAATATTTTTTCATGTTAATCAATAATGTACCAATATAGGATAGGAACATAATTCTGTTGAGTTTTAGGAGAGCACACGGAATATCAACGGCGAATCCTTGTTAATATAATACGTTTGGGATTTCCTTGTATGGCTCATATCATTCCTGGAAATCCAGAAAATAGATGTTTATGTTCCGTACCTATTTTGTTTTCTCACTCAAGCCTGATTAGGTCCCCAGGACATCAAAGTTTGGTTGTTGTTCACAGTACAACGCCAAATAGATCGATGTCCTAAAGATATCATGATGTGCCTTACAAAAAAGTAAATGATCTGTGAGAAATTCTCAGAGAAACACTTTGCATGATAATTTCACTTCTACGACTGGTCATTCCCGTCTTTTGAACTCTGCCGCCGTTCCAACAGCAGCCCACTGAAGTAAGTTAGAGCTTACACATTAGAAGAAAAAAAACATCGTATCGGTCAATTTGACGTCGGCGGTAGCTGTGCAGCCGTCGAGTGCCACTGGAGCCGACGGAAGTTTCACCGTCGCTTTAGTCCACGTTACGAAATGCACGTTTACACACCCAGCGGTTTTCCTACTGTTTGAGTCATTTCCTTATTGTGATTTGAACTGCATTTTTGACAGTTTATCAATATATTCGTTAACAGTTTCGTTTCATTAGTCGATTATGGGATAAAACCCTCGATATTTTTAACACGCTTTTATTAGCTTCACTTGTAACTGGTAACATGGTACTGGTACATGCCTACATTTAAAGTTAAAACAAGCGTAATTATTTTTAAATATTACGATTGAAGTCACAAGTTGTGTAAACAAAATGTGACAGCCACCTACTACATTTTTTCGATTCCCATTATAGAAGATGCACAATGTTGTATTCTATTTTTTTATTAGGAAACTATTGCTTCTACGGACACAACCCAGGAGTTGCAAAAGTTTTGCAATACACTGTTCTTTTCAACATAATTGAGAAATTTTGTTCCGTGTAAAAGTTCTGGTGGAATATGGGATAGGGGTTGCATGTTTCACCCCTTTAAGAGATCACAACAAATTAAAAAAAGATTCATAGGTAGCCTTTTTATTGGTAGAACATGCCCACAAAATGCCATTTCCTTAACTCTTCAGCAATTTCAAGAAAAAAAACAATTTTCTTCTCATTTTTCGAAGCGTGTAACTTTTCAAGGAAAGGCTTTGTTTGCATGAAAGACCCCCTTTATTTTTCGACAAGGAATCATCCATTAAAAACTTCCGCACTTATTTGGTAACACCCTGTATCAGCGTGTTTTTTTTTTAGTTTTTCAAACTATAATTTTATTTTGAACTCTTTAGCCCATATTGCTACAGAAGACTAAAAAATACTACGGGAGAAAAACTGTTCGATTCATTCATTCACATGGGACGGAATGTTTTAAGAAATTATGGTGAATGTCATGAGTTCATTCGCGTATTCGCCATATCTCAAATTATTTTTTTTTCGACGAAAATGGTGAGAATACTAGGATAACTATGAAATTATTGTCATCGGTTCTCAATACGTGTGCAAAATTTCAAATGATTTGGACGTCTGGAAGTGGCAGAGAATTCATTTCAAAAATTTCATTTTTTACAGAAATACATACAGTGCGGCTTTTTATAGCCCCCTCCCCTGTTAACTTTTGAACGGTTCGACGTAGAACAATGAATACCGATACTACTTTTTTAAATAATAGACATTGTGATGGCCCGATAGATGGCACGGAGGAGCATAACAACTTCAAAGTTTTAAATAACATGGGGGGTCACGTGGCACATCGTTGAAAAGATAGTTCAATTTTCTTTCCAACCATCTAATTGTTTTTATTATTTCGTTGATTCGTTTTTTCACAATGTGCATTTGAAATGTCAACCCCTGTCAACCTTTGAATGGTTCGACGTAGAACAATGAAAAAAAAAGTATTGCATGATATCATCGATGCTACTTTTTGAAATGACAGACATCGTGATTGCCCGATAGATGGCGCGAGGGGCCATCAACTTGAAAATTTCAAATAGTATGGGGGGTTATATGGCTCATTCAATTTCCTTTCCAACCATCTTTTTTTTTTTATTCGTTCATACGTTTTTTCACAATATGCATTTTAAATGTCAAGTATAACAAAAAACATAACTGTTATGTAGGATATTTATTTATTGAGAATAAGAAGCAAAACTGTTGTGAATTGACGAATTAGATATTCGAAATGTCCGCCAAATGCTTCTTAACAATAAAATATTCCATTCGAAAATTCTTCCCAAACATTATGTAACATATCTGCAGATATACCAGCACACACCCGTGTTATTCGTTGTATCAGTTCTTCCAAAGAGTCGGATTGTTGTTTTGAATTGATGTTACCCCACAGAAAGAAGTCACAAGGTGTGAGGTCTGGTGATCGTGTCGGCCATTCGATTGGTCCACGACATCCAGATACTCTCGAACTTGTGAGGAGGGGCCCCGTCTTGCTGGAAAGTAATGTGTTCCTGGAATTCGTTCTCATTTTCTTCTAGTATTTGGAGTATGAGGTGATCGATCGTTTCTTGTAGCATCTCCATGTATAAATTACCGTTCAAGTATTATTCCAGAAATGAAGGACCTACAATATGGTTTCCCAGAATTCCTGTCCACACATTCAGTTTCTATGGGAACTGTGTATGACCTTCTCGAAATATATAGGGGTTTGTGTCACTACAGTACCGCACATTTTGTGTATTCATGTTTTCGTTAAAAAAAAGTACTTTCATCTGAAAAACAAATATTTTTCATGTAATTGCGGTTCCCAGCTATCTTTTCCATCATAATTTCACAGAATTCCATACTTCGGTCTGAGTCATCTTCTGTGAGTTGGTGTAGCATTACCAACTTGTATGGATGGAATTTGTGTTTCATCAAATATTTTTTACTGTCGATGTTGATACGTCAATCGTATTTGCTACAAGTGAGGTACTTTGTTGAGGACTAACCAACATTTCGGCAATTACCGAAACTTCCGTCTACTCCGAAATTGATTTTCTGCCAGCTCCACTGGCCCTATGAACAGTGCCAGTTCTGTTGAATTTTTCAACCAGTTCCCTCGAATACTTTCGAGTTATTGGATGATCAGGGAATGTTTCATTAGAAATTCTATCTGCTGCATGGTAGTTCCCACGGGCCTCACCAAAAATGTAGATTGCTTCAGTTTTGTCTTCGATAGGACGTATACAAACCATGATAATATTTCAAATTCAAAATAATACTAGTAGAAGTAGAATGAAACTGTTCTCTAAATACGAATGCGATAATATAAAGAGCAGGTAAGTAATGATATAATCATCGTTACATTAGAAATTCTTAAACATCGACAAAATAATCTGATTTCATAATGGGCATTTCTAGGTTACTGCCTGATTATCAGTTTACTTAATCCGATAACTGATACCCTTTATAATTATGGTCATTGAAAAAAAAACGCGTTGGGTATTATTTGGGTATAATCTCTATTGGCTACAAAAGGCTATTGTATAGAGAAACACGTGTCGTGGGTTTGTAAACCCAGTTTAGTGAAAATTATTTAGTGAATTGAGTGTCTTTTGTTCACTTCAATATGGATTTTCCTCAACTATCGGCCGCATCAATTAAAAAAATTAGATTACTGTATGGATTTGAAATTTCTACCAAATTAAACTTTTGAAAATGAAAACTAATCCAAGTAATGAATCTTCCTCTATTGACCGTATTACATTACATTCACAATCTCATAACATCCCGCACACGTGCGACATTATACTTCAAGATTAATCGTTTTTTGTCTTCCCTGTCACAACTGATGAGATATTGGAAGCTGTGAATAGTTTGAAAAACAAGTTCAGTAGTGGTGATGACGATATTCCTATGAGTATTATAAAATATTGAATACACTATATTATAGTACCGTTGAATTATATTCTGAACAACTCTTTACGTTTTGGTATTTTCCCCGACAAGCTTAAAGTAGCATTAATAACATTGTTACACAAAAAAGGAGATGAATCCAAAATTGAAAATTACAGACCATTAAGCTTACTGTCATCTTTTGCAAAAATCTTTAAGAACATTATGTGTAACGGGCTCATCAAATGGTTTGAGCACAATAATTTACTGAATAATTACCAGCATGGATATCTTAGAGGCAGATCAACGCTGACTGAATTTTTACAATTTCTGCAGAACATAATAATTGCACTAGAACGCAAAGACTTATCTAAAGCATAGGATTGCATAGACCACAATATTCTTCTGCAGAAATTGTAGAGATATGGTGTTAGAGGACCTGCATTGAATTGGTTCCGATCGTACTGCCTTGATAGAAAACAAAGGGTCATTATCACTAAAAATATTTGCATCATTAAATCGGATGAGAAAGCCTTCAACACTGGCGTCCCGGAAGGAAGTATAACCGGACCAATTCTATTTATTATTTATGTAAATGATTTCATGTCAAATATCAACTTAGAAAAATATAATCTCACATGCTATGCAGACGATACTAATATTTTGGTTCATGGCGAACATTTTCCAGAAGTAATAAATAACCTAAAGACGTTACTTACACTCGCATCTGGCTGGTTTCACATGAACAAATTGACTCTGAATGAAAACAAAACAAATGTAATGCTCATCACCACAAATAGGCCGCAATTTGTAAAGCCCACAGAATTAAAAATGAATACAACCACCTTAGATATATCAGAAAACGTAAAATTTCTGGGAATGCAAATTGACGACGTCTTGTGTTGGGACCATCACGTTACGTATATCACTGAACTCGGCATGTTACAGCTTGAAGATTATTGCAAACTACACGAATTATGTCACTATCAAAACTATATATCACGCAACTGTAGAATCTGTAATACGGTATGGTATAATTTTCTATTCTATTCTGGGAATAGCAGGGATGCAAACACAGTTTTTACAGTTCAAAAAAGATCTCTAAGGACCCTTTGTAGACTGAAAGTTGGCGATTCTTGCAAGGGAAAATTCAGAACTAGTAAAATTTTAACCTTCTATGAAATATTCATACAAGAATGTTTGTTATTCCTTTTCAAAAACAAATCTCAGTTTGAGTATCTGAAGCCACAGTCTAAATACAGTACAAGGAATACTTTCTACAACTATCCTCAACATAAATTAGTATCCACTGAAAAAAGCGCTCTCTACAACTGCATAAAATTTTACAACAAACTACCCGCTAATATAAGAATTATAGAAACATTGTCTCTATTTTAGAAAAACACTTTTATATTACTTCTGGAGATTGAACCATACTCAATCAATGATTATCTTTCTGCCAATTTATCTCAGTAATCTTAAATGTATGTGACGATTGTTTCAATTAATGTAGCCTTATATTGTCTGTTATATATATATATATATATATATATATATATATATATATATATATATATATATATATATTGTGACATTCCTTGAAATAAAATTTATTTATTATTATTATTATTATTACTCATCGCAATTGTGATTCCGTAGAATAACCATGGTTGAAACTATGATTAAATTACCTTTTCAACGGTGTGCAACTCGACCTCTATGCCTTTCGAAATTTTCAAGTTGTTATGTCGAATAATTGTAACGTTTTTTCCCTCAAAAAGTAGAATCGGTAATAGCATTCAAAATATTTGTTGTCCAATTGTTTCATATGAAACCATTCGAAAGTTATCGAGAAAAAGGGACCATTCAGATCCGCACTTATGCTTGACATTTCAAATGCACATTGTGAAAAAACAAATCAAAAAATGATTAAAACCATTAGATGGTTGGAAAGAGAATTGAACTATCTTTTCAACGATATGCCACATAACCCACCATGCTTTTTAAAATTTTGAAGTTGATGTGCCCCCCCTGCACAATGTCTTTTATTTCAAAAAGTAGTATCGGTGATATCATACCATATCTTTTTTTTTCATTATTCTACGTCGAACCGTTCAAAAGTTATAAAGGGGGGACCATAAAAAGACGCAAAGTCACATATCAACGAAATAAAAAGAAAAATTAGATATTTGGAAAGATAATTGAATTATCTTGTCAACGATGTGACACATGACCCACCAAGCTATTCAAAATTTTGAAGTTGATGGCCCCCCCCGTGCCATCTATCGAGCAATCTCAATGTCTTTCATTTCAAAAAGTAGTTCGGTGATATCATACAATACCTTTTTTTTTCATTGTTCTACGCCGAACCGTTCAAAAGTTATAAAGGGGAGGGACCATGAAAAGCCGCACATTTATCAACAAAATGTTTTTTTTATATATTTGGAGTAAGAATTGAATCATCTTTTCAACGACATGCCACATGACCCCATATTCCCCATTAAAATTTTGAAGTTGATGTGTCCCCCGCGCCATCTATCGGGCAATCATTATGTCTTTTATTTCAAAAAGTAGTATCGGTGATATCATACAATACCTTTTTTTTCATTGTTCTACGTCGAACCGTTCAAAAGTTATGAAGAGGGGGACCATAAAAAGCCGCACTGTATAGGCTAATAGAGAGTGTATAAAAATCCTTCCGATCAAAGAAGAAAGCACATTTCAACTTCTTAAAGAACATTAACGATTGCTTTTCCGACTTCTACTACAATTTTAACTACTGAAATTATCTACCTCATTTGAATTCATGCACATCTCTTGACCTCTATTGGATATACTCTAGAGATTTATGGAAGTAATTTCATTATTAGAACAGTCTCTGACTGTTGCAAAAGGACGAATTTTTTGTTATAATTTTTTGTGAATAAAATAGTTGTTCGATATATTTCGGTTACAGGTGGATCGGACAAGATGTTCACAAACCCACAAGGCCATCAGTCAGCCTCGCGGATTATGGGGAAGGCAAAACATAAATAGACAAATAAAAAACCCAGGATTCGTAAGGCACAAAAAGAGCAACGTATAATATACAACCCCCAGGAAAATATGAAAAGCTGTATGGAAAGATACGACATAGGCCTTTCAGATGTGGGATATTATTACTATTGATCAGGGATATATTTTTTCGAGGATTTGTTTCTGACTTGGTTTTCGCAGAAATTTGTATAACCTTGGAATGGCATGGCGGACGAAGTAATTTGGTGTTGATTGGAAATCGTGATGACGCTGCGTTCTGGGTAGGAACTTTTGAACGCATTGTATTTGAGTTGACGGTTGACCCGCAGGTATTTCACAACACTAATAATAACCAGTAAAGCAACCCGGCATTCCATACGAAAATATTAAATTGGTTTCCAAGCTCGATTGAGCTGGGAAATTGGATTATTGTTCGGGAGAGATATGACTATAGAGTTGGACAATAAGCCTCCCTCTGTCAATGTTTGGAATTACTCGTGGCGAGTCAAAACAACCCGCATTAGAACCTTTACATTTGAACCAATTGATTTTCCGAAACTATTTCACTGCCAGGACACTAGGAATCTCGATATTGAAATTGTATGCGAAGCAAGGATATCCACGAAAGCTATTATGTATCTTTATTAGCTATACAATATTTTCTCTATGTAAGAAAGACTCAGGAGAGAAACATATTTTCATTTTCTTGGGTATTATAATTTTGATAGGTAATACTTTATAATGAAGCAGAGGTTTATCTTTACTAATATAGTGGTACGGAGTTTGTTTAAATGTATCAGACCGATTTTATCTAGTGTTGGAAAGATGATTCAATGTAGATCGACTGTGGTCATTTAATTGTGCAACATATTGGAATTTTTTAAATTAATTGCACAACCAAAATACAAATATTGACGAAAGTTGGTGCATGTGCGATAATCATATCAGGTGCACTTATAGTCAGGTGGCTTAGAGCTGCATTTTAAGATTACCGTTACCTGGCGGATAAAAGCACCAAATTTGGTATGAAGGTACCTTAGGGTATACTTACTAATTATAGCCTAGGAGAACTCTGAGATTTCGAAAAAGTTCAGATAAATTATGTGTTTTTTGATTTTTTTTATATTTCGCAACCCACGAAGACAGTGCCTGAGTACATTGTACCGTGGGAGCCCCCAACCCAAATATCCGTCAACGTTGTCCAAGTACCGAGACATACATTTCTATATTTCACGGTACCTTTCAGACAACGCGGTAGTACTTCCAGATTTATAATGTTGTGTTGCATTATGTTGACCATCTTGGATTAATTTAATTTCTTTTACCTCAATTAACCCTGGATTAATTTACCTCAATTTATTCTACTACTACATTCACTACAGCTAGGGACAAAGAGTATTCTTGTGCGTACTGTAGACACAGATGTGATTGTCATCCTTATTGGCACATTCTATAAACTAATAGTCACTCAACCTTTGGCCAATATATGGGTGGCCTTTGGCATGGGCAAGCATTACAGGTTTTTCCACATCAACGCGATCTGTATTAGCCTGGGGGAGTCAAAATCACGAGCACAACCTGTGTTCCACTCATTTTTTGGTTGTGACACAACCTCCGCCTTCAAAGGTAAGAGTAAGAAGTCTATTTGGGAAGCATGGCAAGCATTTCAAGACGTCACTGATACATTTGTGTATTTAGCTACTCGTCTATTCCAACTGCTGAAAGCTGACTCCGAACACTTTAAGAAGCTGGAGCGACTGACTGCTGTTCTGTATGATAAAACCACTCCTTCCAGCAGTATCAACCAGATAAGAAAGGAGCTCTTCTGTCAGAAGAATCGAGCAATGGACAAACTTCCACCGACTCTTCTACAACATATCCGTAGGGCAGTTTATCAAGCCGGTATTTGGACGACTAGCACACAAACACAGCAAGTGATTCCTTCACCGCACGATTTTGCTTGGAATAAGGTTTTAGAGTCATGGGTACCAGTTTGGATGACAATTCCAGAGGTTTCCCGGTCATGTCGGGAATTTATCAAATGTTCCTGCAAAGGAGACTGCAGCAACTGCAAATGTGGGAAAGCCAATCTGGACTGCTCACCACTATGCAAGTGCAAGTGTAATTTACAATGACTGTTGCATACTAAATTCCATGGAATGAATGGCTATAACTTTTTTTTTTGAACTTTTATTAGCGTTACATTTATACTTATAAATTACTGTAATTAATGATAGGGATACATTTTATTGTATATTATTTAATATGTAGACTACCCTAAGTTGAGTTTGTACTATACTCAGCTGGCTTGACGCTGTTATTAAAAATTTATATTAAAATAGCTTGTGTTAAACGTGATATTTTGACGTATCTATCGGCCATTTTGGATTTTACAGCCGTTCATAAAAAAAATTGAAATTCCAGAGGGCTCCTAGGCTAACATTTATTAGTATACCCTAAGGTACCTTCATACCAAATTTGGTGCTTTTATCCGCCAGGTAACGGTAATTTCGTTAAGCCACCTCACTATTATAGTCGTTGCAAGTCGAACAGCATAGGTCAAATAATATAAAAATTGTACAGGAATAAGGTACCCTTATTTCAGATTCAGAAAATGTTATGGAGAAAATTTGACACCAGTAATTTTTAACCAATCAAATTGTTTTTTTTTGGCAGATAATCTTGGCAAAGTATGTATTTTAGTGGATTCTTTTTTCTCTTGGGTACCCAACAGCGATTGAATCGGAATTTTTTTGACGTTTTAACGACAGACTCATATTTTTTATTAAATTTTGATAGATTTCAATTACATGGTTGAAATGTTTTCTCTATTCTTCGGACACCTCGTTTCTTCTCAAAGGCACAAAAACTGGACTTTTAATTCAACGAACTAAATATAATTATGTCTAATAAAATATACAGGGTGTTAATGAATAAGTGCAACAAACTTCAGGGGGTGATTCTGCATGACAAAATAATTACAGTTTGCTATATAACTTTTGTCCGCAAATGCTTCGTTTTCCGAGATACGGGGTGTTAAAGTTTTTCTTAAAAACTGACTATTTATTTATCGCTCTGAAACCGGTCGAGATATGCAAATGAAATTTGGTGAGTTCTAAGAGGTAGTTATTGCGCATTTTTGACGTGCAATTAAGAATTTTATGTTCATCATTGGCGCGCATACGGGTAATAATCTCAATTTTTTAAGAAAAAAATGGTACGCCACTGAGATATTTCAAATAGGAAATAATTTTGGATTTCTCGTTCAATTTGTGAAAAAATTTTGTTTTTGCCTATTTTTCGTATGGGGCGCCGTTTCTATGCAAAAAATAAAACATCTTAACGCGTATTTTTCATTTCTTTAATACATTATCAAGAACTATCTAATACAATAACGTTAAACCAGAACAATAACAGAAAATAACACTAATATATTAATAGGCGCAAAGCTACAACAAATAATCAAAATTACCCCCCTCAGACGTTATACAAGATTCAACTCTTCGCCTCGTTGATTGTCGTATTCGCGCAAATATTCCTGGTGTATTTCTTATTGTCTCACAGCCGGCTATAATTCGATTCCTCAGGTCTTCAACATTTTCGACGGGAATGGAATGAACTAATGACTTAAGAAAACCCAAATGCAAAAATCTAGAGGATTTAATCCGGAGATCGAGCAGGCCATGTTCCGTACCTCCCCTACCTATCCAACGATTTGGATATACTGTATCTAAATGATTACGTACAATAATGCTAAAATGGACTGGTGCACCATCATGCATGAACCAGAAGTGTTGTATCAGCTGTAGAGGCATTTCTTCGAAAAGAACAGGTAACTCTTCCTGAAGGAAATTAAGGTGAGAATCGCCTGTTAGTCGTTGTGGGAGGAAATATGGACCGATTAAATGATCATCAAGTACCCCAAGCCATACATTTACTGAAAACTGATGCTGAAAATGAGCTTCAAAGATTCCATGTGGATTTTCCTCAGCCCAGAGGTGATTGTTATGGAAATTTCGTATACACTGTCGTCCAAAATTAGCCTCGTCAGTAAACAGAACGCCATTTACAAAAATTAGAATTTGAGCGATTTGATGAAGAATCCAATGGCAAAAAACTAGGCGCGGAAAAAAGTCTCTAGGTAGTAGAACTTGCACACGTTGAATATGAAACGGACATAATTGCTGTTTTTTAAGAATTTTTAATACAGTGAAGTTGCTTACATTCAGTATGTTGGGAGTACTTGTTTCAGGTGACTCCGCAATTAACTCGAGAACTGCTTCTTCTAGTTGCACAGTTCGTACAGTCTCAAGGGCGCCCGCAGTCAGCCGTTTGTTTCTTAAATGTACAATTTTCGCGCAAACGTTGGTGAAGACGAGCAAATATTGTGTGATGGGGTACCCTACGTCCTGGATACAACTCAGCATACAATCGTCGAGCTTGCCGACCATTTCCATTACTTCGACCATAGACAAAATGCATGTCTGACAATTCCGCATTTGTATAATTTTCCATTCTTTTCGATAAAAGAAAAATTAATTACTTATTATCATTAATGTTATACCAAACTGAAAGCTTAAAAATGAAGAAACGCTAATTTGACATTTTGTTGAAAAATTCGTGTTTAACAGAATGTTGACAGTAGCCTACTAGCATCGCTACTAAATAATGTATTAAAGTAATGACAAATACGCGTTGAGATATTGTTTTTGCATGAAAACGGCACCCCATACGAAAAAAAGGCAAGAGAGATTTTTTGTCACAAATTGAACGAAAAATTCAAAAATGATTTATTTGAAATATTTCAGTGGCGTACCATTTTCTTCTTTAAAAAATTGAGATTATTACCCGTACGCACACCAATGATGAACATAAAATTCTCATTGCATGTAAAAAAAATGAAAACTCACCAAATTTAATTTGCATATTTCGACCGGTTTCAGAGCAATAAATAAATGAGAAAAGCTTTAACACCCCGTATCTCGGAAAACGAAGCATTTGCGAACAAAAGTTCTATAGCAAACTGTCATTGTTTTTTCATGCAGAATCACCCCCTGAAGTTTGTCGCACTTATTCACTAACACCCTATATAATATTTAGACACTATTTTATTCACTATTTTTCTATTTAGCACTTCCAATTTTGAGTAGTTTAGAAGCAAATATTCCTGAACAATTCGAAACAAATTTTCTTCCTAAAAATAGAAACCACAATCTTCTATTAATGTAAATAAGACATAGTACGATGATTCATCATTACATCAGACAATTTTATGAATATTTTACATAAAGCATGATTTTAAAATTGATACATTTTTAAAACAAAAAATATTGCGTTCGTTTTGACTGCACAATATTCTTTCAACTACAAAACACGAGTTTTGTTGACTTTTTGTACTGTCAAAATACGATTATTACAGCCCCCTATGATGTTCGCTGACGCTGGTTATGAATGCTATGCAATAAAGCAAGTATAGAAAATTTATAAAAACGCAGAAAAGCAATTTTCTACCACTTGTAGTTGCTTAAAACCTATGTAAAATTGAAAAATGAACTATGTTCAATCTCAAAATGTTACTACTACAACAAGTAGAAATCAACAATTTATAGGCTGAAATCGCTGCCGAAACTGTGACGCAAATTAAATCTGTTATGTACCTACCTTTATGAAAAACCGTTAAAATTATAACTTTCTTACCCTTGTAGTAGCTCTGAGTAACTATAAAATAAAAGAATATAATATTTTACGTCCTAAAATAGTGATTTTGTGCTACTACAATGAGTAGAAATCAACAATTTATAGGCTAAGAATCCATGGTGACGAAACTAAACCTGTTCATGTACCTATATAAAAAACTAATAAATATTTCATTTTATACCACTTGTAGTAGCCCAAAGTTGATAAAAAATTGAAGAATATGATATGCTACATTGTGAAATGGTATTTCCGTGCAACTACAATGAGTAGAAATCAACATCTTATAGGCTGAGAAGCCATTGCTGCCGAAACTGCAAAGCACACTAAATCTATATATGAAATAATAGATTTCTACTACTTGTAGTAACCCAAAATTGATATGAAATATTAGAATATATATGTTAGTATTTATTATTTATACCAGAAATATAAAAATATTTTCACTATTTTTTCATGCAACTACAATAGGTAGAAATTGAGAATTTATAGGCTAGGAATCTATTGGTGCCGAAACTGCGACGCAAACTAAATTTGTTCATGAACCTATATGAAAATCAAATAAATAGAGAATTCTCAACTATTCTTTGTTTGTTGTAGTCAAAAAAATACTGAAAAGAATCAGCTTTTAGTTTTCAATTCAGATGGCTATGAAATGACAAAATATTCAAATAATAATCAATTGTTTATATCATTTCGACTATTGTAATTATTGTTTATATGAAAAACGCAATTATTATAAACTATGGCAGGAGGATGATTGAAAGCGGTGGCTCGTTCTGGCTTTAGAGCTTCATGACTTGACTTTACAGAAGTTGAAATAGGCCCCATTGCATCAATTATTTTCTGATGGTGACTCGAATCTATCTGCCGATATGATTTTATTGAGTGACTACTTCCATGTCCTGTGATTTTAATTGATTGCTGTTCACCAATTCCTGTTTTGGCTGAAGTTGAAACAGCAGTGGCTCTTGCAGAATGATTTGTTATTTTGACCTTTTTGACGTCAATTCCAACTGATGATGCCGCCGATTTGAACCAGGAAGAGACTGTATTTTGTCCAGCCGGACTCTTTTTGTACCAACCTTTGGAGTTGGGGTGCTGCCAGTTTCGATTGGGAGTTAAAAATAAACGGTTGGTTTTGATGAGGCGATCTCGCTTGCTTGTTAACTTTTTGAAAGGACTAACTGGGCATATTTCTTCATTGAGTATAATTGGTACTAACCGCTTACTGTCAGCCATTTTTTTTATCCGCCCTGGGTAGTTTTAGGAAAACTGGATTATATTCAATGCGACCTATTGGTTTTCCTTTGATTATCAATTTCCTCCACAAAATATTCTATGCATGCTGCAGCTCCTTCATTCCCTCTCCAGGCCAATTCATGAGCAGCGATGTAGAAACACTTTTTTGCAATCCCTCCAGGGTTGAGAAGGCAAACATTCTCAATTGGATATTGATAAAAAGATTTTTCTGTAAATTGAGAAATCCACGATAAAAATGAAGTTATTTTTCGTGTTTTCATGACAAAGTTCAATAATTTTTTTTAAACTCGTCTGTTGATAATACGGATGAATTTGTCTTTCTCTTGGCTGGGTCCTTTTGTAACTTCCGACGCTTAGCATTCTTTGCAGCTCTTGCGTTTTCAAATTCTATCAGAAATCTGAAAATGGATTAAATTTGCGATTGTACCTTTTAAAAAAATATTCTTGCAACTGCTTGGCTGTGGAATTCCATGAAACTTTTACTACACTATCCTTGTAGTCCTCGGAGTTCTTTTTCCGCATATTGAACCCATAGTCTTCAAGAATAAGCGCCAGTTCCTCCACAGGTATATCCGCTCTATCAAAATCATACGATTTTTCTTCGCAAAAGTTTGTAAACTGCCTCCATATGCTTGACTTGGATTTCTTAGTATTCGCGGGAGTTAACTGCTGAATCTCCTGACGAATACTTTCTTTACTTTCTTGACCGAAGCGAAACATTTTTTTTCACGTCGTGCCACTTGACAGATTCGGAACTCAAGTACATTTTAGGTTAGGGGTTTCACCTAGTTGCCATGGTAACTAAACAATTAAGTATCAAAACATTCTATGTTTTGCTAGTGTCTTGTCGAAGAAAAAAAATGGCATTGTTGAGTGTCAAAAAATAAATTCTAAAATTATTTAATTTTCAAACACAATCTGGTGTGGAATTTTCTTACCGAATACCACACGAGGTTAAATTATTTCCGGAAATTTTTTCTTTCTCATGAATATTCATGAGCTCGAAAAAATTTCCGGAAATAATTTAACCCCTAGTGGTATTACAAGTGAAAAGTTGTTTAGAACAAAAAGTTATGACTAAATTTCAAAACATGGCCTCTCAAGAATTTTTTTTTTAAACATTAATATTTTTTTTTATATTAACCCTTTCGTAAATTAATCAAAATCAAATCGCATAACCCTGTTCAAATTCAAGTATGCTTTAAAGTTAGATTTTTAATTTTTCAGGGAATCACAAACTTCATGTTTGTTGCAACGATATAATAATAATAATGTTTATTCAGTAAAAAATCAGTGTATAGTGTACATGATGAAAATGAGACAATTACTTACAAACAAACATGGAGAATCCCACTGAAACCGAAGTTGTGCATGAGTACTCTTTTGTTGTTGAACGCAATATGTACAAATTTTGAAATGCCACTTGTAACTAATCTATCTAATCTAAATCTAAGCAAAGTTTTCAATGTAGTACAAGATAAGTGATTCTATGTGTGGGGTCGGCTTTAGAATAGCCCCAAGGTAAATCCTGCCTTTTTTTTTTTTTTTATGTTCTGGTTCCCACGAAAAGGGATATCCTGTAATGTTCAGAGAACATCGTGGGAACCAAGGGAAAGAAGGTAGGAGTTGGTGTTCTTCTTAAATTTCTGAAGGTTGTATGCCTCGGGGAACACCTCCCTGGCAATGAGTTCCAAAGCCTCGCTGTTCGTTGGATGAACGAGTCTTTGGAAAGTGATGTTCTGCAGGTCTCCAAAGTGACCACGAAGGGGTGTGATGACTGAACTTGACGGGTTAATCTCGAAGAGACTGCCAAAGCAGGAACGATTGTTGATATTTCAGAAGAGCATCGCCCATGGAAATATCTATAAAATAGAGACAAATCGCCAACTTTTCTACGGTGTTCCAGACAAGTGAGCGAGTTTGTAAGCGAGGCATCACCGACGAGACGAATTGCCCTTTTTTGGACAGAATCCAATAGCCTCAGGATATGTTTAGGTGCCGCACTCCAAATATGGGAACAGTATTCCAGGACAGGTCGGATCTGTGCCTTATAGATCATAAGCAGCTGACTGGGTGTGAAATAGCTCTTGGCACGAAACAAAAAACCAAGTTTTTGGGATGCACTTTTGGCAATGGACCTTACGTGATTTTCCCAGGAAAGGTTATTGCTGATAGTAATACCAAGCATCGATATGGATGACTTTAGTGGTATGGTTACTCCTGACAAAGTTATGTTAGGCACAGTGAGATCGGCTTTTCTAGAGAAAAGACATGCTTGTGTTTTGTTTGCATTGAATTCTACCAGTTATTAGATCCCCATTCGAGAATTGTTGCTAAGTCCATATTTATATTATTAACATTTCTTCCTCGTTCATTTCTGGTTTCACGGGCGATAAGGGCCCTGGAAGAGAAAGCGGTATGGAGGGTACTATCATCGGCAAAGCTGTGTACTGGACATGAAGTTGCTTTCAACAGGTCGTTGATGTGAAGTAGAAATAGTGTTGGTGCGAGAATAGATCCTTGCGGAACACCAGCATTTATGAGTAGAGTGTCAGATGAAACTCCATCGACCACTACATGGAGAGACCTGTTTGAGAGAAAACTAGCAAGCAGAGAACACAGCTGAGGGGGCAAGCCATAAGACGGAAGCTTGGCGAGGAGTCCCTGGTGCCAAACTCGATCGAACGCCTTGGAGATATCTAATGCCACAGCTAAAGTTTCTCCATACTTTTTAATAGATAGCTGCCATATATGTGAGACGTAAGCGAGCAGGTCACCAGTTGATCTCTGATGGCGGAAGCCATATTGCCTATCGTTGACAATTCCTGAGTCTTCCAGATATTTCATGAGCTCGATGTTGATGGCTTTTTCCATGACCTTTGAAATAATAGATAGCAGTGCGATAGGTCTGTAGTTGCTAGGTAGGGCCTTTTTGCCTTTTTTAGGGACTGGCTGTACATTTGAGACCAGACATTCTTGAGAACAATCGGCGGGATTCCGTCAGATCCACAGGCTTTGTTGGTGTTGAGACCCAGCAAAATCTTTCTGATAGTACGTTGGCGAAAGGTGATCTCGGGCATGTGACTGTCAATAGGTGTAATGTTCGGGGGTTGTTTTCCCGATGAATCCAGAGTGGAATTTCCAGCAAATAGGTGCGCAAAGATATTGGCTTTTTCCTGGGCAGTCGTTGCTAGTGTTCCATCTCCTTTGGTTAGAGGAGGAAATGAGCTGGAAGTGAAGTTTCTTCCCACAGCTTTGGCGAAAGACCAAAATGAACGGGATCCGTCGTCGTCCTGTCGTAAGAGGCGACTAAAAGGATAACCGTAGGTGGAAGATGGTCTCATCGCCCGGTGAAATACCACCATATCGACTTTGTGTACTGTGAAATGGATCATTCCATGTTTCAGTGTTCGGTCGATACTTTCCGGTCTCCCTCTTTCCTTTTCCCCAATTCCTCCTTTATTTTCAGGTGCATCATAATAGTAATAATGATGAAGTCTCCTAGAGTAAAACACTCCGGAAGTAAAATACCTCTCCATTCGGATTTCCGGGCGAGAGGTACTCGAGGGGACTCAACATTAAAGATTAATTTTTGCAACATCCGTGGACTCAACAAGAACATCAATGACGTCCACCATCACCTACAGACGAAAAAACCGGATATTCTGGCTCTAACAGAAACACAAGTAAACTCGTCCACCAACAAGGTCCATATGCTTTGTCCTGGTTACGAACTCCATTCTCGATTCAGGTTCAAAGGTGGAGTCTGCCTTTACGCTAAGGCTAACCTTTCATGCCAGCGTGAAGAGAGTTTGGAACCGAAAGACTTTGATGTGATGTGGTTTAAGCTATCTGATACCAAAGTGACTAAGTTCCTCTGCTGCCTTCACCTATCACCTAATGAACCTTCATATAACAACCTCTTTGAGTTTTATCACTCAAACTGGACTACATTCAGGAGAACCATCCAACAGCTGAAACCATAATCATGGGGGACTTTAATGTACATAACGCTGCCTGGCTCAAATTCTCTAACAAAACAGATGATGCAGGTCGTCAAGCTGAGGCCTTCGCCATCACTCATGGTCTAGAACAACTGGTCGAGCTACCAACCCGCATCCCTGATGTCAACAACCAGTCTGCCAATACACTAGATCTTTTCCTCACCACCAATCCTGACCCGTATAGAATAGAAGTTTGTGCCCCACTTGGAAACTCTGATCACACCCTCATCTCCACAACATGCTCTTTCCATTTACCATCGAGCAGCACAATACCACCCCGTCTCATGTGGCATTACAATTCGGCCGACTGGGAAGGTCTTCGTATGTTTTTCTCAGCGTTTCCATGGAAGAGAGTTTGTTTCTCTTCAGTAGATCCAACACGATGTGCTGAGACAATTTCTGAAATCATCATGTTGGGGATGCAAACTTACATACCGAATACCGAAAGAAGAACATCATCCGATAAGACCTGGTTTAACAGAAACTGCTCTAGAGCTGTGGCTTCCAAACAGGCAGCATACCATCGATGGCAAAAAAATCCGGGACCTGAGACCAGAGCAGCATATGTTGAGGCTAGAGGCATATGCAAAGAGACAATAGAATGTTCAAAAGATGCTCATAATGCCAAAATAAGATCAAAACTTGTTGAATGTCCCAACGGTTCCCGTTCATTTTGGTCTTTCGCCAAAGCTGTGGAAGAAACTTCACTTCCAGCTCTTTTCCTCCCCTAACCAAAGAAGATGGAACACTAGCAACGACTGCCCAGGAAAAAGCCAATATCTTTGCGCACCTATTTGCTGGAAATTCCACTCTGGATTCTTCGGGAAAACAACCCCCGAACATTACACCTATTGACAGTCACATGCCCGAGATCACCTTTCGCCAACGTACTATCAGAAATATTTTGCTGGGTCTCAACACCAACAAAGCCTGTGGATCTGACGGAATCCCGCCGATTGTTCTCAAGAAATGTGCCCCCGAACTAACACCTGTTCTTTGCAAGTTGTTCAACCACTCTTACAATTTGGGAGTATTTCCGTCCAATTGGAAAATTGCAAGAGTACAGCCAGTCCCTAAAAAGGCAAAAGACCCTACCTAGCAACTACAGACCTATCGCACTGCTATCTATTATGTCAAAGGTCATGGAAAAGCCATTAACATCGAGCTCATGAAATATCTGGAAGACTCAGGAATTATCAATGATAGGCAATATGGCTTCCGCCATCAGAGATCAACTGGTGACCTGCTCGCATATGTCTCACATATATGGCAGCTATCTATTGAAAAGTATGGAGAAACTTTAGCTGTGGCATTAGATATCTCCAAGCGTTCGATCGAGTATGGCACCAGGGACCCTCGCCAAGCTTCCATCTTATGGCTTGCCCCTCAGCTATGTTCTCTGCTTGCTAGTTTTCTCAAACAGGTCTCTCCATGTAGTGGTCGATGGAGTTTCATCTGACACTCTACTCATAAATGCTGGTGTTCCGCAAGGATCCATTCTAGCACCAACACTATTTTTACTTCACATCAACGACCTGTTGAAAGCAACTTCATGTCCAGTACACAGCTTTGCTGATGATAGTACCCTCCATACCGCTTTCTCTTCCAGGGCCCCTATATCAGCCCGTGAAACCAGAAATGAACGAGGAAGAAATGTTAACAATATAAATATGGACTTAGCAACAATTCTTGAATGGGGATCCAATAACTTGGTAGAATTCAATGCAAACAAAACACAAGCATGTCTTTTCTCTAGAAAAGCCGATCTCACTGTGCCTAACATAACTTTGTCAGGAGTAACCATACCACTGAAGTCATCCATATCGATGCTTGGTATTACTATCAGCAATAACCTTTCCTGGGAAAATCACGTGAGGTCCATTGCCAAAAGTGCATCCCAAAACTTGGTTTTGTTTCGTGCCAAGAGTCTATTTCACCTCCAGTCAGCTGCTTATGATCTATAAGGCACAGATCCGACCTGTCCTGGAATACTGTTCCCATATTTGGAGTGCGGCACCTAAACATATCCTGAAGCTATTGGATTCTGTCCAAAAAAGGGCAATTCGTCTCGTCGGTGATGCCTCGCTTACAAACTCGCTCACTTGTCTGGAACACCGTAGAAAAGTTGGCGATTTGTCTCTGTTTTATAGATATTTTCATGGGCGATGCTCTTCTGAAATATCAACAATCGTTCCTCCTTTGGCAGTCTCTTCGAGATTAACCCGTCAAGTTCAGTCTTCACACCCTTCGTGGTCACTTTGGAGACCTGCAGAACATCACTTTCCAAAGACTCATTCATCCAACGAACTGCGAGGCTTTAACTCAGCTGGGGAGGTGTTCCCGAGGATAAACCTCCAGAAATTTAAGAAGAACCCCACCCCATTTTCCCTTTGGGTTCCCCACGATGTTCTCTAAAATTAAGGAACCCCTTTTTCGTAACCAGAACATATAAAAAAAGAATATGAAAATGATTAAAGAAAGTAGTGGTTATTTCGTTCAAAAAATTTTAAAATTCTAGTAAATCAATGTCGGTAAAAAAAAAGACAAAAAACAATATAGTATTTTATATTTTTTTAAAAAATTTTTTTCCTAGGCCTTTTACCTTTTAAAAAAAAAACATAGGTTTAAAATTTTTTTTTTTGGATGTTTACTTTTTAAGGTTAAAAATGCGAAATTTATTGTTGAATATTTTTTTTTTTTAGGTAACTTTACTACCCCTTTTTGTTTGTTCCTTTTTTGATGTTGAAATTTTAAGGAATTTTTTTTTGTAAAAAATTTAAAGTTTTTTTGGGAAAATTAAAAAATTCAAAAATTTTTAGGGGTCTTTTTTTTTCTTTACAGCCTTTTCCCGGATTTTTTTTGGACCCAAAGGGGAAACACCCAACTTGGCTTTCAGGCGGATTTTATGAGGTTTGTTTAAAGGGAGGATCAAATAGCTTAAATATTTTTTATAAACTTAACCTTTTTTTTTAAAAGGTATTCATATCGAGTGGGGTTTTAAGGCCCAATCTTGATTGGTTTTTAATTTTCATGTTTTTCCGGATTTTAAGTAACCAAAAAATTTGGAACGGTTTTTTACTTCAGAAACAAATTTTTTCAAAAAAAATTTAATAAAAAAAATGGTTTCATTTAAAAAAATTTTTAAATTTAAATCATTTTTTTTTTTAAAATTTTTAAAAAAAAAAATTAAAAGGGAAAAAAAAAAAGCGTACCCGGAAAAAAAAAACAACTGGGGGTTTAAAAAAAATTTAAAAATTCGGGCATTAATTTTTTTCCTTGGGAAACCCCCCCTTTTGGGGCTTTTTTTTTAAAAAGCACCTGCGAATGTTACCCCCCAAAGGAGAAAGTTTTATTTTAAAACTAAGCCCAATGGGTTCATTAGAGCTTTCAAAAAAAAAATTTAAATTACCTTTTTGAGACTTTGAGGCATTGCGTTTTTTTTTTCCCCACCACTTTTGGGGCCCCAAAACCAGGGTTTGGTAAATTTTGCCTTTCCCCCCCATTGCTTTTTGAAAAAAAAATTTTTAAACAACTAGTTACAGCAAACTGTGCCCCTTTTTCAATCTTTTTAAATTTCCACTTCCAATTTTATTTCCCTTCGAAAATTTAAAAAATAATAAAAAATTTTAATAGAAAAAAAACTTTATCCCCGAAAATTCCCCTCAGAACCTAACAGGCCTTTGATTACAAAAAACCCCCTTAATCTCAACATAAAAATTACTTTTTTAAGGTTCCCTAACGTTTAAAAACAAATCAAAATTTCAAAGTGTTTTTTTTTTTAAATTTTATCGAGCAACAACCCAACTTTGAAGCCCCCC
This sequence comes from Gonioctena quinquepunctata, assembly GCA_018342105.1. Taxonomy (NCBI): domain Eukaryota; kingdom Metazoa; phylum Arthropoda; class Insecta; order Coleoptera; family Chrysomelidae; genus Gonioctena; species Gonioctena quinquepunctata. The sequence goes on from JAFIRS010000972.1 coordinate 239,583, forward strand.
GTTTCCCAATTTTAAAATTCTTTTTTTTTTTAAAATTTTTTTAATTAAACCTATTTTAATTTCATTTTGCAACCCCCTTTTTTTTTTATTGTTTAAATAAAAATTTTACTTTTTAAACCATTAAACGTTTGCTGAAAATTGAAGTCCAAAAAAAATTTTTAATTTTATTTGGAAAAAAATTTTGATAATAGATTCTTTTTGGGGGATCCTGAGAGCAATTTTTTATGAGTTTTTGAACTTTGAACTAATTAAAAAATTAATCTTCAAAAAATAAAATAAAATTTAAAAAAAAAAACCCCAAATTATGAAACGATTGTGGGATAAAACCCTTTATTGAAATACGGGTTTGATTTTGAAAAAGAAAATAAATCCCAAATTTTTTTTTGGGTTTTTAACCATTTTCCCCCCCAAAAAAAAAAAAAGGGGTAAAACAAATTTTTTATTTTTGTCTTACGTGGGAAATTTCTTTTTAGATTTCCTTTTTTAAATTTTCATTAAAAAATATTTTTTAATTTAACCCTTAAAAGGTTTTGGGGGTTGGCCTTTTTTAGTAACTTTTTAAACCCTTTCCCGGGGTTTCAAACAAATTTTTCTATTTTTTTTTTTGCCCCCCCCCATTTATTCCCTAATGACGGCACGGGTTTTGGCGATTTCAACATTTTTGTAAAAAATCTGTTTCTCTTTGCATTTTTAGGGAAGATTCCCTTTTTGTTTTTAAAAAATTTAGTTTATTTTTGAGGGATTTATTTTTTATTTCGGTTGATTAATCACCTTTAAAATTTTTTTTTTTTTAAAGGTTGGTTTTGGAGCCTTTGGGAATTTGAAGGGTTTCATTTAAATTAGGTTGGGGCCCCAAAATTTTGACTTTAATTTAAAGCTTCCCCCTTTTTTTTTGCGGTCAAAGTTTCCTGGGTGGAACCCGAAAGTCAGAAAATGATAATTTTTTCAAATTCTTATCGAGGAAATTGGACAAAGATGTTCCCTAAAGCCATTCTTTCTTTTTCCAAAAAATTTTTTATTTTTTCTGCCCTTTGAGAAAACGTTTGGTAAAAAGGTTCCGTTTAATTAAATTTTTTAAAAAATTTTATTGAAACCAAGCTTTGCTTTCCCTTTTCCTATTGATTTTTAATTTTCATTGAGGAGTTGGTGAATTTCATTTGTGAAATAATGCAGTGCATCTTTGGTGGAACATCCTGCATTGAATCCGAATTGTTTAGTAGAGATGAGCTGATGGTGATCGATGTAGTCTGTTGGTTATACTTTTTTCATATACTTTTGCGATAGTATTGATGACCGATATTGGTCGGTAATTGTTATTGAGACGTGGGTCACTCCCTTTGAGTATAGGAGTGAATACAGTGTTTTTCAACTCATTTGGAAAATTCCGTTTTGGACCATCGAATTTATTAGGTAAACTAAAACGTCAGCAATATTGGTTTTTATTATTTTAATAGTTTTCGATGATATTTTGTCTATCCCTGAAGCGGCATTAGTTTTGAGATTATCAATTATTCCAAATATTTCTATAGTCGTGTTAGGTGTTGAAAATAGGGAGTTTTTTATCGGTTTTTCTTTTATGTCGAGTAGTGATTCAGTATCTGAGAGTGGGTTCGATTTAATCATTCTTGCAACGTTTTCTCCAACTTTTGCGAAATGATTCATGAATATATTAGATATTTTATGAATATATTAGATATTTTACTGAATGCATTGGATATTTTACTGAAGGAAATCAATAAGAAGTACATCAGGCAGTTATTGAAAACGCTAGAAGATCCACCCAAAAAATTTCTGCATGAAAAAAGGCTCTGTTAAGCCAAAGTTTATTTGCACGTTTCAAGAACAAGACTCTGCATTGCGGTATGACTTTTGCATATGGATTCAAGGACAAATAGAAGATCAACGTGATTTCCAACGACACATTGTTTTTGGGGATGAATCCACGTTCATATCAAATGGCGTTGTCTCCTCCCAAAATTTTAGGTGGTGATCGGACAAAAATGCAAATTTTGTCATTGCCAATAAAAACTAGAATTACCGAAAAACAAACGTGTATTATTAACGACAAATTAATAGGGCCATTTTTTTTCGCCAAAACCTAAATGGCGATACCTATTTACAGTTTTGGGAAAACGAACTGATTTTTTGGATAGTATGAGTTTTAAAGAACGAAATAAATTATAGTTTGTACATGCTGGATGCCCCGCTCATTCTGCTAGATTTGTTTCTGAATGGTTAAATGGGGAATTTGGTGATGAACGGTTGCGACGATATACCGATCCACGGTGGCCTGCTCGTTCGCCAGATCTCACCCCAATATATTTTTTATAGGGACATTTAGAGCAAAAAGTTTACAAGGATCGACCATTTAATAATGTTGAGGAGCTTGAAAATTCCATACAATTTCATTGCAGAAATATTCCAGCAAATGTATTGCGATTAACTCTTAGTGAATTTAATGATCGGACAATTAGATGTATTGAACGAGACATTTCCATATTTTTTCACACATATCTTTTTTTTGCATTTTAAATATATTCCGTTCTAATTTGTTTTGATTTCTTAAGTTATAATAAAAGTGAGCCGATGATAATTGGCAAAACCATCGGCACCACATTCAAATACGTTTGAAAACATTATGTTATTGTTTGTTTGAAGGTTGTAGACGATGTGGTAACTTGATTACTATCGTTTCGGACGTCCATCGTCTTAATGTATTTAAAAGGTTTTCACGACGTTTCTAATGCTTGTATCTGCAATCGTATTCAGGTGAATACTTACAAGTTTAGGTGCTACTTACCAATTTATATGACTGTCGGCGCAATGATGCGTGCAATTCCGCCATGTGCAGCGGTGCGTGTAATTTCGCGCGGTGTGGTTCGCGCCTCTGCAGCCCGCCAGAAAGAGCAATCAGGGGTTTCCATACGTTCTTGATCTCAACGCTTGGTTGACTGAAGGCGTTATTGGCTTTGATGTAGGCGGCCTCTTTGAACTTTCGTTTGAACCAATGCTCCTCTCTCCTCTTTCAACAGAAATGAAATCAGTAAGAATTGCATTTATGAAGGTCCATGTGAATGCGGAGATTCTTACATTGGAGAGACAAAGAGACCGTTATCGGTAAGATTGGATGAGCATAAGACATGGACTCAAGGTGGAGGAACATCAAAATCGGGAATCGTTGACCACACCTGGACTGAGCACCATCGAGTTCTATGGGACGACGCAAGTGCTCTACATAGAGAGGAGCATTGGTTCAAACGAAAGTTCAAAGAGGCCGCCTACATCGAAGCCAATAACGCCTTCAGTCAACCAAGCGTTGAGATCAAGAACGTATGGAAACCCCTCTGGCGGGCTGCAGAGGCGCGAAACTTCACGCACCACCACACCACGCGAAATTACACGCACCGCTGTACATGGCGGAATTCCACGCATCATTGCGCCGACAGTCATATAAATTAGTAAGTAGCACCTAAACTTGTCAGTATTCACCTGAAGACGATTGCAGATACAAGCATTCGAAACGTCGTGAAAACCTTTTAAATACATTAAGACGATGGACGTCCGAAACGATAGTAATCATAATGTTATTGCTTTTGAGATTTTTGTGCGTTTAGTGCATATATTATGGATACATTGTTTTGTGAATATTAATTAATAATAATAACAATAATAGATAGATAGATAGAATGAGAGTATGTGGGCGGACAGAACCAATAGCATGTAGGCCTCCCTATCGGGCCTGTTATGCACGCACCGCTGCAGAGAATCGTTTCAGCTTTGAAGGTATCCTATTTAGCGAGCGAAGGAGGCCATCCTTCTAACTGATACCTTTCTCACACTCTTCGGGTTCAGAACGATAGTGTTTACTTTAAACCCCCATTTGTTTTTTTTGTATGAGTATCCGCGATTATTTTAGTAGGATTTCAAATTTGTCGATTAATTTTTTAATAAACACCTAAAATATAAAAATTTTGCACTTCAAGTTAGAGTTTTTTAATGAGCATATTATCATGAATACTGTTTTACCTTGTTAAAAATAATTTTTGCGAAATTTTAAAGTTGTGTTTAATATCATTGCAACAAACATGAAATTTGTGATTCCCTAAAAAATTTAAAATCTAAGTTAATTTTACAAATATGCTTGTATTTGAACATAGTTATACGAAATTGTTATGCCATGTTTTAGTATTTAGGCATAACTTTTGATTCTAAACAACTTTTCCCTTGCTGAATTTTCTGAAATGAGGGTACTTTACTCCTGATTGTTTTTATATTTTTTGACCTATCCTGTATGCTGTTTGACTTGCAACGATTCTAACTTTCGTCAATATTTGTATTTTTGTTGAGTAATTAATTTAAAACATTCCCATATGTTGCACACTTACATGACCACACTGTATAGTGGTGTCTGTTTCGGATCTAAGCTCATATTCTCTGTTAAAATCGACGGATAAACGTTGAGAATGGACAAGCGGCAGCGTATAATGGTGTAGAAATTTTGTTTGCGGCTTCCAGATATTCAACATGATTTATTTTTCAACGTTGGTAAACTCGGTCGACAACATTCAAGATTTCGGGAAATCATCATTAGTCAGCATAAAAGAATGTTTATGGTTGTGGATGGGAAGAAGCCGATGCCCAGCTTTCTTGAGCTCTACAGGAAATATCGTTTGTGACGACCAACACAGACTGAACACAAAATATTTTTTGTGTTTTTTAATGAGATGAAGTGTTCTACTCAAGTGATTGGAAAAACCACTTTTGGTCAAATGCCTCATAATATTGCAGTTTTTTTGGGGCTACCCAATGCTAGTAAATACACGGGAAATTGTTTTCGGACTAGTTCCGCCACACTTTTAGCTGAAGCAAATGAAAACCTAACCAACATTAAGTTACACGCTGGCTGGAAATCCAGCAGTGTAGCGGATGGTTTCATAGAAAGAACAAAATTCGCAAAAAAAAATATCGCTAACAAGATTGTGTCAAGGGACTGTGATACACCCTCAATATCAAAGGTAAACGCTAGTTCAATTTCTAGAGAAAATGAATATCATCTTAGTAACTCAACAAAACATTGCCGGCTTCATTCCAGTTTTTAATTAAAAAACTAATGTTTATGCTCGGGATATTTATTTATTAATCGATTTATTAGATTAGTATCTATATTTGTTTTATCTATAATATTCTTAATTAGGAGCATCATTTTTTTTATTTGTTTATATATTCCTATTTGTAATTATTTTATTTCGGATTTCGAATTTGAATGAATGAATATAACCAATTCACGACCCTGAATTCCCCAATCCATATGAAACAGTGAATTATTCTGCTGAAGATATGGAGAACTATTTAATTCTTGAAACTTGAAGACATTTTATCAAAATCCCCTTGAATAATTATGAAATATATTTAATTTTCATAGAAACACTGTCTGAAATGACGAAAATGACGAATTTAGACTGTATATCGCGAATTTTGTTCTTAATAAAGTCGAAATCTGACGAATACTTTTTCTTCATTTTTAGACTATCTCATTTGTTAATAACTCAGAATGTCTGCCGTGAGGACTATGACAATCGTCGACACCCCAACTACGTATACCATGTAAGTGGTATAAATTATATACGAGAAAAATATATTCTCAAGTTTCTTCTATTTTTACTCTAAGAAGTGATAATTTGGTGTAGATATCATGATTTGATGAGGAGTATGATAAAATTCACGGCACTGAATGATGAAATATCTTTAATTTTCATAGAATCAATGCCTGAAATTAGGAAAATAACAAATTCAGATTGTATATCGAGAACATTGGTTCTTAATAAAATCGAAATCTGACAAATCCTTTTTTCTTTTTTTTCAGACTATCTCATTTGTTGATAACTCAAAATGTCTGCCGTGAAGACAATGACCTTCACCGTCACCCTAACTACGTATACAATGTCAGTGGTAAGAATTAAATACAAAAAAGATATTTTCAATGTTTTTTCTATTTCTAACCTAATTCGGTGTAGATATCATGATTTGATGCAGCGAATGATGAAATATAACCAATTCATCGCCCTGAATTCCCCAATCCATATGAAAGAGTAGATGCTTCTGCTGAAGATATGAAAAACTGTATCGTTTTTTAAGTTTTTGTAGTATTATTTTCGTGTTGAATAAATGATTTCGATGTGTTTGTTTTTGAGTTTACTATTCAAAATTTATATAGGTATGTACATAAAGCCAAAATCGATGAAAAATTACTTTACCGCCCGCGGGTGATAAAACGGTCCAGCGCGCGGTAAAGTACTCCTTCATACTAGAAAACCCGGGCGATAAAGTGCACTTTACCACGCGCTTGTGCATTAAGACATGAAAATATTTTTTCAATAACTTATTAATAAGTTTTATTAATAAAATTACAAAACATGGAATTAAAGTATTATTTGAATATCTACTGAACATTCTCAAGTCGAATTCACATAAAACTGACAATTCTGGAAGGATCCGGTGATAGTAAGATTACCTGCAGTGAACGTTGATTCATGTTTGTCCGTAGCAAGTTTTGTGTTGCTTTTTCCGCTTTTTTGCAATTTCGTCAGGAATTTCAAAACTTTCCCGCAAGTTGATTTTTTTTATTTGACAGCTAACAATTTTTTTTCTCCAACAAGTAAATAAATACAGCTTTTCCCTATCAATATGATGAAATGAAAATGTTGTTAAAATCAAATGAATGTTTTTTAAGTATTGATATTGTGGATGCAGTAACGTACTAGTATGACATACAAGTTTGTATGCACCGCGGGTATTAAGAGATGTGGATGCCCTCAGGCGACAAAACCCTCGTGCCAGAGGTCCTCAGGTTCATAAGATCGTCGCCCTCGAGGCATAAACATCTAGTTAATACCCTTGGTACATAAATAACTATTATTATGTTATTTGATGCCAATAACTACTCACTTGTTCATAATATTTCTGACTTTGACTAATTTGTATTGCTCTAACGACTAGATATATAAAGGAATACAAGTGGAAGAGTTTTTTCAAGAAAACATTCAGATGATCCTCGATATAAGGCTTTATCTCACTATTTCATTTATGTTCTCTAGATTTAATTTGGGTCTGCATTACCCATTCACGGTACTGAGCGCGTCATAAATAACTCTTGATATTATTTTACAACATAAATGCTTGAAAACTAAATATTCAAAGAAAAATATTATGTAAATGTAAGTCTTTCCTGGACTTTTAACTATTTTATTTGGGCATATTTACCTTTGCTTCCCACTCTATGAACGGAATAATTACGATAACTTCCATTGTTTTTCTACTCAATATTTAGTTTCGAGCTTTTCATTTGCGTAGTGGAAAAAAATATGTGCGTTCAGTAAAGTACAGATTCCTGATACTATAGTCAACAAATTATTGGAGACAAAACTTTCCGATAATTCTCACTAACGAGATTTAAAGCTGCTCTGTATTCTATCAGAAATAGCAAAATGTGCCTGACCCAGTGTTTGATGTTTTTCCACAACCTAGGAAAGATGTTTCTTAAAAATTAAAAACTGTAACTATACAGGGTGAGTTAGAAGTACTTTGATAAACTTCAGCAGGTGATTCCTCACAATATTCTAATATGAATTGTCCAAATAAATATATGTCCGAAAACGCTTCGTTTCCAAGATACAGGGTGTTGGAGTTTTAGTTTTATTTTCGTTTTTTTAAATAACTTTCGAAATACTGACCTTAATTATACGAAAACTGGTATTCAGAGGTTTTTTGAGGTGTCAAATTCGAACCTGATGTTATTAACGCTCTTACTCGTAGGGGGTGCCACCTACACGTCTTTTTTTTTTGAAGATACATAACTTTTTTGAGCGTCCTTCTAGCACATTTTTCAGGAAAAAAAAATAAATTCCTCTATCATATCTACGTAAAAAAGCGACCCCTTGTTACAAGTCGCTATAAGCAACCGTTTTCTAGATATTTGTAGGGGGCGCCACCTATTCTATCCATTTGTACTTGTTTGAAATAGTAATTTTTGTATCAAAGGTGCAAAATCTGTATTTGTTTTAATAAAATTTGCAAGAAATATCAACATTTTATTTCAAGAAATTTTGAATATGTAGAATAAAATAAAATAAAGGAAACTAAATTGTATTCAGATGAATTGTTCAAAGTGTCCACCTTCAGCGAAGATACAGGCAATCAGTCTTCCAGTCATTGAATGTCGTACCTGCTCAAAAATTATTGGTGTGTTTCTTATTGTTTCACAGGCGTCTACTATTCGGTTTCTTACTGGAGTTTTATAAACTAGTGACTTCGAATGTCCCCAAAATCAAAAATATAGAGGGTTTAGATCTGGAGACCTTGGTGCCCACTCCTGGTTAGGTTCTTCTACACCCCTACCAATCCATCGATTTGGATAGACAGTGTTAAGGAATTCCCTGGCTACAACGCTAAATTGGACTGGAGCCCCATCATGCATAAACCACATGCGGATACGAATTTCTAATGGTACATTCTGAAGTAGTCCCTGCAATTCATTTTCTGAAAAGTCTCTGTAAGTTGCGCCATTCAGTCGGAACGGAAGAAAGGACCTATCAAGTAATTATCAATTATTGCCACTCATACATTTACAGAAAATTGATACTGATAATGTCTTTCACTAACTGCGTGCGGATTTTCCAGAGCCCAAACATGGTTGTTATGAAAGTTTGTGATAGCATTTCGGGAGAAGTTTGCCTCGTCCGTGAAGAGTACGTATCTTGAAAATTGAGGATTTCCAGCCAATTTTCTCAAAAACCACTGACACATAGTAATGCGTTGGGGAAAAGTTTCGTAGCAAAAGAGCTTGTACCCTTTGAATATGGTATGGATAAAAATTGTTGACTGAGTAGAATTGAAAGCTTCAGCAATTATTCTTGTACTTGTTTCTGGATTATCCTCGGAAGCGTTCAAAACAGCTTCTTCCAATTCTGGGGTTCGGACTGCTCGTGGTCTTCCGATAATATCGGCTGCCCTCTTAAAGCTACCTGTTTCTGTCAAACGACAGTGGAGACTGGTAAATGTTGGAGCTGAAGGCAGTACTCGATTAGGAAATCGCTCCTGGTAAATACGTCTTGCTTCGCGCCCATTTCCATCCGCAAGGGTATACACGAAATGCATATCGGCTAAATGAGCATAATTGTCTAAATAATCCATTTTTTCAAAATTAGTGTTTTAAAATTTACAGAAACTTCACAAAACAACGAAACGTTTAACTACCATAATTACCAAAACTACTTACTTAAACGTCAAATTCATTTCCTAAGCATTCTTGTGAAAAATGCAAAAAATGGTAATAACTTCAACACGCATCGATTATCAAATAATCGACTTGAAATTGAAACGGTTGCTTATAACGACTTGTAACAGGGGTAGCTTTTTTACGTAGATATGATGGAGAAATTGATTTTTCTATTGAAAAATGTGCTAGAAGTACGCTCAAAAAAGTTATGAATCTTCAAGAAAGAAAAAGACGTGTAGGTGGCGCCCCCCTACGAGTAAGGTCAATAATAACATCAGGTTCGAATTCGACATCTCAAAAAATCCCTCAATACCAATTTTCGTTTATTTAGGTCAGTATTTCGAAAGTTATTAAAAAAAAACGAAAATAAAAATAAAACTTCAACACCCTGTATCTTGGAAACGAAGCGTTTCCGGACATATTTATTTGGACAATTCATATTAGAATATTGTGAGGAATCACCACCTGAAGTTTGTCAAAGTACTTCTGACTTACCCTGTACACCACAAGGGGTATATTTATTTTTCTGCGCCATATATATATATCGTAAACTAGATCTGTTGTGAAATATTTGAGATCCATTATTCAAAGATTATATGTTATATATTCGAGTGTACTTATATTTGGTTCTAGGTACATGAATATTCGGATCTGCAGCTCTACACTATACACACAAGTTGCAAAAAGTACCATTTTTAATATTTCATAAAAAGTATAGTTATACATTATTCAAAAAACTGTTGATTCCTTGTGCATTGATTATCATATAAAATTGTAATAACAACTCTAATGAATGGAAACCTACTACAAGACAATTTCTGAATCACAAATATGCAATATTTATAGAAAAACTATTTTATATAACAGAATCATTATTGACATTAGAAGCTTAGTATTTCTGAGTAAACTGTACAGGGGCTCCTGATCCTGACTTTGGTATTAATTTACTTTGACAGATGTCACTTTTCTGCCAACCATGAGACTATAATTGCTTTTTAATTCAGATGACAAATGACTAAATTTGTTTACCTGTCAGATCCAACGGCATTGACGGCGATTTTTTTTTTTAAAGGAAATAAAAAAATTCCGAGTTTTCCTATGGATAGTTGACTTGAATTTACACGGAGAAGAAAACTCACCATTAGAAAATATTCGTGTACATTATTTTATCTACGAATGAATGGATTTTGGCGGTATACAATAGGTAATAAGTACTTAACCTACAAAGAAAGTTAGGAACGCCAATGTATGCAGGTGCATTTGTCATGAAGTTGACTGTTGACATGATGTGAAAATACCGCTAATTTTGAAAAGAGCCAATCTCAAATTGTTATTTCAAAACTAACCAATGGCTATTCACTTTCCCAATAGCCAATCAGACTCTGGTCTCAAAACGAGCGCATGCGCCTTAAAAAATCATCTAAATGAAGAGGCCTATTGCTCGCATCAGTGTAGTTCATTCTCAGAAATAAAACTGCTAATAAGCGTGGACTTGAACATTGCCTAGGGCGTCATCTGATTCACAGGTGATCTCGGAAAATAATTATAAACCGGTGACCTCGTATTAACGAGTCTGTTTAATCTACATGAAATCGATCGTTAATGACCCCTATTATCCTTCAAACTGTCCTTGCTTAGATGCTCGTACTATTTTGAACCTATTCGTAGCTGCCCCGAACTAGTTCGAATGGAACGAAAACACAGAACCTATGGAATAAGTATATAGCAGTCCTGAGATAACACTAACACTTCTGTTATACTGCGCATGCTCCTGATGGTTTCGGACCCTTCATTTTGTGAACGCGAACAAACCTATTCCCTCATATTATAGAAGCTCGTATAAAAAAATCTTAACACTTTTCTTAAAATATTTATTGGTAGATTTTACTTTGATGTTAATCGTTAGTGTTTCATATAGAGTGTCAGAATTATTTGTTAGTTCTTTGATTTTTTTTCCATTTCAAGGCATGGTTACGTCCTTGAATTACAAAATCCGAAATATGTTTTCTGGTGAAGGTAACACATTTCAAAAAATGGAAATATATGAGAGTAGGGATGTCCTTTTCTATCAAAACATTCTCACAACTTCACTGATAGTCAAGGTCAAATATTGTCCTAACTATTCGCTTCTGTGATATGTTCATCACAGTGGCTGAATTCCATGCTATTATAAATTGGGCTTCAACTGAAAAATTGTATTCAATGCTTTATTTGAGTTTGCAAATACATACATGATTTGTGTGGTGATCAAAGCTCATGTTTGGATCTGGTCAAGATTCAAGGAGTTTTGAATGTGATTTAGATAACAGCACCTTATTATCAATTTTGATTCTGGAGATGATGATGACTTGAAATTCAAGGAAAACTCCCAATGAATGAAGTTTAATGAAATATTTAATTATTCATCTCAATTTGATGTACAGTATCCACTGATTGTGTTTCAAGCAAGGTAGTGAATTGAGCTCATAATTTTCATTGACATTATGAAAATTTGGTAGAAGCATCTTTTCTCCACCACAATTTCAAGTGACAAATTCATGCTTGACAACAATATATCTTCTGTTTCCTATATATATATATATATATATATATATATATATATATATATATATATATATATATATATATATATATATATATATATATATATATATACATTTCAAAAAGAATAGTAGTCTACTTTTTGCGCGCCATTGATGTTTTCAAATTTTGTAAAAAACCCGTCTCGGAATGGTTTACGCTTTCTGAAATGCACCGAGCCTTACTTTTTGTCGTTAAGCAAATTCAAAATCATTACTTTAAGGAAGAAATTATTCTTTTGAAAGGAGAAAAATTACTACCAAAGGTCATGCGAAAACTGAACCCGTTTTTAGATAAAGAGGGATTGTTACACGTGTTGGAGGCCGATTGTGCCATTCGGAAATATCCTACGATGAAAAAATCCCTATTCTCTTGCCAGCCACCTCGAAATTGACTGAACTCATTATTAATGAAATTCTCATTACTTATTCACATTGTGGTATACAAACAACCCAGTTTTTACTATCACAAAACTTCTGGGTACTTTCGTCCAAAAGAGTAATTCGAAAGGTTTTGCATAAATGCCTAATATGTTGGAAAATCCAACCTATTGCGTTTCTTAAATTATATTTACATCACTCATTTCATTTTGAATACTTCGGTTCATTAAAATTTTTGTTTGATTGTTACAATTGAATTCATCAATTTATTGGTAAAAGGTCAAGCAATACTGAACTGAAAGTTTCTCGAGCTAAAGCCCCAAGGCAGACAGCAATCAATCGCTTGACTTTGATTTCGGAATCTGCGGCATTAGCAAAAACCAATTCAGAAGATCAAACTCAATTTAAAGTAAGACATCGTGATCTAAAAAAGGTTATCAAAGATTTCGAAAAACATCATAATACAATTTTAACTCTGCTTGCTGAGGATGAGGCTAAGTTGAAAGAAGAACACGAACATGACGAAGAATTTGTCAAACAGTGTCAGGTAATTGAAACGATTTTTTTTGAATTATTTGAAATAGATCTTGGAAGCTATTTGATTCATTCGAATGCTCCTGCCAATAGTACGACTCTGAACCATCATATTGTTTTGCCTAAAATAAAATTAACTGTTTTCACTGGAGACATCAAAGCATTTCCTACTTTTCAACAGACTTTCGCAACTCTAATTCATAATAATCGATCATTATCTAGTGTTGAAAAATTCAATTACTTAATTTCGAGTCTTAGTGGACCTGCTCTTGAATTGATTTCAGACATTCCAATTTTGAATGGAAATTATCTGTCTGCATACAATACATCACTTGATAGATTCAATAATAAGCGTTTACAAGCTTTAACTCATTGGAAATGCATTGAAGATTCTCCTCATTTTGAAAATGAAAATGCAGTAGGTCTCCGTAACCTGATGGATACGTTCACGAAAAATTTGAAGGCGTTGAAGGCTCTAGGTTTGGAACCGGAAGCCTGGGATTTTATAATTACTCATATGCTCCTCGAACGCCTAGATCCCTCGACTCGTAAGTCGTTCGAACAAAATAATGCTTCCACTGACATCCCTAAATATGAAGATGTAAAAGGCTACATTAATAAACAGTGCACAACTTTGGAATCAGTCGTTAAGCCGTGTCAAATATCCGATACATCCAAATTTACTTTTTCGAATACTCCTCGTAAACAAAATTATAAATCTTACAATGTGAACAATAATTCACACAATTCGCGAAATAGAACTGCCTTTTTGGTTAATGAGCCACGATCTAATATTCCCAGCGCTTGTTTTCTATGCAGAGGCCCTTATATTATTTATAGATGTCACATTTTCCAGTCTAGTACGCCCCAACAGCGTTATGAAATAATAATAATAATAATAATAATAATAATAATCTTTATTCAGTACAGTTAAAATGGTATACTGAAATGGCGAAGTTCATCTCTTGCTGGGCGCAAGGTGATGGTCTTCCACTCAACCAAACTTAACCTAATCTTAGCATAATTAAAAGACAAAAATACAAAAATAACAAAATAAAATGAGAGTTATAAAGGTGAAGTAGAAATGTAGAAATGTAAACATGAATGCACACATATAAAACATATACAAAACACATAAAACATATAACAACATTAAATGTGGAAACTTAATACACTTGTGTAGAATAATCGAAGGACATCTGTACAAAGTGCACAACCCTCCCAAGCCCGCAAAACGCCCCGACCCTCAATCCCCAGCGCCCCACGCCAGGCGCAGGAAGCAAAACAACAGATGGCTCATTGCTAAACAAACGACTACAAACCGGCCCAGAATCAACGCATCACATGTCGGAACCCAAAGGCCAGGTGGACATGTCTTAAGACCTTGACACATCCACCCGGCCTCCGAACTCCAACATGCGACATGCCAGACTCCAAGCCAATCCACAATCATTCGATCAACAATGCACTCATCCACTGCTCCACCCCGCACCCGACACGGAGCACCGAAGACGACGAAGGTCGAAAGCGCCTCCGCAAACCCAAGAAGACTACCCACTCCATACAAAAATCCTCCATCCACTATACAAAACATATTCATAAACATATATGCATTTGGTAGGAAATGATTATCAAGACTAAAACTAAAAAAACACAGAAAATAAAAAAAAAAAAAAAGGCAGAAAATAAAATCCTATTGAAGTGACAATAGCAATTTTCTATAGGCTTCATGAAAAATAGAAACAGATTTGTCTTTGATAAAGTTCGGTATGGAGTTGTAAACAGCAGATATATTATATGAGAAACTTCTTTCAAACATGCTAGTTTTATGTATAGGTGGGGTTATAATACCCTTCGTTCGTATGTTTATGTTGTGGACATCCGAACGGAAAACAATTTTGCGGTATAAATAAGAAGGCTGTTTTGAGAGGATAATTTTGTGGTATAAAGTGGCACAGTGAAGTTTACGGAGTGATTTCATATCTAGCCAACCATCTTCCATGAGCTTATGTCTAATAGGTGTTCTCTTCCTCACGCTATAGATGAATCGCAAAACAATGATTTTGAATTTTTTGTATCCTCTTTGCATCGAATGCTGTTAGACAGGGGCCGTAAACAGTGTCACAATGATTGAAGGTAGACAGTACTAAAGATTTACAAAGCATTTTTCTAAGATGGATATTCAACAAGGAACGTGAGTTATATAGGAGTTTAAGTTTCCAGATTGATTTCTTTATGCATTCTGAAACATGCTTTTGAAATCTCAAGGTGGAATCGGTCCACAATCCCAAGTTTTTTGCCACGTCGGCGAAGTTTATTGGGACATTATTGATGGAAATGTGCATATTCGCAATCAATGTCGCTCTGGCCTTGTTATTACCGAAGAGCAAAGCTGTTGATTTGTTAGGATTCAGAGCCAGGTAATGATCACGTGAGATTTTGTGAATGATGTTCAATTCCCTATTGATTATTCGACAGCTGTTCAGCATATCTGATGGGTGGAATGAATATAGGACCTGTGTGTCATCGGCATACATTTGTAGATGACAGTTATCAATAAAGTTATGGAAGTGTGCAGTATAAATGGTATATAAAATGGGACCAAGTATTGAACCCTGTGGAACACCACAGGTCAATGCCCTCTGGCTTGAAATGTCATTTTTCAATATAACACGCTGTTGTCTACCACTGAGGTAATTAGACAAAAAGATTACCGAATTTTCAGAGAGTCCTATGTACTTCAAAATGCATATTAAGACATTGTGATCGAGGGTATCGAATGCTTTTGAGTAATCTAATAGTACCACTATTGTAAGTAATCCAGAATCTGTGGCCTTAATGATTTTATCTGTTACGTTAAGTAAGGCTGTGGCAACAACTGTGATCCTTCCTGAAACCAGATTGTGTATCCGGTAGGACAGCGTTTTTCTCCAGGTACTCAACCAACTGATTTTTATTATTCTTCCAGGATTTTTGAGATGACGGAAGGATACTTATTGGTCTCAAATCTTCAGTTCATTCACTATGTCCACTTTTGGTAAAGGTATTACATGTGCGACCTTCCATTTGGTGGGAAAACCGAGTTTTCTATACAGAAATTCACAATATGTAATATATAATCAACCAGGAAGGGACAACACATCAAAATGAAATCAATACTGAGACCATCAGCCCCAGTAGCTCTTGTTTTGATAAATTCTAGTTGTCTATATATCTCCCATTCATCAACTTTTGCGAAGTGTAAGTTTCCTGAAAGTCCTGCCCTGTACCCATCATAATATTCATTAATGTTTTCTGTTGGTACAATCTGAGGAATTGAAGATAAAAATAATCATTTATTTCATCAACGTCAGACAGGTGTGCAGGGATTGCTGGAAGGTTTTTTTTTATAAATATTCAACTTTTTCATAGTACTCAAGTATCTTTACTATTTCTACCAACATGATATTGCAAATATGCTTTTTCTCTCTTTCTACCGATCTATTGGCAAAGTTTCTGATCGCTTTGTATTCCTCATAAACTTGGGGATTCTTCGTTTTTTGAATTTATTGAAAATTTTATCTCTTTCTTTGAAGATCAGTTTGATATTATTCGTTATCCATGGTTTACGTTTTCTTGAAAACTGTGGTGATAAGGGAGCATGAAGATTCAGTAAGATATTCAGGTTTTCCTAAAAAGTCAACTTTAGCGTCAATAGTTTCTAGATGAAAAATATTTCTCCAGGGTATCGAACTTAGATCATCACTGAGTTGAATCAAGTTGATAGTTTTAGAGATCTGTAGGTTGTGGGATAGGTTTAAATTTGTCTTCCGTTAAGTCAAGAGTGATGTGAATCAATTCATGATCGGAGACTTGGGAACATGTAACGATCCGCAGTCTGCAGTATCAAACTCTTCCGAAACAAGGATAAGGTCAATCAGAGTGGAACTATTACTTGCGACTCTGGTAGGAAAATCAACCATCTGCTTCAACCCCGTACTTGACAGAAGCTCACAGAAGCTTTGGGTATGAGAGCTGTTGATATCGTATAAGTCAATATTGAAATCACCCAAACATATAACTTTATCAAATTCAGATATGATTGAAAAAAGGCTATTTTCAAATTCATTTAGAAAATTATTTGTGTTTAGTTTAGGTTGCTTATAGATACAACCTAACGCTATATTTGATGATTTAAATTTTATACTCAACCACAAATCCTCGATATTTGCATTCACTGGAAGAATTGAATATTTAATGAAATTTCTCAGATAAATTGCTACACCTCCATACCCACTGTCATCGGATCTGTCTTTTCTTACTAATACATAGTTTTCTAAATCAATATCTCGAGAATTTATTGAACTTTTCAACCATGTCTCACTGAGTGTAATAATATCAAAATGGTTACTAATTAAAACATCATTCAACTGAATGAAGTGAGCTGGAAGTGATCTCATGTTCAAATGACAAATTTTGAGATTCATTTCGAAGGAGAAATGTATATTTATATATAAAAATTATTTAGTACTTGAGAAACAAACACAATAACTGGTAAAAACTAATCAGCGTTTTTTGGTTTTGTAAATGCGCTATTTTGTCGTGTTCTCCTCTCGGACCCAAGGATAATATTTTGTTGCTTCAGTTTCTTGTTATGAGGTTTAACAGTTGAGTTCAATGCGGGTTCAATTTCGTTTTCAGTATCTTCAGGTTCGGAGCTGCTGGTGAATGAAAACTCAAAAGGCTTGCATCAATTGTTTAGCTACAGCACATACAATAAATCAGTGGCCTAGTGAAAAGAGGTGTCGATCTTGTTCAAAACCTCATCACAGCTTACTACACTTTCCTGCGAATGCACCCCTCTCCTTTTCTGAAAATGTCTCACGAGCCTCGAATTCAAATTCGCCAGAGCGCTCGGAAGTTGCCTCCGAGTTCAGTGATACTGCTTCACATTATCATATTAACAAAACCTCTACAGTTGATGAACGATAGCGAAATTCTTCTTTCTACAGTGTTGATCAATATTGAAGATAAATTCGAGCAATGGCACACTATCCGCTCCATTTTAGATAGCGGTGCCCAATCTTCTTTCATTAGCAAAAGTTTTTCCATGAAACTCGGGTTATCAAAGTTCAATATCGCCATGACATTACAAGGTTTAGACAAAATGTGGACGTCTTCCAAATCCGGTGTCCATTGCACTATTGTACCCTTGCATAATACAAATTATACAGTTGATTTGGACGCTATTGTTATAGATAAAATTCGTGATAAAATACCCTCTACATCATTTTCGATTGAAAAGTTTTCATTTTTATCAAAACTGAAACCTGCAGACCCACATTTCCATGAAAGTGGATATATTGATCTTCTCCTGGGAAATGATATATTTCCTTACGTTTTGCAGGACGGTAGATTGTATAATGGTCCTGATCAACCAGTTTGTATCAACACTATATTCGGCTGGGTCGTTATGGGAAAAATTTCATTGGCACCTTGTATTTCAAAGTTCATAAAATCATTTTTCACAAAATTCGCGGATACCAATTTAGATTTAATTTTACAAAATTTTTGGCAAATAGAAGAGATACCCGATACGCCGGTTACTTCTGCCGAAAATCGATATTATGAAAATTACTTCTCCGAAACTACTACTCGAAGCCAGGAAGGAAGATATATTGTATCACTTTTGGGGATACCCGTTCGGTGGCGCTTCGCCGCTTTTTCTTTTTAGAAAAAAGATTATTGCAAAATCCAAACTTTCACAAGGCATACTCCGAAGTCATATCTGATTATTTATCCAAGATAAAGAATTATATGTTTCGAGCGCACAATCGATAAAGTTCCAGTTGATTATTGTAGTTATAGAAAAATTCTTCTTCTCCTCAAGAGCTTCAATAGACTTCGCATTTGTGAATGTCCTAAATTCCCACGATTCTTCACCTTGACAGAGAAATCGGGGACCTTGCCACCATAAAGAGAAATTTGCAAGTTCCGAAGGGAATAAACCTCGTGACCCACAGTCTGTGGGGTTGATATTTGACGAAATATGGTACCAACATTGTGGAGGTAATATTTCTTGTATAAAACTATCCAAGATAAAAAGAATAGATATATATATATATATATATATATATATATATATATATATATATATATATATATATATATATATTGACAAAGAGGTTTCATTTAATTTTTATTAACTTCATCCGGAGAAATCGAAAAGAGCAAAAACAAAGGACATAATGTGACGAACAAGAAGAAGTTTTCATTCTTTTTTTTATCTGATGAATGCAGGTGAATTTTCTAAAAACTTAGATATATTAGGTACAGGGTGTTGCAACGAAAAACTTAATCAAATTAATTTCAAAAAATTACAGTAAATATTGCTCAGTTAACTTCTATCTGATTTATAATTGACACTATTTTCCTTTTTTTTGTTTTTATGGTACATTTCTGGGAACAATTTTCTTGTGTAATTATTTGCCTGTTCTAGTATTCTGACATTAGAAAAGTAGAATTGGCGAACAATTTTTTTAAAATGTTTTACTACCGCGCAAGAGTTTTTTCCTAGACGACATTCACTTTTGTGTTGGGTTAAACGTTCCTTCAACCACTGAGATGACTGTCCCACATAACAACATTGATATTCCAGACATAAAAGTTCATAGATTATGTTGCTATTGTTGCTTTTACATTTTTCCTGATAAAGTTAATAAAAATTCGAATCATTGAGAATTATTGAAAACGAATGAGTTTTTATAAGTTACATGTAGTACGGTCGAAATACCTCGTTTTATTATTTTTTTTTTATGTTCTGGTTCCCACGAAAAGGGATATCCTGTAATGTTCAGAGAACATCGTGGGAACCAAGGGAAAGAAGGTAGGAGTTGGTGTTCTTCTTAAATTTCTGGAGGTTGTATGCCTCGGGGAACACCTCCCTAGGCAATGAGTTCCAAAGCCTCGCTGTTCGTTGGATGAACGAGTCTTTGGAAAGTGATGTTCTGCAGGTCTCCAAAGTGACCACGAAGGGGTGTGATGACTGAACTTGACGGGTTAATCTCGAAGAGACTGCCAAAGCAGGAACGATTGTTGATATTTCAGAAGAGCATCGCCCATGAAAATATCTATAAAATAGAGACAAATCGCCAACTTTTCTACGGTGTTCCAGACAAGTGAGCGAGTTTGTAAGCGAGGCATCACCGACGAGACGAATTGCCCTTTTTTGGACAGAATCCAATAGCCTCAGGATATGTTTAGGTGCCGCGCTCCAAATATGGGAACAGTATTCCAGGACAGGTCGGATCTGTGCCTTATAGATCATAAGCAGCTGAGTGGGGGTGAAATAGCTCTTGGCACGAAACAAAAAACCAAGTTTTTGGGATGCACTTTTGGCAATGGACCTCACGTGATTTTCCCAGGAGAGGTTATTGCTGATAGTTATACCAAGCATCGATATGGATGACTTCAGTGGTATGGTTACTCCTGACAAAGTTATGTTAGGCACAGTGAGATCGGCTTTTCTAGAGAAAAGACATGCTTGTGTTTTGTTTGCATTGAATTCTACCAAGTTATTAGATCCCCACTCGAGAATTATTGCTAAGTCCATATTTATATTATTAACGTTTCTTCCTCGTTCATTTCTGGTTTCACGGGCTGATATAGGGGCCCTGGAAGAGGAAGCGGTATGGAGGGTACTATCATCGGCGAAGCTGTGTACTGGACATGAAGTCCCTTTCAACAGGTCGTTGATGTGAAGTAGAAATAGTGTTGGTGCGAGAATAGATCCTTGTGGAACACCAGCATTTATGAGTAGAGTGTCAGATGAAACTCCATCAACCACTACATGGAGAGACCTGTTTGAGAGAAAACTAGCAAGCAGAGAACACAGCTGAGGGGGCAAGCCATAAGACGAAAGCTTGGCGAGGAGTCCCTGGTGCCAAACTCGATCGAACGCCTTGGAGATATCTAATGCCACAGCTGAAGTTTCTCCATACTTTTCAATAGATAGCTGCCATATATGTGAGACGTAAGCGAGCAGGTCACCAGTTGATCTCTGATGGCAGAAGCCATATTGCCTATCGTTGACAATTCCTAAGTCTTCCAGATATTTCATGAGCTCGATGTTGATGGCTTTTTCCATGACCTTTGAAATAATAGATAGCAGTGCGATAGGTCTGTAGTTGCTAGGTAGGGCCTCTTCGCCTTTTTTAGGGACTGGCTGTACTCTTGCAATTTTCCAATTGGACGGAAATACCCCCAAATTGTAAGAGTGGTTGAACAACTTGCAAAGAACAGGTGTTAGTTCGGGGGCACATTTCTTGAGAACAATCGGCGGGATTCCGTCAGATCCACAGGCTTTGTTGGTGTTGAGACCCAGCAAAATCTTTCTGATAGTACGTTGGCGAAAGGTGATCTCGGGCATGTGACTGTCAATAGGTGTAATGTTCAGGGGTTGTTTTCCCGATGAATCCAGAGTGGAATTTCCAGCAAATAGGTGTGCAAAGATATTGGCTTTTTCCTGGGCAGTCGTTGCTAGTGTTCCATCTTCTTTGGTTAGAGGAGGAAATGAGCTGGAAGTGAAGTTTCTTCCCACAGCTTTGGCGAAAGACCAAAATGAACGGGATCCGTTAGGACATTCAGCAAGTTTTGATCTTATTTTGGCATTGTGGGCATCTTTTGAGCATTCTATTGTCTCTTTGCATATGCCTCTAGCCTCGACATATGCTGCTCTGGTCTCAGGGCCCGGATTTTTTAGCCATCGATGGTATGCTGCCTGTTAAACCAGGTCTTATCGGATGATGTTCTTCTTTCGGTATTCGGTATGTAAATTTGCATCCCCAACATGATGATTTCAGAAATTGTCTCAGCACATCGTGTTGGATCTACTGAAGAGAAACAAACTCTCTTCCATGGAAACACTGAGAAAAACATACGAAGACCTTCCCAGTCGGCCGAATTGTAATGCCACATGAGACGGGGTGGTATTGTGCAGCTTGATGGTAAATGGAAAGAGCATGTTGTGGAGATGAGGGTGTGATCAGAGTTTCCAAGTGGGGCACAAACTTCTATTCTATACGGGTCAGGATTTGTGGTGAGGAAAAGATCTAGTGTATTGGCAGACTGGTTGTTGACATCAGGGATGCGGGTTGGTAGCTCGACCAGTTGTTCTAGACCATGAGTGATGGCGAAGGCCTCGGCTTGACGACCCGCATCATCTGTTTTGTTAGAGAATTTGAGCCAGGCAGCGTTATGTACATTAAAGTCTCCCATGATTATGGTTTCAGCTGTTGGATGGTTCTCCTGAATGTAGTCCAGTTTGAGTGATAAAAACTCAAAGAGGTCGTTATATGAAGGTTCATTAGGTGATAGGTAAAGGCAGCAGAGGAACTTAGTCAGTTTGGTATCAGATAGCTTGAACCACATCACATCAAAGTCTTTCGGTTCCAAACTCTCTTCACGCTGGCATGAGAGGTTAGCCTTAGCGTAAAGGCAGACTCCACCTTTGAACCTGAATCGAGAATGGAGTTCGTAACCAGGACAAAGCATATGGACCTTGTTGGTGGACGAGTTTACTTGTGTTTCTGTTAGAGCCAGAATATCCGGTTTTTTCGTCTGTAGGTGATGGTGGACGTCATTGATGTTCTTATTGAGTCCGCGGATATTGCAAAAATTTATCTTTAATGTTGAGTCCCCTCGAGTACCTCTCGCCCGGAAATCCGAATGGAGAGGTATTTTGCTTCCGGAGTGTTTTACTCTAGGAGACTTCATCATTATTACTATTAGGATGCACCTGAAAATAAAGGAGGAATTGGGGAAAAGGAAAGAGGGAGACCGGAAAGTATCGACCGAACACTGAAACATGGAATGATCCATTTCACAGCACACAAAGTCGATATGGTGGTACTTCACCGGGCGATGAGACCATCTTCCACCTACGGTTATCCTTTTAGTCGCCTCTTACGACAGGCAGGATTTACCATGGGGCTATTCTAAAGCCGACCCCATACAGCTCAAATTTTATATTAAAATTTTTATATTAAATTATATATATATATATATATATATATATGCTTCAATGTTCCTAGGAAGTGAGAAATATATGTTTATGAAGTTCTACTGAGGTCAATCCTCTTTGAAACAATTTAATATAGTATACAATAAATATTAGAGAATTTGAAATACTGCACATATTGGCAACGCTGCAACCCGTCATCTTGTGATGTCATTCTCTCCTCAACATGGGAATACTTTTCTCTTTTATGAATTTTATAAATATAGCAGCACTGTTTCTTTCTGGAATTGTATCTCCAACAAATGTGAACTGACAATCAACTTGAAGGAACGAATCATGTCTTATGAGAAAACTCACTATGTGGTATGATTTCGCCAGTATCTTTGGTCCAATAGTTGATGGATTTGGGAAAAGCTTGTGAGAAACATTCCAGAGTCACCTGTTGGTTATCGTAAGCACCAATGAGTTGATATTGAATCCACACTGATGGTGAAACTGAAAATAAAAAAACAAGGATGAGTTAAATTATAGTATATACTATAGTATATATTATAGTAATGTTTTGTATATTCATTTCATTTGACTGCTTATGATTCAATATCTCCTGATTTCTAAGATACACCTAATTTTTATCGAAGGTAAGCTTGCATAATTCAAGAACGTTGATGGATTTTGTATTTGCAGATGGTTTTATGTTCAACAATGAAACCTTTTCTCGGGTTCTCCCATTTCTTCTGCACCTCCGGTGTATGGATTACACAAAAGAATCTTTATTATTGCATGTATTGTTGATTATTTATCAGTTTTAGATAGTTTGACCTAACTTTATTCAACTCCATGTGTAATTTATATATGAATTGTTCTATTCTATAAAGTTGCCTGTAAAAAAAAGGAAAAAGAAAAAATATATACTTTAAATAAATCGCCTCTCGAGCCTATATATTTAATCAAGAAAATCCCTCCCAGGAAAACTCCCACAACTGGTCCTTCATCTTTAATTGAACAGCACTAAGGAGATATGTCTACTCAAGACAATCTACGAGAAAGCGAACGATTGAATAATAAATAAAAACAAATTTGGAAGAAAAGATGAGGCTAATCAAGCTACCAAGTCAAATGTAGTTCCATCGTATCCAAGTGGTTCAGAAGGCAGCGAGAAAAGTCATTTCCAAAAGCAATCGAAATCGAAGAAATCGCTTAGTAATAGGGTCACTGAGTCGAGAAGAAAGCAGACAGAATTGAAAATTGCGTTGAAAAATAAAACTTCAGAACAAGAGAAACTAGATCTGGAATTCAAGAAGATACAAGATATGCTGGATCTTGAATAAGCTCTTCGATTAGTAAAACTTGATGAAGAGGAGGGAGCTAAAGAAGACTCTGTGTCGAGTGAGTCAAATCATGGTCCAGACATCGAAAAGTGGGTAAAAGGTGAATATGGGAAAATGAACAAAACATCGAAACGAAGGTTTCGCCTAGCTGGCAATCGCTAGAAAAAGGAGTAGAAAATAATCAGGTGAGGAACTGCCCAAACCATGATTTTTCTACCGAAAAGGTCCATTCACGGTTTGAAAAATTCATTACACGTCAATCTATGCAAAAGATCTGCCAATCTGCAATGGACATTGTTAGGAAACGTTCTTTGTACTATTCAGAAATGGTAGTTTTCATGATACGACTATCGATTGTTAATAATAGAGGTGACAGACTCTCATATAATAGAGAATCAGTTTTTCAGAAAGAGAATTAAAAATTGATTCTGAGAGTATTATTTATTATTACGATACAATCGTAACAGTTTGGCGACGAGAATAGTAGAAGTAAATTTCTGAATCTCTGAAGAAGTTCACAAAGTCAGAACAATTTCAGAAAACCATACTGGAATTCATAAAATCACAACAGAAGCAACCTCAACAGTAACACTATTAATGAAGAACTAACAGGAAGTTTTACTCCAACTGACCAAAAATCTTACACCAGAGAAACCTTTCGAACAAAAAACTTTTTAACAAAAAATTAAACCGACGAAATACGGAACTGAAAAGTAAAAAATAAAATAAACCTTCTCGTCTCAATAACTAAGCTCCTGAACAAATGTAAGTAACTAATTTTGAGTCGGCGCCAAACAAACAAGCAAATGAATTAGGTAAGGCGTAAAATGATGGTATTGAGTTGCGCGGTGACTTTCTGATAATTTTTTTGATTGTTTGTTTGGCGCCGACTCAAAATCAGTTACGTACATTAGTTTAGGAGCTTAGTTATTGAGACTAGGAAGGTTTATCTTATTTTTTACTTTTCAGTTCCGTATTTCGTCGGTTTAATTTTTTGTTGAAAAGTTTTTATTTTTCAATTTTTTGTGGCTGAAATCTATTAATTACTACCTACTTGTTTTTTGATTACTTCCAAAATACTTACTTACCCACCTTACTTCAACTATTACCAGTTAAATAATATGATTATCTACTTTTACTATTTGTTGTAATATAAATTATTTTGGTTGTTCTGGTGAGTTCATTTCATTACTATGTATATCATTCCATCCTCTCATGGAATATAATGATTGTGACGGATGTGGAAGAACAAAAATAATGACATTAGCGCTCTGTCAGTGTCAACTACATATGTGTGCCAATGTTCACAAGTGAAAAAGCAATTATCCCCTATTTTCCTACCCGTAGGGGTGTATAATTCCATTCGAAATCCAAATATGATCAATGATGAGGTACACCCTATCTAATAAAAAAAGAATCATCCAAATCGAAGAACCCAGTACAAAGTTATGCCTGATAGAATCGGTTAACGGACCAGAATTCAGAGGGTGAGTGATCAATATCCTTCATTTTGCTACCCTTAAGGGGGAATTTAATCTTTCAAATCCAAATGAGACCAACTACGAAGTACACCCTATTCACTGAAAAAATAATTATCGGAATCGGACGTCTCAGTAAAAGTTATGCGTGATCATACATAAAAAAAATAATATATACGCGACGAATAGCGAACCTCCTCCTTTTTGGTTTCGTCGGTTAAAAAACTGAATCAAAATCGGTTCATCCGTTTGGGAGCTACGATGCCGCAGACATATACACATATACACACGTTAAACTTATAACACCCCTGTGTTTGCGTCGGGGGTTGAGAATATTAAAAACGTTGAAAGGGATTTTTACTCTTCTTTAATTTTTGATTTTGGACTTTGAGGTTTAAGAAATGCTGTTTGTGTTCTCCATTGAATAAATGTCCTATTTTTTCTGACACAGGATTCTTCAGCTTGATTGATGGCCTTTTCGTAATCAATAATTGGATTCTGAAATATATCTTTCCGACTGGCCGCACTATCGGGTTTTATCTAAATCAAAATTACATGCTAATTCAAAGTAATGTGCAGCGGGGGCAGTTTTTTTATTTCTATTCTTTTCATAGCAATCGTATTTATGTTAATATATTCAAGTTTTCAAAAATTGTTTAGTTTGTCCTATATAACATTTTCCCCATTAACAGGGAATACTATATATTACATATGAATCTGATTTAGGTAGTATCTATCTTTCAACTGGGTGAATAATTTCCCAGTTGTTATCAAATTATGATCTTGCGGGTATCAATCGATGGAAAAATTTACAAGCTTTTATATAACTTGCTTCGTTCGTATGTCATTCTTTCCGGTTCAAAATATGTAACCCATTTTTGGAGCACTTGCCGACATCCGATTGAGCTGAAATTTGGCGGGTGTTCATATTTTTGGTGACAATGCATTATGAAATATCTTATTAGGAAAAAAAATGGAGGCTCCAAGATGGCGGACGAGTTTTGTGATTATGGTACGATTCGATTCAAAATCGGTATGTGGGGGTTTTCGGTGATGGAGATTGTGAATTATTTGTCAAAATTCAAAAATTCAAGATGGCGGCTCCAAGATGGCGGACAAATTTTGGGATTTTGGTTTGATTCGAATCAAAATTGGTATGTGGGGGTTTTCGGGGTCGGAAATATTGAATTTTTTGTCAAAATTCATAGAGTTAAGATGACGGCTCCAAAATTGCGGAGGACTTCTGTGATTATTGTCCGATTCTATTCAAAATATGTATGTGGGGGTTTTCGGAGTCGGATATTATGAATTAATTGCCAAAATATGAAATTGAAATAGTGGCCCATGGAATTTTTGTTATAGAAAAAACAAAAGGGCGCTTCAAGATGGCGGACGAGATTTAGGTTTATGGTCCGATTTGATTCAAAATTGGTATATGGGGGTTTTCAGGGTCGAAAATTATGTTTTTTTTTTCAAAATTTATAAAATTAAAATGCCGGCTCCAAGACGGCCGATGATATCTGTGTTTATGGTCCGATTCCATGCAAAATTGGTATATGGTGGTTGTCGGGGTCGGAGTTTATGAATTTTTTATGAAAAAATTCAAATTCAAGATGGCGGACAAGTTACTTTTGTAATTATGGCACGATTCGATTCAAAATTGGTTTGTCGCGTTTTTTGGGGTCGGAGATTATGAATTTAGTCGAAGATAATTGATTTTTAATTAAATTCTAAATTAAATGGCAACTCCAAGATGACGGATGAGTTAATCTTTAGATGGTCTCCTCATTGGAGGACTATGAAGCTCAGAACTTACAGGAAAAAGACCATATAATAACGATGCTTTAACAACGATGCATAGATTACTAAAAAGCACAAAATAAAATAATTAATAAAAAACATTTTTAAAGACAAGCTCTTATTCAAATGCACTATAAAGTTGAAAATAATTGCTTTTGATGTATGACGTAGGTTATTCCCTGAGTTATAGATCCAAGAGCTTGTCTCAAGTGAATTTTGACCGACTTCTAGTCGTCTGAATTATTTGAAATTTGGTGGGTGTTCATAATTCCGGGACAATGCATTACGGAATTTTTGTTCGAGAACAAACAAAATGGCGGCCCAAAATGGCGGAAAAGCTACAATTATGGTCCGATATGATTCAAAATTGGTATGTGGGGGTTTTCGGGGTCGAAGATTATGAAATTTATGTCAGAATTCATAATTTCAAGATGGCCGCCCCAAGATGGGGGACGAATTTCCTGATTACGGTCATATTTTATTCAAAATTGGTATGTGGATATTTTCGGGTTCGGAAATTATGAATTTTTTGCAAAATCTATAAATTCAAAATTGCGAACTTAAGTATAGCGGACGCGTTTTGTGATTATAGTCAGATTATCTTCAAAATTGGTGTGTGGGAGTTTTTGAGGTCGGAGATCATGATTTCTATCAGCTCAAAACTCACAGGGAAGAAACCATGTAATAACGATGCTATTAGAAATGAACAGATGCGAACTAACTGAAAAGCAAAAAATAAAATAACTAATAAAAAACTTTTTAAAGACAAGCTTTTGATTAAGCCGTGTACTGAAATGAATAAAATATGTTAAAGTCATCGCTGACAATGATTCAATTATTTTTTGTCAAATTATTTGGTTTTAAAAAGTCGTGCGAATTTTAATAAAATTAATTAAGTTTTTAATTTCCAACCAATCATTGTCCAATGGAATTAATTGGTACCTACTTTTATGAATACTTTGTAAAAATTAAATACTTTGACAAGTTCTCTCTCACCAACCAATCACTGCCCAATCAAATCAATTGGTACCTACTTTTATGAACACTTCGCGCGACAAGCTTTTTAAAACCAAATAATTCAACAAAAAATAATTAAATCATTGTCAGCGATGACTTAAACTCATTTCATACGTTTCAGTACACGGCTTAAATGAAAGCTCGTCTTCAAGAAGTTATTTTCTCAGTTATTTGATTCAATTTATGAAATATGAAATTTTAAAATAGTAACACTCTTCTTTGGGAAACCCTGCCTATCCGTTAATAATTCTGCGGGGTAGTTGTTATTTCTCATTGAGTTCTTCGCCTCAAATGAACTAAGTTTTGAAAGTGTTTTCATCTACTATAGGTCATTTCGGCTTCTAAAAAGGAATAAAATCATTCCGAAACGTTGGCCATATAAATAGTTCCACTTCCTGGTCCCTATTCCCATAAGATCCAACTTTAACCGAATTCATATTCTGGAGTTTCAACGCATAACAATATAGTAATAATACAATTCAGGTTTGTAAATTCAGTACACGACTTATTCCAACTCCATTTATTGAAATTTACTAAACATATATCGGGAATTTGTTTGGTGAAATTACAAAACAAATGTTAATAAACAAATTTCATTGAAAATATTTTGTAATTTTAGTATGCTGCATTATAAATTCACTACACAATTTAATTCAACTTAGTTTGAAAATATAACAACATATTTGTTGCATTTTTACTAAACATATATCAGAAATTTGTTTAGTAATATTACAATACAGGTATTGCAATTTTGTTGAAAAAGATTGATTGAAAATGTTTTGTAAATTCGGTATATTGCAACGTAAATTTACTATATAATTTAGTTCTCATTAAAAATTGATAAATAAAGCGAATAAATGGTAAGATGACTACAGATTCGAGTATCATGTAGAATTACTGATATCAAATAAATTATGACCAATAACTTCTTCCAGTTACTTTAAAAATAGTCTCACAAGTATTATTAACTTTTATTAACACAAGTTTGAACAATGAGAATTATAAAAATTTGATTATTTGAAAGTTGCTTGTATTTTTTGGACTGTGAAATAACCAAACACTTCACTAATTCAAGTAACACTAAACAGTAATTTTTAGTTACGAAATCGCAGAGTTGTCTAGTCGGTGTCAATGCCTATTGTCCCGAAAAGCCGGGAAAACAAAAGACACAGTTCCAACAGGCAGAGGCTAGCAACGTTTGTTGGGTGAATTAGAGTAGAGAATCAAATCACAAACAATGTCAGTAAATTTTAAAAACTTTTGACTGGAGAACCCACATTCGGTAAAATTACAAAACGCGCAAGAAAAATTAAAATTTTCAGTTAAATTACAATACATCATGTAATTTCCAAGTCAGAGTTATGAAAATACTGAACATATTTGTAAATTTTTGATGACTTCAAAGTTATTTCAGTTTCAATACATTTTTGTAACTTTACAAAAAATTGTAGTGAATCAAGTCACAAACAATGTTTCTAAATTTTAAAAACTTCTGATTTGAAACTGACCAACATTTCGGTGAAATGACAATAGGGTTACTACATGAAGATTGTGAATTTACGACTCATCTCAGTAGCTTTCCTAATATGAATGAATGAATGAATGTTTGTTTATTCAGGAAATCAGGAAAGGAATCATACATTTATACATAAATACAAATTATAGATATATCTATAGACATATATATATATATCTTCATAACCTAACATAAATAATAATTATATCATAACTAAAACAAATACAGCATGAATAACATAGTAAGAGAAAAAAAATTAAATATTATATTGTTATAGCGATGTAGGTACACTGAATAAACAAGGGAGGTTGAGTACCCGTCTAAGTTCATCAAAGAACTTGTCTTCGGGTATAAATAGTTTATATTTGATCTGAAATAAGTTTCTATTTGATTAAAAAAAAATTTTTTTGACTAATTAATCACTTTCATGAAAGTTACCAGTTTAATTCTCAGTTATAGCACTTATAACTACTTGTAGAAAAAAATTGAAAAAATCCATTCCTTTAATTTGTTTTCGAAAAGTCGAGCTGAATTTAATTTTCTCATGATGTTCGGTAAATTGTTCCATTCAGGCTATCAATTTCATTTGTGATTATTGGGTCATTTTTGTATTCGAGTATGAGTATGGATCCATTTTGACAATAAATATTATGAATAATACAGTTGGACAGTGGTAATTGTTATCTTTCATCTGATAGTATGATACTAAGTGAGTTGGAGAATACTTGTTTTATCTTCCTACCATCAGCAAAAGAAAAAAAAAAGGTGAAATAGGTATAATTTATGTATTGCTGTAAACCGACCCTGAGCGTGTTTTAATATTTGTTTTGATTCTTGTAGTTGCTTGAATAGATTTGGTTGTTAGGTGTTTTTTTTTCGGTGATTTTCTT
Source organism: Gonioctena quinquepunctata (assembly GCA_018342105.1). Taxonomy (NCBI): domain Eukaryota; kingdom Metazoa; phylum Arthropoda; class Insecta; order Coleoptera; family Chrysomelidae; genus Gonioctena; species Gonioctena quinquepunctata. Next base: position 270,377 of record JAFIRS010000972.1, read on the forward strand.
ATTGTTTTCTGCCTTTTGTTTATTGTGGGTTGGGGTATTTGGTTCACTGGCTGCTTTTGCGATGTTTTCATCAGCAGTTTGGGTTCCTTCCAGCTCCTCTGCTGTATATGACTTTCCATCCACAAAAAGCCTATTTCTTCTGATGTAACAGGTATTATCATTGTTTATTTTTGCGAGACTCAAGTGTTTTTTCAAAACTTTGTACTCTTCTCTCTGTATCAGTGTCAAATCGTTAGCTATCGTTATATGAGTACCTTTCAGGTTTTTAACGTTTTTGAATAACGAAGCTTTCTTCAAGTAGGATAGGAATTCCACTTTGATTGGCGCGTTATCCTTCTTACCTAACGCGTAAGTATTATTTAGATCAGATTCCACTAATTTGACGTTCACTAGTCTTTTCAGTTCCGAGCACATATAATCGGGTGTTATATCCTCAGGTTTACTTTGAAGTCCGAAAATAACGATGTTATTCTCTCTTGTTTTTCTCTCGATATTCTCGATTTGATTCAAAATATCTTCGTTTTCAGCTTCAACTTTACTCAATTTTCTATATAGATCTTCGTTTTTCAATGATAGTCTGACTTCGACAGCTTCTATAAATGAGATTAATTCCGTTTAACTGTTTTTAATCTCTTCTAATATTAATTCGTTGGTTATCGTCATTGTCGATTTAGCAACGAGTGTAGGCCGCGCCTAACAATCGTGAGTTTTTGTTTTGGAGATAAGATTTCGTTTATTTCCTTCGTAGGAATGTTCACAGTTCATGCAATGAAATTTTGCGTTTTTGCGAGTGACTTATCTGTATGAATGAATCTACGTGCACTGGTTACCTTTTTTGCTTGAAGCGGAGCACAATTTTGAACGTGTGTACTTGTGGGAGAACTGAACTGAACTGATATGTCTTGATATATTACTCGAATTGTATTATATTTTGTATTGGCAATACACTGATTTGTAATTTCACTCATATGTTGAATTGTAAAACAATTGTAATTTTACAAAAAAAATTAACAGTGTATTCTTTGGTTATGAGAATATGGTGACTTTTGCCGTGGTACTAATCAAATTGATATTTTTTTGACAAATCAAAACAATACCAGAATTTGTCTATGGACAAAAAAACTCATATAATCCAACAATTATATATTGCTCCTACTCAACTGAAACTCATGTTTATTACTGCACTGAACTCATTATTATTATCGTTGGGGAAAATAACAATTCTTGCCCTGGCCTTTCCTAGCGACTCCCTATCTTATTTTATATCTGTCGCAACATAGCGTGTATTCTAATGATTTAATGATTATACGTTCGGAGAGTCGATATTTTTCTGCTTTTTTGTGCTCTTTCAGGGCACATAAAAAGAAAATTAATTGGCATCGACTTCAATGAAGTTGCGTGAGTGAATAACGAATCTTTATAAAATAGCGTTCTGCTGCAAATATCAAAGAACCTCGATGTCGAATTTAAAAAGCAATTGCTCGACCCACTAACTTGATCAAACGATGTGTGATTTGGTCATAGTTGATGAAAATATTGATTTGGTGTGTGGACAAAACAGACACGAATGAACTGGTTCTCAAAGGGAAATTATGACGTTACATTCAGTTTAATTGGGGTTTCCATTTATATTTTGTGAAACAGTATCATATTTATTCCTCCAAACCGCAATGATAGCCTATGTGGGCAACCTCGTGCTTGATTTTAACCACCAATTATTCTATTATGTTTCGGACTATATTTTGAGATCTGTCTGTCTCTGGAAGACCCTTCTGTCCCATGGGAACGATCCATTTGTTCTGAAATACCTTGTTACTAATTTCATATGCTACCCTTGGAGCAGTACTATTGATTTCTACGCAATAGTGAGTCATGGAGGACCTTCGATATTTATAATTCAATTTTTGAATTGTACTTACTATGGACTTGGAGCATTGGGAAGGAGTTTATCGTGCAGTGCCGCAGTGGCGGAATCGGACAAACTGGTCCAGACAGTATAACTTATCCCCATTGTCCGCTGTAATAAAAGGGTGCCTACAAAGTGCGATAGTTGAAATTTATCGGTCGCAAACTTCAAAACGGCATTTGTATTGTGATTAGGCGGCTGAAGGCTTCATATCAAAGAGAGGTCAAGTGTTGAAAGTCGACCACACATAACAGTCACGCGCGTATCATAAAAAGTGCCCGTTATTCCGAAATTCTCCAAAACCCTGTTGTCCCGTGCTTCCCTACGGAAGGAGCCAAGGAGAGAGGAGAAAGGAACGCCAGCAGCAATTGGGTCTCTTTATCTACCTTTTTCGGATTTGCCATTGACGTATCAAAATCTAGAAAATACAGTCCTTTATTATTTGCGTCTTGAATTTAAAATCAATAATAAATATAAAAATTCTGGAAAAGTCAGATTGCAGCCTTCTTGGTGCGCCCCTTTCTAGAAATGCTCTTTCTGGACATATCAGAAATAAAAAGGACTCTCTGTAGTTACTCTCCACCCGTCTGAATGAACTACCAACTCACGTCTCATTCTTTCTCTTGAGAAATTGCCTCGCTATACTAAAATTGACGTTTGCCCTCAGATGTCCTTCATCTTGGAAAAGTCACAATGAGCTCCAAGATTTCGAAGATTTAATGCGCCATACTTTGGAAAATGTTATTAATAATTCTTTTAATGAAGATTCTTGGTTACAGGCAACACTTCTGGTGAATCTTGGAGGTCTGGGGCTCCGATTGGCTTCTTCCCTAGCTTCACCTGCCTTCTTAGCTTCCATGAGTAGTGTATCCAGTATCATCGAATCTATTCTCCCTTCCACTAGTCTGATACGACTGATAAGTCTTTTGATGAAGCTGTTTCTCTTTGGTAATTGCAAACCAACCTAGATTTGCCACCCGCTACGAGAAATATTCTGAAATCCTGGGACCTTCCAATTTTGAATATAACCTCACAAATTCACTTAATTCGTCCAAGTCTGAATTAGAAAAGGCTCGTCTGAAAGCTGTTGATATAAAAGAATCCGGAGCTTGGCTGAATGCTTTACTTGTGGCTTATCTCGGAACCCTTTTATATGACGAGTCTTTTAGGATCTCTATTGGACTGCGACTGGGTTTAGATATTTGTATTCCTCATAAATGTATATGTGGTAGTGAAGTGAACCAGTGACTGTTATAAAAGTGCAGGTCGTTTATCCAGACATTATCAAGTCAATGATATCATTAAACGTTCTATGGTATTGGCAGGTATTCCAGCAGTGTTAGAACCTCTTAGAATTAGCCGAGATGATGGAGAACGTCTTGATGGTATGACGTTGATACCTTGGAAATGTGGCAAACCTGTGGTGTGGGACTTCAGTTGTGCTGAGACATTTAGCAAATACTTCTGAGTCCGCAGGTGCTGCAGCAATATCCAGCGAGAAATTGAAAAGATAGAAATATCAAAATCTTGGACATAATTATCTTTTCCATCCAATAGCTTTCGAAACTTTTGGTGTCTTTGGCCCTGAATCTCTGCCTTTAATTCACGAAATTTGAAGGAGATTGGGCCGCGCTACACAAGATAAACGTTCAACATAATTTTTGATACGGAGAATAAGTATCGCAATTCAAAGGCTCCTGTAATGGTAACAATTCCTCCATCGCATCCACTGGATGATTTATTTTATCGTCCCAATTTTCCTACGAGATATCAGTTATCAAAGATAATCTTTCAGTTTCTCTATCACCTTCTTCGAATTACGAGTACAATGTACCTATGGATTCTTCGTTTAACATAAGTAAGCATGCCATAACAACATTTGGCCTAAGAGGATTGAACCATGTAGGCAATACCTGTTTTATGAGAAGCATGATCCAGTGTCTTTCAAACACCAAGGTTTTGTTGGAATTTTTCAAGAATGGTTTTTGTATGGAGGATTCAAATAGTACTACATCAATAATGAAAGGAAAAGTAGTGAAATCTTTTATATCTGATTCTTCTCGGAAAATTGAGGATACTTCACATTTCGTCCGTCTATTCAGAAATTCTGCTCCTTCCTTTGGTCATAACGTCCCATCAGTTTCAGAAGAGTTTCTAAGATACGTTCTGGTAGGTTTACATAAAGATTTAAACAAGGCGAGTGCAGAGACTCATCCATCACCAAACGATTTTGTTATCATGAATGATAATCAGAAAGCTTCCATTTCTCGGACAAGATAACTGTCTACTCATAATTTCAAAATTGTGGATACATTTTCCGGTCAGCTGAAGTCAATATTGAGATGTACTTTTTGTAGTTACTGCTCCGTTACTTTTGAACCTTTCTGGGTAATTTCAATCTCTACTCCAGACTTGCCAAACGAAGTCGTGAATTTAACACAATGTATTGAACTGTTGACAGTGGAGTAGAGTTTGACTGACGATGCGAGCCCATACTGTTCAACTTGTGGAATGAAGAGGGAATTCAAAAAGATGATTCGTATACAAACATTTCCAAACATTTTTATTATACATTCAAAACGTGTTTCTTCGGCTGATGGCAGTAAATTGGACAATGCGATTAATTTTCCCACACAATATTCTACTCAGGATGGAATAAATACTCTTTATAATATATACGCAATATCTAATCATAGCAGCAGCATTTCCAATGGACACTATACGGTATATTGCAAACACCCTTATTCTAATTGTTATCACCTCTTCGATGACTCCCGTGTATTTTCCAAGATTGATTCTTTCATCTCCTTCATGTATCCTTTTCTATGAGAAAGTTGATGATCTGAATTCTGATGGTGTTGTGGATTTTTCCGGGCTTTCCCCCAACTGAAACAGCAAATACGCCATCACTTTGAGTCCCGGGCTTCAATCAAGATTTTCTTCTTGATATTATTTTATATTTAAAACTTCGCTTTTGTATTATTAAATTGATTTTCATATCTATGTATTATTCTCAATGAATTTTGTGATTACTGAATAACTTCGAATCAAATGTAAATGACGTGAAGGACGTAAAAAAAAAGTGCTGTATTGTAGGGTGTACGAACACGCGTTTAAATGCACCCCCGAATAAGAAATTTTATGGTTTTTCTACCGTGAACTACAAACGTGACCAAAGGGAAAAAGTATACTGGCAGTACGGAGAATAAAGTGAGTGGTATGTCTGTTATTATTGTACACCAATAAATAAATTACTTTGTTGTAAATTATTGACAAATTGCAATTAATGCAGTATTGATATTGACTTTGTACGGTATACCGAGTGACAATGGGACTAAGGCCATGCCTATATCTCCTTCACTTATCAACCGATTTCAATGAAATTTTGTACATTGATATGAGACACAATTTCGGATTGACAAACATATGAAAACAAAATGGCCGACTTCCGGTTTCGCCAGAATAGCCACAAACTTTGATTTTTCGGATGGAACACCCTGTATGTTTGATGTTTTTCGGATTATACGGCTCAAATTACATACGACAGTGTTGCCAAATTTGTATTTTACAATAAAAAAAAATCCTCAATTTTTTTTTGCCCAGTAGGCCTTGATCAGGTTAAAATCTATACTAATTTACAGCAGTAACTCATAGTGAGAGTAATTTCATCGATAAGACCAATAACAAATCCTTCAGCAAGACTTGAAATTTCCTGAACGCATTTTTAACGAAAAAAAATGTTTTTTTCAATGGTACCTACAAGGGCAATCTTGCCATTCGATATAGAATTTGATTACCAATTCAACGATATACATTATAAGAAATAAAGAACACAAAGTCATCTTCACAACGGAATCAATATAAATTGAAATACAATTGGTAGACCACAAGTGAAAAACAACTACTTTCCTGGCAAATACCACGCAGAACGTTGAATGATATTCACCTGAAAATCTATGCAAACTTCCATAAAAATGGTAATTGATTGCAAATATTTCTTTCTGATAAGCTCGATTATGTTTAATTTATGTCGTGTACGCCTAACAATCCGCATACCGGTTTCAGGCTTTTGGCCCTCATCAGTACGGAGTAGTCACCACTCAGAGATCTGGAGAGCTCTGGCCGAAGCGAGACCCAACATAAACAAAATCACAATCTAGCTAACATCAACTTTAGGTACACCGGAAAAAGTAACTTTTAACGGGCGGTACCTAGTGACAGAGAGAAACACTCCATACAATTTCCCTATCTCGATTGGATTCTAAATAATAAGATTCCATCTCATTGGGAGTGGCTGAATGCCCGATAGGCGTGTATATTGAACAACACTTTCTTTCTTTTCAAAACGTAGAGAGCCATATAACAAAATGAAATAAATCTGAAAAAATTGGTAGGTAACATTCTTTCAAACTTTACTTTAGAATGGAAACAATGAATTACCAAAAATAATCGACTTGACAATATGTAATGATCTTAAACCAATTACAGAAAAGATTACTTCAATGTAATCAAACTGTTTGAATAAATCTAACGACTGAAACAGTGAAACATTCAAAGTACAAATTATTACTCACAATATCATTATCCTGTTTTCAATAGAAGAGTTTCACAACCATCGAAAAGTAATTTCATTTATTAATGTCCAATGATATGTTCGAAGTGTTGCCCGTTTTCCCTGACACAGGGACTAGTTCTATTTATTGTACACCTCATCACATTTATCAGTTCGTGAGCAGGAATTTCCTGAAATGCGCGCTCAACTCTATCTCTCAAGTCCTCCAAAGAAGTTGGTCTCCTCGAGTATACTCTGGATTTTATGTGATACCATAAATAAAAATGAATAGGGGTTAAATCGGACGATCAGGCTGGTCTATCTGATTGGATTTGTTCCAATCTATCTTTGCCCATATATATCACTGAGATAATGCCGAACAATATTAGCATTATGTGGTCCTGCACCATCCTGCTGAAAAAACATATAATCCCTGATGTTCTCAGGTAAATCCTTGATATCATTTTAAATATCGTTTTCTAAGAATTGTAGATATTTTTGGCCCGTCAAAGGCCCGTCGAAAAGAATTGGTCCAATGATTCTTGTTCCTATGATTCCTACCCACACGTTGAATCCAAATATTTCTTGAAAATTACTTTCTCTCAGCAACCTACGATTTTCTTGAGCCCAATACCTTGTATTATTCCTATTGAACATACCTTTATTCGTAAACCTAGACTCATCCTCGAGACAAAACCATTATTCAAATCATGATGATGCAAAAGCCAATTACAATGAATTAGTCTTCGTTCTGGGTCATTTTCATATAAATGCTGATGCAAACTGTATTTATAGGAGCGATATTTGTTTTTTCAATAATTTTCTGGCACTTTCCCTGCTGATCCCACATTCAATTTTCCCATTCGCCCACTGAGGCAGATGGAGAAAAATGAACATATGCTAGTTTCCGCTTCTTCACTGATGATGTGTGGGTGGGGTTTTGATCAGCTGGTTCTTTCCTTAGCATCATTTCCAATTTCCTGAAATAGGCCCTCGATGGGTGCCATCTTAACGGATAACGAACAGCGTATAGCATACTAGGATCGACAGCGTTCTTCTGACATTCTCCGTATATCAATATCATATCGATTTGTTCGTTTCGAGAATAACGATTATTATTTTCCATTTCAAAAACACTCCTTACAAACGAAACGAGATGACAAGTTGAATTGGTATTTCACTTCTGACATGACATTAATCACCTTATGGTTTTCCATGATTCCACGGCTACCTTTCATTTCATCAAACCTAAACGGAAAACTCATTGGAATTTGTAGGCATCGTATGAAATATTGTACAAATTCAATAATTGATCGTTTTTAGTTTCAAACAGAAAGAAAGTGGTACATAGTGTATATCGTTGAATTGGTAATTGAATTCTCTATCGAATCGCAAGATTGCCCTCGGTAGGTACCTTTTGAAAAAAAAACCGATTTTTCGTTAAGAATGCGTTTAGAAAATTTCAATTCCTGCTGTAGGATTTGTTATTGATCTTATCGATGGAATGACTATTACTATGAGATATTGATGTAAATTATTGAAAATTTTAACCTGATCAAGGCCTCCTGGGCTGAAAAAAATTAGAAATTATTTTTTTTCAATTATAAAATGATAATTTGGCAACACTGTCGTATGTAATTTGAGCCGTAGAATCCGAAAAACATCAAACATACAGGGTGTTCTCTTTGGAAAATCGAAGTTGGTGGCTATTCTGGCGAAACCGGAAGTCGACCATTTTGTTTTCATATGTCTGTCAATCCTAAATTGTGTCTCATATCTATGTACAAAATTTTATTCAAATCGGTTGATAAGTGAAGGAGATAAAGGCATGGCCCTAGTCCCATTGTCACCCGGTATACTTGAAAATTTCATAGTCAATTCATATTTGGGTTGAAAAACTCCGTGACATTAATTCATCAGCATGTATGTTCACATATTATTATAAACAATTGAATGTTTTCATACCAATATTTACAATAATATTAAAAAATATGGACGAAACATATTTCTATTCATGTAATATTTAATACACATTCAAAATATTAGGTCAAATTCTGACAGTAAACGAACAATATGAAAAAATATGTATGTAAAAAATAAAATAATATTTTCAATAAGTATATTTATTTATATTTCTTTCATATTTATTATTATTTCCTCAATAGTTTTTTTATTCGTGTAATTCACTGTAACATTAGGCATGTAAGTTTTTATTAAATTTTATCAAATGTTTGTGAAAGTATTTATCCATCTCTAATTCGACAGGGTACAGATTTGTTGTCGCTGCTACTTGGCTAATCACTTCTGCATGTATGCTGGAATCAATTTCTTCACTTTCCGCACCTGACACACGTGACCCAATCGCACTAATGCTGCTGCTTTTTTAACAGACTGATTTCGGATACAATGTGTGCAAGCGCTCACTCCATCACGAATATAGAACACTTTCCAACTTGGCAATAAATTACATGTACACACTACGATGACAGGCGAATCAGGTGTTCGCAGTGCACGTGTTCACCACTTTAACACATTAATGCCCACAATTGTGAATGACTAGGTAATAAGTTCTTATTCACAGAATGGAATATTTGGGTACTCATATTGGTCAAAACATTTTTTTTTTAATATAGGCTGGATCGTTATGGACCAATTGGGCTTCAGAAGAACTTCTGATTACGAAAACAAAATCTTTCGAAATGAATTGAATCCTGAAAACACTTCGAACATTTATACGCTATACAGTGAATTATCATTATTGAGTATGATAGTCCGAAAAACATTTGTCATAGATAGCAGTGTATACCTAATTGAGGCTTTCTTTCGTCCTCACTTTTTCACCGTATTTGGTCAAGAGTGACTTCGCAATCTCTCTTCTGAATTCCAGATTAAACTTTTTGCAACCATATTGACGAGCCAGAATATATATATGCATTAGATTCATCAATGTATACGTTAGATTCTATTGGAGCAAACGTCAAAGATTGCTCATTCACTTAGACTATCAGAAGACGAATCTTACCCAGTGTAGCATTCTCAGGGAAATTTCGATCACAAACATGTAGATGGGAAGCAATTTCCTCCAAACAGTTTCTTCTCATCGAATTGGAGACATTATGAACTTCTTTACGTCCTTCCCAATACATGCGTCTTCGTTGCAAAGGAACATAACCAGTTACCAGAAGGATTCCAATGAAAACATATAATTTATCCAATGACAAGCCAAAATACTGCTTATTTTTTGTGCTGCATACATGTTAGTGTTATCCACCATCATTTTCATGATCTTTGAAGTTAGGATCAACGGAAAAATCTAATGGGTTACTTTCTGAGGTAAGCGTCAATGGAGGTAAGAGATGTGAAAATTCTTCTTGTGGTAAGGCATCAAGGTACCCTTTTTTTCCATATGCACGTCACATAGTCTACCTTAGACCTCTTTGTGAATGTTGACAGTGGTGAATCATCTTCCTGCATCTATATTTTCATCTAATTCTAATAGTTCTGTGGTGGTGAGAGGGCGTTTCCTGAAATAATGAAAAATATAACATTTGGATCTGATAACTCTTGGGTAGTTAAGGACTCATCTGGATTTGGATTTATGCCTAGTGAATAGGTTGAATAATAATTCTAATATTATTATGTATCCATGTAGCTTACACATTATATCGCATATTCTAGTAGAAGTAGGACATGAAAAGGAATTAATTTGGGTACTTACCACTCATGAAGTGTTGACATGTTCCACGAAAGCAAACACAAGCAACATAGACGGGAATATATGTTGAAATCAATTTACACTGACAGCCCGAATAACGTTAACTCACTCAAGTAATGTGCCGACTGAGATCGTGAATGCACGAAACCACTGCAAGAATGACGTAAGCCACGTGACATTCGCAAATTTATGTCGGGTCATTAACGACCCACTGGGCATCAATGGGTTGATGTAGCCTTGCGCCGTTCGCAAACGACTCGTCTAATCTGCTTTTTATTCATGACTAGCGCAATTTCTGAAACCAGGGCACAATTCAATTTGAAGGTTATACAGGCCGAATCACAATACAACCGCAGTTTTCACGTTTGTAACAAACAAATTCGAACTATTGAACTTTCAAAAACTATTTATCAAAGAGGCAAATGCAGATAAATGGCACCATGTGGACAAATTCGCCCTATTCCGCCACGCGGCGCCACTTACAAAGATGCTCCAACTCCATAACATGCTTGTTCAAAAGTAGAACGCTTTATGAGCATCGTTTACTGAAATGTTAGTATCCAATGTTAGCATTTTGTACAAAGAATGATTTCAAAATAATCTTGTCTATTTATTTATTTATTTATATCAGCTTCAGGATACAAACAGACAGCATGCAGTCCACAATAGTATCCACTGAGTACATAAGAGTTAACATCGATATTGGATTAAAACTGAGAATGCAACATACCTAACAATACCAATACAAATGAAAACAACAGCAAATGCGCCATCACTTTGAGTCCCGGGCTTCAATCAAGATTTTCATCTTGATATTATTTTATATTTAATCTAATGTGTTTCCGAGAACGCTAATATGTACAGTAAAACAGATCAATATCAGAATGAAGTGTGTTATAACATAGACCCATCCTAGAGATTAGAGAATTCTGATACATATCAGTTATAGGACAGCATATATAGAACAATTGTCTACTTCTGGTAGGTCTCGCGGGAACCAGGAAGGGAACCGAGGACAAAAGATCCGGAGAGTTAATCATACCATTAACTATTTCGTATAATATACACCAACAAAGCCTGTGGATCTGACGGAATCCCGCCGTTTGTTCTCAAGAAATGTGCCCCCGAACTAACACCTGTTCTTTGCAAGTTGTTCAACCACTCTTACAATTTGGGAGTATTTCCGTCCAATTGGAAAATTGCAAGAGTACAGCCAGTCCCTAAAAAAGGCAAAAAGACCCTACCTAGCAATTACAGACCTATCGCACTGCTATCTATTATTTCAAAGGTCATGGAAAAAGCCATCAACATCGAGCTCATGAAATATCTGGAAGACTCAGGAATTATCAATGATAGACAATATGGCTTCCGCCATCAGAGATCAACTGGTGACCTGCTCGCATACGTCTCACATATATGGCAGCTATCCATTGAAAAGTATGGAGAAACTTTAGCTGTGGCATTAGATATCTCCAAGGCGTTCGATCGAGTTTGGCACCAGGGACTCCTCGCCAAGCTTCCATCTTATGGCTTGCCCCCTCAGCTGTGTTCTCTGCTTGCTAGTTTACTCTCAAACAGGTCTCTCCATGTAGTGGTCGATGGAGTTTCATCTGACACTCTACTCATAAATGCTGGTGTTCCGCAAGGATCCATTCTAGCACCAACACTATTTTTACTTCACATCAACGACCTGTTGAAAGCAACTTCATGTCCCGTACACAGCTTTGCCGATGATAGTACCCTCCATACCGCTTTCTCTTCCAGGGCCCCTATATCAGCCCGTGAAACCAGAAATGAACGAGGAAGAAATGTTAACAATATAAATATGGACTTAGCAACAATTCTCGAATGGGGATCCAATAACTTGATAGAATTCAATGCAAACAAAACACAAGCATGTCTTTTCTCTAGAAAAGCCGATCTCACTGTGCCTAACATAACTTTGTCAGGAGTAACCATACCACTGAAGTCATCCATATCGATGCTTGGTATTACTATCAGCAATAACCTTTCCTGGGAAAATCACGTGAGGTCCATTGCCAAAGTGCATCCCAAAAACTTGGTTTTTTGTTTCGTGCCAAGAGCTATTTCACCTCCAGTCAGCTGCTTATGATCTATAAGGCACAGATCCGACCTGTCCTGGAATACTGTTCCCATATTTGGAGTGCGGCACCTAAACATATCCTGAAGCTATTGGATTCTGTCCAAAAAAGGGCAATTCGTCTCGTCGGTGATGCCTCGCTTACAAACTCACTCACTTGTCTGGAACACCGTAGAAAAGTTGGCGATTTGTCTCTATTTTATAGATATTTTCATGGGCGACGCTCTTCTGAAATATCAACAATCGTTCCTCCTTTGGCAGTCTCTTCGAAATTAACCCGTCAAGTTCAGTCTTCACACCCCTTCGTGGTCACTTTGGAGACCTGCAGAACATCACTTTCCAAAGACTCATTCATCCAACGAACTGCGAGGCTTTGGAACTCATTGCCTAGGGAGGTGTTCCCCGAGGCATACAATCTCCAGAAATTTAAGAACACCAACTTCTACCTTCTTTCCCTTGGTTCCCACGATGTTCTCTGAACATTTCAGGATATCCCTTTTCGTGGGAACCGGAACATATAAAAAAAAAAAAAATATTGTTTTGCTTTCTTCTATTTTCAAGAGTTAGAAATTTGTATCGTTCAAGTAAACCATAAGTGTCAGAAAGTTGGTAATTACCTGTTACTTTAAAATTCAGGTATCTAATTAATTTGTTTTGAATTCTTTCAAGTCTTGTTATATGAAGGCAATACCTTGGCGACCAAATGGCTGACCCAAAATTCATCCTACTGTAAATAGGGGCATAATATATTGATTCGAGGGCTTTCGCAGATTTGAAGTCTCGACAGATACGAAAAATATACCCCACTAACTTATTACATTTTATAGCTATATAATCAATGTCTAAACTAAAGACTATTTTAGAATTAAAAATTATACCAAGAGCTTTTACATTACCTTTCTTAGTAATAACTTCATTATGAATGTAATATTCTATTTTGAAATAACGAATATTTTTGGTGAATTGAATTGTCCATGAACATCACTTAAGATCAAAATGAAGAACAGGGTATCGATAAGTTGTTCAGGAGTTTGTTGAAAAACCCTGCAATGGTTCCATTATACGACATTTTCCATGCAGAATGAGGGGTCTCTCAAATACTTTGGACGTTGGCAATTCTTCAATCGTGGAAATAATAAGTGAAGTTTGAAGGATAGTAACACTTTTTAGATTTGTATCATCTACTTCTCAGATACAATACAGGTACTGAGTTCATTTTATTCACATAGTTGTTGGAACAAAATGAAAACAATCTAAATATAGAGGAAAAAAAATTACTCACATTGCACAACCAGTTTTATCCTTTTACTGACGGAAGGTGGGATTCCATTGGTGGCTATACACAAATATGGTCCCATGTGGTCTCTGTTGACATGAGTGAAGTTCAGTCTTGGACCCGCATAGCTGAGCACTGGAAAATCAATCAATGTAATGAACCAGAATGAACTGAAATGTTCATTTTATAACCGTAACTTCAATCATAAACAAGCACATTTTGTACAGAATTTAATTTTTGCATCGGTTGCTAGGCAAATTGCTTAGCAACGAATGCGAAATGGAATATTTCGTGTTAGGTCTAGGTTCACTCTAAAATCAAAACGACTACGGCTTGTCAAATTATGACGTCCAGCGAAAAATTGATGAAATGTCAGCAGATCGTTTCTGTCAAAGTTTTTGTAGGTAACGAGTAATTTTATAGTTGTTTCCTATAAAAACTATTAATTAAAATGGAAACTGATAGTGATATTGACTTAGATTTGACACCTCCGAACATAATAGAAGCAGAGAAGGTAACAACACTGAATTTATTACCGGAAACGTCGAAGAGTATGTATCAACTTTGTGGTCACACTTCTCAATGCTGAGAACGACTCTTAGTATCTATAATGATATAGATATTGCCAAATATTTGAAACTGAAAGCATTCCTCAAGCGGCACTCTAACGGCTACAAACCCAAAAAGTCAAAGATCTTTACAGCAAATGACATCGATAATTTCATTGAACAGGCTCCAGATGAAATATATTTGGCAACAAAAGTAAGTTTTATATTTCCAATTGATGAAAAATATGTTTAAGTAAACTAATTTACATTGTAGGTTGCATTAGTTATGGGAGTAATGGGTGCATGTAGAAGACATGAATTACATCAAATGAAAATTACTCATTTCAATGATCTTGGTTCAGCTGTTTAAGTAACACTACCAGACAGTAAAACCAAAATAGTACGAAATTTCACTGTAACTGGCAAATTCTACGAAATTTATAAAAAATACGCAAATCTTCGCCCTCAAAATGCTAATGGTCTATGGTTTTTCATTAATTATCAAAAAGGAAAGTGTACCATTCAGAGAATAGGTCTGAATAAGCTTGGAGCTATGGGAAAAAACATTGCCAAGTATTTAAAATTGCCAAATTACGAATTATATACTGGGCACTGCTTTCGCCGATCCTCCGCAACAATTCTTGTTGATGCTGGAGGTGACATAACCACGTTGAAACGCCACGGTGGCTGGAAATCTACTACAGTCGCTGAGGGATATATTGATGAATCGAAGAAAAGTAAGCTTGACATAGCAAATAAAATTGCAAATGCAATACAGAAGATACCATCAGGCATACCAACGAATTTAGAAATGGAAAATCGCGAGAAGCCGACAAATTATCAATTTCGAAAAGAATTAAGTATTCAGCAATCAAGTTCTCCAAATATGATATTCAATAATTGCACATTCAACTTCAATTAGATACATACATACATTTATAGGCTTTTATTTCTGTGTACCTATTAGAAATAGCAATAAAGGAAATATTTACATATTTCTTCAATTTATATTTTAATTCTGATAGAAAGCCCATTAGCGGCGAATTCGGAGTGATGAAATATCATCAGTTTATTTCTTTCCAAGTTTTTGCAATGTATGCATGTATTAAACGTGAACGATATGTTGTCATAGAAAAAGTATAGTATGCAACTCGCAACAAAATGGCCATTTTGCACTCGTATGAATTGCAGCACTTGCCTTCGGCTCGTGCTGCAAATTTCATACTCGTGCAAAATGGGCATCATTTTGTGCTCATTGCATAATATACTATTATCTTTATATATATAGTTCTACTGTACGTGTGTTGTCACTGAACTCCTCCTAAACGGCTTGACCGATTTGAATGAATTTTTGTGTATATGTTTGGGTGGCGCCCTGGATGGTTTAGATTCACAAATCTTTCCCCTTAATGTTAAGGGTGGTCCACCCCTTAATTTTTATTTTTATTTTTCAGACAAAATTTTTGTTTTTATTTTTTTATGATGCAGCATTCTAAAATACATACAACCCTGAATTTTCACCCTTCCACGATCAACCCCTATTTTTTTGGCAAGATTTTTATTTTTATGTTGTCATGACTTAGAATAAAAAAATTCATATTACTCTCAATTTTCACCCTTCTAAAATCAACCCCTATTTTTTATTTTTTTTATAACAGGAAAACGGGATAACGGGAATAACGGGATAACGAAAAAACGGGATAACGGGATGACAGGATAAGGGAATAACGGGAAAACGGAATAACGGGATGAATAAAAAACGGGATAACAGGAAAACGGGATAACGGGAATAACGGGATAAGAAAAAACGGGATGACAGGATAAGGGGATAAGGGGAAAACGGGATTTTTTACAGGACGATTTCTCAGTCATCTATAAGGTGAAAAGTTCTTTAAGCAAAGCCTTCATTTTTTATCAAAATTTATTTTGGTTTTTCGTTAATCATTTTTAAAATAATGTCGATATTTGGACGAAAATTGGTATTTGCGGATTTTTCAATATGGTAAATTTAAATTTGATCTTAGTTTGACTCTTAATTGTAGGGGGCGCCACCTACAGGTCTTTGTCTCTTTTGGGGAGTCACAACTTGTCGTGCAGGTATGTATCACATTTTCTAGGAGAAAAATCGATGCCTTTCTAATTTTTACGTGAAGAAGGTATGCTTTTCGGAAGTCGCTACAAGCAGCGTTTACGAAATACTTTGAATTAAAATAGTCAATGCATGTATTTGTCAAAAAGTAAAACAATTTTGAAAACAATTTTTTTATTCAACATAGAAACATTTCAAACCCTAATTTCTAAACAACAATGAACAAGAGAATACTAGATATAAATCTAAATCACAATAAATGTTCGAAATGTCCACCTCCTGCCTGTATGCACGCATCCAATCTCCTTCTCATTGATTCGCGCACTCTTTGAAAACTTCCTGGAGTATTTTGAATCGTTCTACAAGAGTTAATTATTCGATAACTTAATTCTTCTTCATTTTGAATAGGTGTCTGGTGAATTAAGGATTTCAGATGTCCCCACAGGAAAAAATCCAAACTGTTAAGGTCTGGTGACCTAGGGGGCCATGGTTGAGGCCCTACCCGACCTATCCAACGGTTGCCGAAAGTTTGATCTGAAAATTCTCGCGCTGGAGGCTAAAATGTGCCGGGGCATCATCATGCATAAACCACATTTCATTTCGTAGTCCAAGCGGCACATCTTCCAGTAAAATAGGCGAATATGTTTCAAGAAAATGACGATATCTCTCTCCGTTTACTCCTCCCGGAATAAAGAATGATCCTATAAAATAATCTCCAAGGATACCTGCCTACCCGTTGAGAGGGAACTATTCTTGGAAATGTGATTCCTGTATCGCATGTGGGTTTTCCTCTGACCACAAATGATTGTTGTGAAAATTGCGTATAGCGTTGCGTGAGAAATTTGCTTCGTCGGTAAACAGGATTTGGTTTTCAAATAAAGGATTTTGAATAAGACATTGGAGAAACCAACGACAGAAGTTGATACGTAACGGAAAGTCACGAGGGAGTAGTGCCTGAACTCTTTGAATATGGTAGGGATATAACAAATTATCAATAAAAAAATTACATACCATAACATGAGAAATGTTTAACGTTAGCGCTATTTTTCTGGAGCTTGTTTCCGGGTGTTCTCCTACCAGATTAAGAACTGCTTCCTTGGTTTCTGGGGTTCTTACCGTTTGATGTGCACCCGATAGATGACTAGCTTTCTCAAAACTTCCTGCTTCCCTTAACCGAGCGTGAATTCTTGAAAATGTTTTTGAAGTAGGAGTTGTGCGGTTCGGATAACGCTCCTGATACGAACGTCTAGCCTCATATGCATTTCTTTTAGCAGCATACTCTGCCTTGGTGAAGTTTACCATTTTTTAACAAATAATCACAATAATAATAAATAAAACTATTCAACTATGCGTCAAGATATTATTTTTGACATGACAGCACAAAAAAATACATTGAAACAAACTTACTAGCCTACTTGATACTTTTATTTTCGAAGAGTTCGCGAATCAATGAGAAGAAGATTGGATGCATCGATCAATTTACATCAAAATATCTCGAAAACGGCTGCTTGTAGCGACTTTTGAAAATAATAGAGAAATCGATTTTTCTTCTAGAAAATGTGAAACATACATGCACGAAAAAGTTGTGACTCCCCAAAAGAGACAAAGACCTGTAGGCGGCGCCCCCTACAGGTAAGGGCCAAACTGAGATCAAATTTGAATTTTTCATATTAAAAACTCCCCAAATACTAATTTTCGTTCAAATATCGACATAATTTAAAAACCAAAATAAAAATAAATTTTTAACACCTTGTATATCAAAAATGAAGGCCTTGCGGACCCATGTTTATATGAACTTTTCACCTTATAAATAACTGAGGAATCGTCCTGAAAAATATCGGACACTCATTACATAACAACCTGTATATATATATATATATACCGGGTGTCCCAGATTTTTTCATACAGCCAATATCTCAGTTATGCTGCTTAGAATTAAAAAAAAATGCACCTTTATCAAACCCGTATGACTTTGAAGCTGTTGTGTCAAAGTCAACTTTTGTCAAACTACCCCTGAGAAACCACCCCCAAGCTCAACTTTTCAAGAGCACCCTATAATGTTTTTTTTGAATTGTGAACTGCAGTCAATTCTTACTTCAACGATGTATCACACTTGATATTTTGACAGATCTCAAAGTGTCAGAATAAGCGATTTTGAACAATAATGTACAAAATTCCATAACAGGGAATTTATTGATAACAAAAATTATAAAAGCTGCTCAAAATGTCTACCATCATTATTCATGCATGCTTCAAATCGCCTTATCAGTTCTCTCGTACACGATTTCCTAATCATTTCCTCCGTTACTGTGGTGCAGGCGTGTACAATCTTCTCTTGTAAGTCGTTTAAGTCGATTGGTCTAGTTTCATACACGATTGCCTTCAAATATCCCCACAAGAATAAATCTAACGGTGTCAGATCTGGCGAACGTGCAGGCCACCTGATAGGACCGCTGTTTCCTATCCATCTATCTGGAAAATATTGATCGAGGTATTCAGTTACAATGTGGTGCTTATGTGGTGGAGCACCATCTTGTTGCCACCACATAAGTTGTCTTTCTTGTTGAGGAATAACATGTAGCAATCCCTGAAGTTCATTTTGTAAGAATTCCAGATATTTACGCCCAGTCAGAGTGTGTTGATAAAAATAAGGGCCTATCAAACGTCCATTGAACAACGCACACAATACATTCACACCCCACATGGTTTGGAAATTTGTTTCTCGCACCCAATGAGGATTTTCACGTGACCAATAATGCGAGTTTGACGTCTGTCAAAATATCAAGTGTGATACATAGTTATCGAAGTCAGAATTGATGACACTTCACAAGTCATAAAAACAATGTATAGGGTGCCACTTGAATAATTGAGGTTGGGGGTGGTTTCTCAGGGGTACTTTGACAAAAGTTGACTCTGGCATAACTCCTCCAAAATCATATGGGTTTGACATAAGTGTAGTTTTTTGAAGAATATTCCTCAGAAGTATAACTGAGATATTAACTGTATGAAGTGATCTGTGGGGGTATTTGAAGAAAATCGTGTATGAACTATACCAATCGACTTGAACGACTTACAAGAGAAGATTGTACACGACTGCACCACAGTAACGGAGGAAGTGATTTTAAGCATGCATGAATAATAATAATGGTTGACATTTTGAGCAGCTTTAATAATATTTGTTATCAATAAATTCTCTGTTATGGAATTTTGTACATTATTGTTCAAAATCGCTTATTCTGACACTTTGACATCTGTCAAAATATCAAGTGTGATACATCGTTGAAGTTAGAATTGACTGCAGTTCACAATTCAAAAAAAAAATTATAGGGTGCTACTTGAAAAGTTGAGGTTGGGGGTGGTTTCTCAGGGGTAGTTCGACAAAAGTTGACTTTGACACAACAGCTTCAAAGTCATACGGATTTGATAAAGGTGCATTAAAAAAAAAAAAATCTAAGCAGCATAACTGAGATATTGGCTCTATGAAAAATCTGGGACACCCGGTATATATATGAATATATATATATATATATATATATATATATAATATATATATATAAATATATATATATATATATATATATATATATATATATATAATATATATAATATTTCTTACTCTCCTATCACTTGCGGTTTCACAGGAAATGACCCCAATTCGGAAATTTCAAATCGGACACCCTGTGTATTGGTGCTTTCTTGGATTCTAGGGACGATTGTAGTACGATCACATAGTTTTGAAACGAAAAATTGGTACATTTGATTTTTCAGAAGCATTTTGATATTTGCATCTAGAATGCGTTGGAGCCACTTCAACCAATCTGATGGACAAGAATGATGAGTGAAAAATATTATATGACATTTTTCTGCGCCTAATTGAGTACCTATGGCGGTTTGATGTTTCCAAAACCATTAATTGTGAAAAAAGTAAATTTTTTCAAATGACAGCATTTTTTAGACACACATTCCCCAGATTCTAATTTTCACGACGAATCCATTGATTGTTCGAATATGGATAAAAATTAAAATCTTAATACACTAGTTATTTGTCGAAAAATTATGAGGCATTTGGGGTATATTGCTCATCAAGTATGCTGTGGATACAAAATTGGATGAAACCAGATTCATAACTTCAATTTTACGATCAAAACGAAAAGTATAACTATTTTGCGAATAAATCGATTTTTTAATCAGTCTAACATTTTGAAGGCACCTTCACTAGGAACTGAATGAACCTTCGAAATTCTTGATGGAACGCTCTGTTCAATCATACATTTTCCTAATCCACAAACATCTCCAAGAAAGTCTAATCAGTTTCGGATACGAATAGCGCTCACTCAACTTTTCAGATTTATTCCCATTCCCAACAAAAAATCTTCATTGTTTGATATAAACTTAAAAAATCAAAGTGTGCTATGGAAACAAAAATAACATTGACAATAATCCAGCCAAAATAAACAACAAAATAGTGGTAGGTTTACAATAATTCGTATAGAGCTGAAAATTGGTACAGGTCTCAAGTACATTATTACAAATGAAATATCAAAAATCCTCACTGACCCTACATCTGCTAAGAAGATTATTCAAGGTCAAGGTTGAAAGCATCGGTTGGTGATGCATTTTTCTTGTGAACGGTGAATATTATCATAAAAGTAGATTCAACAAAAGTTGTAGAATATGCAATTGCCCACAAAAATTGTGCCGAAACTTTTTTCCTACGAGTCACCATTTTTGAGATATCACCATTTTAAACATCGAAAATATTACGCCTACGCCACCTATATACATCATGGGACGACATAAGTGAAAATATTGGTTTGTGTAACTTATATACAGGGTGTCCCTGGACTTCCTCTTTTCCTCTCGGGAATGTATAGATGGGGTCAAAATATCACCAGTACTTCATATAACTTTTGTTCCTACAAGCCTTCGTTACCAAGTTCAAATCAACTCCCATAATCTCCACATATGGGCCTAAGAAAATCCCCATGGGATATTGCAAACCAAACACCAACGGAAATTCAACGTGATTGTTTGGGCTGGTATCATGATTGAATGGAGAACGTTATTTGGAGTTCATTCAGAACGATTTGAATGGACTTTTGGAACATGTTCCATTGCAAACCCGAAGAGATATGTGGTTTATGCATGATGACGCTCCTCCTCATTTTAGTTTGATTGTGCAGGACCATCTGAACCAGATTTTCCCCAATAGATGGATTGGTAGAGGTGGGCCATATTCATGGCCACTGCGGTCTCCGGATTTGAATACATTGGATTCCTTTCTGTGGGGGCATCTAGGAAGCCTCGTTTACGCTACACCTATCCACACCAGAGATGCCTTGTTGAATAGAATTACATTATATTGTGAAGCCATACGAAACGACCCTGGCATGCTATTTCAAGTGCAGAGAGGGTGTTTGCGCCGACTAAGAAAATGTATTGAGAGAGACAAGGGTCATATCGAGCAGTTTTTGTAACGGATTTTGCATTTCTGTTTGCTCTTGAGGCTTGCGATTGATTATTTACGCCATGAGTTTTGTTAGGTAAACGTGTTTGCATGATAAAAATTCGTTATGAACATTGTACCTAGCATTTCTATTTTCATTACAAATTAATCTTTTCGAATAATGGTAGACATCTCAGGTTGGATGTCGTCGAACAAAAATGCATTTTTATCAAAAATCGTTGCTCTGATCGTTTTTCCACACGATTACTTTTATTCAGGAAATTGTCCAGGTGACCTTGTTTTGTTAAAACATATTGACACATCCCAGTCATTTCAAAGTTTTGGGGTGTGGACCATCGGGGGTAGTCCGTTCCTGACTTTGTAGCAAAACAACTGACTCCTGCATGAAAACTCATCGTAGGAATTCATTTGTTTAGTCAATCACCAACATTTAGATGATTTTGAATATTCACTTTGAAAGTTATCAAAGAAAAACATTTTTCATTTTGTAACTTTGAGGGCACGTAACTTGGTAACGAAGGCTTTCAGGAACAAAAGTTATATGAAGTACTGGTGATATTTTGACTCCATCTATACATTCTCGAGAGGAAAAGAGGAAGTCCAGGGACACCCTGTATACGAAGAATACAATTCTGAATGGATATACACTCAAAAGAAACTCATTTGATAATATTAAATCAAAACGAGCTGATAAAGTACTTCCTCTTTCAACTAAACTGAATTATAGCCAAAGTTCATGATGAGAATGGACCTATAGACACTGTATTATTATTTCAACGTGAGTATCACTTATATATTTGAGGATGAAATTGAAAAATTATTCGAATATGAATTAGCCCATCATCACTCTCCGATGCAATTGGAATGCGTAAAACATCTACCATTGCTCTCAAACAGTGGACATTGGAATGCGACTCACATCATCGATGGAGGATATCTATCACACCGCGTTGTGTGGGATCGAGAAGAAACATTTAACGTTATTTTTTATAAATACTTTCAGTATGTACAAAGACATTTTGGTCATAAAGTGACTATAGTTATACCGATTATGAGTAAAACATTGAAGCTGCAGAAGAACGTCGTCGAACTACGAAAACATCTTCGTCTTCTGATGTCGTTTTCGACCAATTTATGACATTCCCATCAAATCAACAACAATTTCTCGCAAATACTCATAACAAGTCTCGTTTCACTTCAACGTTATGTAAAAAAATCACAACTGCGAACATTTTAGTGAAACAAACTGATGATACAACAAATACAATTTTCGTTGTTGGTGAAGATGTTGATTTGTTGACACTCTTGACGGCACGAACTCCAACTGATAAGATCGTTTACTTTTTGAAAAGTTTATCTGCTTATCCAAAATGTTAAATATTTTATTTGTACATGCAATTACTGCCTGCGATACCATATCAGAAATTTCCAATATGAATAACACAGAAGTATTTAAATTGTTTGAGAAACTTTATTCGATTAATTGTGCAGAAGTATTGAAAAAGATTGACACTCCTCCACAAGTCATCATCACAAACGGGAATCGGTTACTTTTTACTATATATGGAGCTCCAAAATAGTTGTTTAGACAAGTATAGATATTTTGTAAAAAATACATGGAACAATAAAAGAGTACAACTATCTTGTCTTCCTCCAACATCTGCTTCTGCTTATCAACACTTATGTCGAGTATGCTATCAAGTTCAATTAATAATAATAATAACGTTTATTCGCACAATAATTGACAAGATACATATACAAATTAGCAAATAAACAAAAGGAATCTGCAAAGCCTAATGGCTGTGTGCAGAAGTGTGTGAATTGTGGCTAGGCAATCAACTGGACCCAGAAGACTGGGGTTGGAAATCAATGGATAATACTTTGGAGCCAATTCAAACTTTACTCCCACCTGCTCCAGAAAAACTTCCTAACACCATTTTTTGTAATTGCAAAAAGGGTTTAGGGCAAACTGTGGCTGTAAAAAAGGCCGACTTTTCTGTTCACCACTATGTACCAATTGTCAGTCTAGCTTGAATCAAATGTAACACATGAGGATTTTTATGTAATCAATGAGGAGACAACTGCATATTTCTTAGAATAATTCACAGATACCCGGCAAGAAGAAGACGGAGAACTAGAAGAAAGCGAAAAAGACATCACTGTTGAAGTAGCATTTGAAGATTATCTGTCAAACTAAAATTTTCCCAAAATCAACAATAATTTGTTCCACTTCAATCCTCTCCAATAGTACCATTTTTCAATCAATAGAATATTGTCTGATAAAACTGAATCACAATAGATCGTGGAGTATGCCTAACGGGGAAACCAAGTTAGGAATACGACTTCTTCAACTTATGGAATCATGATATCTCAGGATTGGTGATTCGTAGAAAAAAAGTGTGGATACAATTTTTGTAACAATTGCATGATCTACAACTTTTGTCTGATCTATTTTTACGATAACATTTACTGTTTACGAGAAAAATGCAGAAACCGACTTTTGACCTAGCAGACGAAGGGGCAGTGACGATTCTTCATATTTCATTTGTAATAGTGTACCTAAGACCTGTACCAATTTCTAGCTCTATGCGAATTATTGTTTTGACTGGAATAAAGTAAGAAATTAGTGTTCATCAATAATCTGATAAATTCGTAAACCTAGTGTGCTTAAGGTGAATTTTTTAACAAACATATCTCTATATATATAATTCTACTGTTCGTGTGTAGTCACTGTACTCCTCCTAAACGGCTGGACCGATTTGAATGATTTTATTTTGTATGCGTTTGGGTGACGCCCTGGATGGTTTAGATTCACAAATCATCCCCTGAAGTTAATTTTTTTATGATACAGCATTCAAAAATACTTACAACCCTGAATTTTCACTCTTCTACGATCAACCCCTATTTTTTTGGCAAGATTTTTATTTTTATTTTGTCATGACTTCGAATAAAGGAATTCATATTACTCTCAATTCACCCTTCTACGATCAACCCCTATTTTTAATTTTTCTTTAGGAAAACGGGATAACGGAATAACGAGAATAACGGGATAACGGAAAAACGAGAAAACGGGATAACGGATGACAGGATAAGGGATTAACGGGAAAACGGAATAACGCGATGAATAAAAAACGGAACAGGAAAACGGGATAACGGGATAACGGGATAACGGAAGTAACGGGATGACGAAAAAACGGGAAACAAACGGGATAACGAAAAAAGGGATAACGGGAAATAAGGATAACGGGGTAAAGACAAAAAGGGGCAACAGGAAAATGGGGATAACGGGAAAACGGGAAAAAACATTTTAGGGAACATAGAAATTTGGACAGGACAACGTCTTTCGGGTCCGCCCGTATATATTTATATATATATATATATATATATATATATATATATATCTTTATATATATATAATTCTACTGTACGTGTGTTGTGTCACTGTACTCCTCCTAAACGGCTGAACCAATTTGAATGAATTTCTGTGTATGCGTTTGGGTAGCGCCTTGGATGGTTTAGATTCACTAATGATCCCCCTAAATGTTAAGGGTGGTCCACCCCTCAATTTTTTTTTTAATTTTTAGACAAAGTTCTTTGTTTTCATTTTTTTATGATACAGCATTTAAAAATTCATACAACCCTGAATTTTCACCCTTCTACGATCAACCCCTATTTTTTGGCGAGATTTTTATTTTTATTTTGTCATGACTTAGAATAAAAAAATTCATATTACTCCTAATTCACCCTTCTACGATCAACCCCTATTCTTCATTTTTTTTAGGAGACGGGATAACGGGATAACGGCAATAACGGGATAACGAAAAAACGAGATAACGGGATGACAGGATAAGGGAATAACGGGAAAACAGAATAACGGGATAAATAAAAAACGGGATAACAGGAAAATGGGATAACGGGAATAACGGGATAACGAAAAAACGGGAAAACGTGATAATGTGAATAACGGGATAACGAAAAAATGGAATAACGGGATGACAGGATAAGGGGATAACGGGAAAACGGTATAACGGGGTAAAGACAAAAAGGGGTAACAGGAAAATGGGATAACGGGAAATTTTTCGGGAAAAACATTTTAGGAAACATAGAAATTTGGACAGGACAACGTCTGTCGGGTCCGCTAGTATATATATGTATAAATATATATATATATATATATATATATATATATATATATATATATATATATAAGAGATGAAAAAGTGGACATGCCCTTAATTTATGGCGAATGCAAGAAACATCCGAGTAACAAAGCAACTTTGTATGCTGAAAGGTATCCCAACACACATCATCCATGTTCACAAAATTTACTCGTTGTGGACGAACAACTAGACAAGGAACTCCCAACCATGAAACTTTTATCATTGATGAGGTGACGGAAATCAATGTCCTAGCATTTGTAGAAGTGAATCCTACCGCTTCTACTAGCGAAATTAGCCAAGAGTTATAAATTAGTCATGAGTCAGCAAGGATGATTTGGAATAAAATAACTGATAAAAAAACTTTTTGAAAACAAGCTTTCATTCGAATGCACTAAAAAGTGAAAAATAATTGCTTTGGATGTGTGACGTAGGTTATTCCGTGAGTTGAGGTTCAAAATCTTGCCACCCAAAGTTTTCAGTTTGAATACAAAAGCGACGAACTTTTGATCTATAATTTATGGAATAACCTACGTCACACATCCAAAGCAATTGTTTTTTACTTTTTAGTGCATTTGAATGAAAGCTTGTATCAAAAAGTTTTTTTATTAATTATTTTATTTTGTGCTTTTTAGTTCTTAAGTACGACTTAATCTATGCATTTTAGTTAAAGCATCGTTATTATAAGGCCTTTCTCCTGTAAGTTCTGAGCTATCTAGTCCTTCAATGAGAAGAGCATCTAAATATTAACTCATCCGCCATCTTGCAGTTGCCATCTTCAATTCATGAATTCAAACTAAAATCAATAATCGAATAAATTCATAATCTCCGACCCCGAAAACCCCGACATACCAATTTTGAATCGGATCGGGCCTTAATTACAAAACTATCCGTCATCTTGAATTCATGACGTTTGATAGAAAATTCATGATCTCTGACCCCGAAAACCCTCACATACAAATTTTCAATAGAATCGGACCATAATCACAAAACTCCCTCGCATTTCGGAGCCGCCATTTCGAATTTATAAATGTTGACAAAAAAATCATAACTTCCGACCCCGAAAACCCCCACATACCAATTTTGAATCGAATCAGACCATAATTACAAAACCTGTCCGCAATCTTGAATTTTTCAAAATTCACAATCTTCGTCCCCGAAAACCCCCACATATCAATTTTGAATCGAATCGTATCATAATCATAAAACTTGTCCGCCATCTTGGAGCAGCCATCCTGAATTTATGAATTTTGACAAAAAATTCATAATCTCCGACCCCGAAAACCCCTACATAACAATTTTGAATGAAATCGGACCATAATTATAAATCTCGTCCGCCATTTTAGAACCGCCAGTTTGTTTTTTCCTCTAACAAAAATCTCCTAATGCATTGTCACCGGAATTATGTGCACCTGCCAAATTTTAGCTCAATCGGATATCGGCAAGATTGATCGGATGTCGGTTCTCCAAAAATGGATTAAAAATTTTGAACCAGAAATAATGATAGAACGAACGAATGACGGATTGACATACCAACGAAGCAAGTGAGATAAAAGCTTGTAAAAAGCATAGGTACAGGTCGTTTGAGTATCAAGTGCATTTGTATGGAAATGGAAGATTAGTTTATTGTGATTGGTTAATTCAGAAGAATACTGCTTATTCTGACATTGTTCCTTCGATATTGTTTTCCGAAAAGTCAAGATTCACGAACAATGGAATATTTAACAGACAAAACCACAGATATTGGGCGCAACAAAATCAGCATTTAATGAAGGAATGTAATTTTCTGGAGAGATTCGTAGTAAATGTATGGGCTGGTGTAATCGAAAGTAAAATAATTCGACCAATTTTATTTCAAGTACAGTTGACAGGGGTAAGGTATTTAGAATTCCTTCAGAATTATAACGAATAAATGTTAATGGACTTTCACAAGATGGTGCTCCGCCTCATATTACCATCCAAGCCATGCACTATTCAATGAACCGGTTTAAAGAGCGAGTAATTGCAACGAATACTCCTGTACGTTGGCCTGCTTGATCACCAGATCTCAATATTTTAGATTTTTTTGTGTGGGGTTATGTGAAAGGTCGAGTGTTTCATACACCACCTCAAACACTTGAAATTTCTCCAAATTGCATTCGTGAATTGTTCGCTATCATAAATCCCGCTATGTTGCGAAATGTGATGTGAAATACAATCGATAGAACCAGAAAAGGTCAGAAAGTTGACGGAATGCACTTCGAACATTTAATTCCCTTCAACTAATCCTGTTATTATGGGTATTTTTCTTTGTTGGAATGGATTATGAACTTTTGTTATGGGAAAATTGATGTTCTTTAAATCGATTTCATTCAATTTTGTATCCACATGATACTTGATGAGCGATATACCCCAATTTCCTCATAATTTTTCGACAAATAATTACGGTCTTAGGATTGTTTTCCATCTGATTTTCTATTCGACACCTATCAATGGATTCGTCGTGGAAATTTGAATATTAGAAATGTGTCTGAGAGATGTTATCATTTGAAAAAAATTACTTTGTTTACAATTAGTGGCTTTGGTAATATCAAACAGCCATAGGTGAAAAACTCTGTCTTAAAATATTTTTTACTCATCATTCATGTCCATCAGATTGTTTGAAGCGAGTCAACACACTCTAGATGCAAAAATAAAAATGCTTCTGAAAAATCAAATGTACCAAAACTTTGTGATTGTTCTTGGAATCATCCCCAGAATCCAAAAAAGTTAGAATATACAGGGTGTTCTATTTAAAATTCCCAAATAGAGGTCGTTTCCGGTGAAATAGGAAGTAATGGGAGAGTATGAAATATTGAAAAAAATTCAAATTCTTGAATCCAATACCCTTGCCCCCCAAGTTTGGATCTCATACCCCCGGAACTTTGGAAAGCATGGCTTGTTGAAAGAGTCGGATGACACCCGGTATATTTCACATGAATAATTCAATCATTAGAATAATAGGCACGAACAATTATTATAGCTTTAAATATGCTTCAAAATACATAACGCATGTACAGTGCTTCTCAAAAGTCCCCCCCCCTCTCTTATTTTTGGAACGATTATACATAAACAAGTGAAATTTGGAAACTGAATATTAAAGGTTGTTAACTTCCGTACTAGTGATGATAGATGACGAAATCGTCAAAGATGACGTCACAAGGCCATTGTGACCAATAATTTTGAATGGAACCCTACGCCAAGCGACACCTCTTTTAAAAGGTATCGAAAAAACCTATTCAATGATACTAATTTTGTTTGTGTTTATGGCAGTTTTGGCAACTCGCTTTTAAAAAACGCAAAGCTGTGATGAATTGAATCAGTTAATACTAAAATTCCAAATTAGAGCTCCGCCGCTGGATAGTTGTCAAATGAGCTGACGTTTTTGTTAGTCTCCCCAATTCGACGTTTTTGTAATTGTCCAAGTTTTTGTACATTTAATAATTTGTGTATTGTTGATCGAACGTTTAGCTGTTTTAGCAGATTTTGGTACTTTTAATATTTCTGTACATTTTAATAATTTGTTAAACTGTTGTGAGCCGAACGTTTAAGTGCTTCAAGAAGCGAAATGGTACGTGCTTTAGGTGATAAAGTAGCAGCGATCCTAATTCTTGGTGAAACTGGACAAAATATTCATGCAGCAGAACGCATTTTTAATGAGAGGTTTCTCGATCGCCCCGTTTCGAGGACTTATTTGAGGGAGCTTCTTCGTAAGTTTGAAACAACGGGTAGTATTAAGGTTGCGAAACGATCTGGCAGACCACAAATTTCTGATGAGAAAAAAATTGATATACTGGCAGAAGTAATAGTTAATCCTACTTCTTCGACAACTCACGTTGCATTACCTGTGAAGTCAGTCGAAGTACAGTACACAGGATGTTGAAAAAAAAAAAACAAATTTCATCCATACAAATTAAAAATGGTTCATCATCTCTCAGACGACGACCCAGACCGAAGACTAGAATTTTGTGAAAATATGGAAACTAAAATTAACCAACAGCCAGACTATGTCAAAAAAATTTGTTTTAGTGACGAAAGTACTTTCTATCTGAATGCAAATGTAAATACACAGAATGTGAGGTATTGGAGAGACGCAGATTCTCACCTGTTTCGTGTAACACATACTCAATTTCCCCAGAAGGTGAATGTTTGGGCAGGTATCCTGGGAAACCCCATCGTTGGGACTTTTTTTAAATACTAATTTAACTGGTGAGGTTTATCTGGAGCTGTTGCAAAACGCAATAGAACCGTTGATCCTTAAAATTTTGGAAGATAATCCAGATGAATTCGGCAATTTGGAAATAACATTCCAACAGGATGGTGCTCCTCCACACTATTACGGTGCAGTGAGACGGTATTTGGATGAGGAGTATCGTGGTAGATGGATTGGACGACGAGGTTCAACGGAATGACAAGCTCGATCACCGAACCTCACACCTTTGGCTTTTTTTCTTCGGGGGTACCTTAAATCGAAGGTTCACGCCACTGAACCAGACAAAATTGACGTTTTGAAACAACGTATTGTTGCAGAATGTGACGCTGTTTCCACAGACACATTTGCAAAAGTACGAGAAGAGTTTAAAAATAGGATATTTCAGTGTCAGGAAGTAAATGGAGGTCACTTCAAGCAATTTTTTCTAGTGAATACTGTTTCTTAAATCTGTAATGAATATCATACTAAATGGAATTTAAATTTGAATATTTACTAATGAGCCATAAAACTGCCATAAACACAAACAAAATTAGTATCATTGGATAGGTTTTTTCGATACCTTTTGAAAGAGGTGTCGCTTGCCGTCATCTTTGACGATTTCGTCATCTATTATCACTAATGGGGAAGTCTACAACCTTTAATATTCAGTTTCCAAATTTCACT
The DNA here is from genome assembly GCA_018342105.1 of Gonioctena quinquepunctata. Classification (NCBI taxonomy): domain Eukaryota; kingdom Metazoa; phylum Arthropoda; class Insecta; order Coleoptera; family Chrysomelidae; genus Gonioctena; species Gonioctena quinquepunctata. The sequence continues at coordinate 301,082 of JAFIRS010000972.1, forward strand.
TGTTTATGTATAATCGTTCCAAAAATAAGAGGGGGGGGGGGAGTGGACTTCTGAGAAGCACTGTATAAATGAACCCAGAAAACATTTTTTGAGTCAAATTTCAATTATAGCAGTTTCCACATTTTGAAGCTACTAATATTGGTGCTCTTTGTGAAATAAATGACCGAGCAGCCAATGGGCGTAATCGGGTTGATTGTGACGTTAAACGGCAATGTTGCCAAGTTTCTTAAACTATAAATATCAGAACTAGAACTCTATTCGCAATGTCAAGCGACGATGGCGGATTTGAAGGGTGTTAAAATATTCGCTCTGCTATTATACTCCCATTTCTGAGTTGGTCCCACTATAATTTTAGCCCATCAATCATTTTCATTCATATTCAACATTCAATCTCCATTTTTATTAACCGACGAAACCAAAAAGGAAGAGGTTCTCTAGTCGACCCGTATATTTTTTTTCCATAATTTTTTTTATGTATGATCACGCATAACTTTTTACTGATGCGTCCGATTCCGATAATTCTTTTTTCAGTAGATAGGGTGTACTTCGAAGGTGGTCCCATTGGAATTTAAAAGATGAAATCCACCCCTAAGGGTAGCAACATGAAGGATATTGATCACTCACCCTCTGAATTCTGGTCCGTTAACCGATTCTAGCAGGCATAACTTTGTACTGGGTTCTTCGATTTGGATGATTCTTTTTTTAATAGATAGGGTTTATCTTATATTTAGATTTCGAATGAAATTATATACCTTTACGGGTAGAAAAATAGTGGATAATTGATTTTTCACTTATGAACATTGGCACACACATACGTAGTTGACAATGACAGATCGCTACTGATATTATTTCTGTTCCACATCCGTCAAAACCATTATATTCTATGAAAGGATGGAATGATATACAAAGTAATGAAATAAACTAACCAGAACAACAAAAATAATTAATATTACAACAAATAGTAAAAGTAGATAATCATATTATTTAACTGGTAATAGTTGAAGTAAGGTGGGTAAGTAACTATTTTGGAACTAATAAAAAAACAAGTAGGTAGTAATTATTATATTTTAGCCATAAAGAATAGAAAAATAAAAACTTTTTAACAAAAAATTAAACCGACGAAATACGGAACTGAAAAGTAAAAAATAAAATAAACCTTCTTAGTCTCAGTAAGTAAGCTCCTAAACTAATGTAAGTAACTAATTTTAAGTTGGCGCCAAACAAAAAATCAACGAACATCATTGAATTACTTCAAAAAAATTACAGAATGTTACCGCGCAACTCGATGCCATCATTTTACGCCTTACCTAATTCATTTGCTTGTTTGTTTGGCGCCGACTCAAAATTAGTTACTTACATTAGTTTAGGAGCTTAGTTACTGAGACTTAGAAGGTTTATTTTATTTTTTACGTTTCAGTTCCGTATTTCGTCGGTTTAATTTTTTGTTAAAAAGTTTTTATGCTTCTTGCTTCTCATAAATGTGTGAGCCTGATACATTGATATCTGGCAGTTTAGTGCTTCTAAATAATAATATCGCACATCAATGAAAAATGGAAAACCTGTCCTGAACTCTGAACGGCAATCAAGTTTTGACACCGTTTTATGTCAAATCGTGAAAACATCGCTTATCTAGTTTCATTCCTTTTATTAGAAAGGTACAGACAACTAAAAATCAGGGGTACCAGCCATGGCAAAGTGTCAGCCATGGCAAAGGGGGTATTTTGTAATCATTGGGAGAACGGCCATGTTATATCTACTTCTTTCATGAGGTCTGTGGGTACAGCTGCAAAAAAGTCCTGCTTTTCGGTCTTTTGGCTATGACAGCTTATAAGTGTGAGAAGTGTTAGATTACTTTAAAATCCAAAGTGTTTTTCTTTCGATATAAAAATGGAAGAAGGTTTCGAAAAACGGACCAGTCAAAATCTTCCAGTAGTTGATGCTGGCATGGTTTCCGAATTTTATAGAAACCATCAAGATTTTCACTCTGCCGAAGTTAAAAATGTAAAGTCTAGTCGGTAAGTTTTAGATGATGTTTTCTATTGTGGGTTTCAGATATAGCAACTTTTAGAGCAACAAGAGAATCATATGGCGACAATGAGGTTGGTCACGTTCAAGTAAAAAGGCATAGAAAAAAATTCATGGTCAAAGCTAAAGTAACACCGGAACACAAAGTACATGGCACAGGTTAGAGAGTCTTTGTTGGAATTGATGAAGAGAAAGAAATGGTGCTGCAGTGTCAATGTTTGGACTGTGCAGCTTCAGAAGGTATATGAGTATATATTTTTTGTTGCTGTATTAACAGTGAATAACATATTTTAAAACCACTTTGCCGGGTTTTCGCGATATTAGTTATAGACATAAACAATGTATTGCTATTTTCATTAGTGTTCAAACACTTGGGCACAAAACAAACTTCAATCGGCATTCTAAAAGGCACGAGTGACTTTTTCAATACAAAATGATATAGTGTATGACACTACCAAATATCAGTTGACATTTATCAGCAGTGCTACCAGTCCTTTTTTGCAGCTGTACCAGACAAACAGAAGTGTACCACATGTATTACAATGTACCATTTCTGGTTACACTGTTAGTTGTCGCAGATTCCTCGCATATGTAGGCGCGGCCTAAGATTGGAAAATATGGCATCGTTGCAAAATTGATTGAAGCTGTCAACTGTGGGATTGATTAATCGGGTAATAACGTCACAAGATTTTGTAATGGCGCCAAAAACAAGCCATTTGAATTCTGCCGAAAAAAAAATTACTAACGCTATAGCATTTTCGAAAATTGGTTGAGAAACGTAAAAAAAATTTTTTATGATAAAGTCGTGTGCGTAGATTCCAAATATGCAATAAAAATAATCATGTCCCAACCTAATCAAACATGAATCTAGAGAAGGTATTGAGGGTAACCAACTTTGAAAATATGTAGAATAACGTTTGAAAATACAAAATTGCCATTTCTTTGGATTCCTGTACACATTCAATTATGTGTACTTTGACCTCTAAGGACTCAATAAAATAAAATAAAATCATCTCTACTTGGAACACTCCTTAGAACATATTTGTCACTTGTGCTTTTTTTCGATTTGAGTTTTCAAGCATAACCTATTGAATTTCCGATCGATTTAATTACAAAAAGAATATATGGAATGGTAGGAAAAAGTATGGGAATTATCCAGATTTTGGAGTGAAATGTGAAAATAAAATTGTATACAGGGTAATTCGATTGAAAGAAGGAGAGTATTTCCATATTACCATACGGATTGTTTTCAGACATTTTAAATGAAATATGATCCACTCATTTTATGAAACCAAAAAAACTTCACGAAAATGGCGTCAAAATTGGAGTCCTATTTATGTGGTGGATTATGATATGATTGATCTGTCATACTCTCTGTATATGACATGCTCAGTGAAAGTTATTAAGATTCATTAGTGGAACCGAAAAATAATATAAAGGGTATATTCTATTTGGAATTCTACTTGTAAATGTGGCGCCATCCAAAATTTCCAATTATATTTATTTTCGTTTTACAGATATGTACAGCCATTGGGTTTGCAATACTACGTATTTGAGATAAATTAATTTCCTCTAGTAAAATCACAAGTTTTCGATTACGTTCCTGTGATCTTTTTTTGTTAAAGTAAATATCATTTTTCGATTCGATCTCTTATCTAATTGATTTTTTTTTGCTCATTAAATTTTAATGAACTGAAATTTTTTTTCTAGTACGAACGAGCCATATTATATTACAATTCTGTTCAGCACTCGGGGCTGAAATGCAACGAGGGCACATATTAGATATCAAGTCTCGTGAAATACCAGCTCGTTAACAAATCAGCCGGATAAAGTTACGTTGAATGTGTTCAATTATACTACGAATGCTCGGAAAAATGAGTGAACTCCTCTAGTATATGAGGTATTACATTGTCTACTGAGAAGTCAGTTGTAAGGCTCTTTCCATCATTGTTCTTTATCTTACATCAGCCTCCGTATTCCATCCCTTATCATTCCTTTTTTCTTAGCGATTCTATCAATACATCTTATTTTTGGCCTTCCTCACTAATTTTTCTCTTTGAATATTTTGTCTGAATTTGGTTTCTTATTTGGTCCCTTTAATTTTTTTTCTTTTTATTACTTTCATTTCCCTTGCGTTTATTCGGGATTTTTGTCTAACCCCAAAAATGTAAGAGAAATAACGCTTTCTGATGACCCTGCGAGTATAATAAAGAAGCGAGTAAGAATAATAATGAAAATAATAATAATAATTATTACTTCTTCATTTTCTCAAATTAGTTTGTACACCAGCAGCGTGGGGATACAAATAAAAGAGAAGAAAACGTCAGTAAAATTCAAAAAAAATTACACTGAATGGACTATATAATCACAAATATGTGTGAAAATAATGTATATAAAAGAAAACTTACACGTCACATACAATAGCAAATCACGACAGCAACTACTCTACAGTGTAGCAAATTTTTGACAATAGTAGTAGCTTAACTTTTGTCTTGAAAAGTGTACATTTCCTGAGACTTCATTGCCATCGGCAAGTTTGCTATACAGTTTGCACCCCTGATATTCAAACCTGCTTTGATAGAGTGCAGTGCGATGTTGACTGGAAAGAAGTTGAGTGGGCATTGCCTATACAATAATTCTATTGGCAACCAATTTGTTTTTGTTGCGGTATACATATGTACATGGCTCAAGGATGTATATTCCTGCAACTGTTAATATTTTCATATAACGAAATGCTTCCCTACAAGAATTCCTAAATCTCAACTTAACAATTATCTTCATAGCATTCTTCTGGATTATGAACACTCATCCTACAAAATGCCATACCTGAGATGAGAGTTGAAATTTCCAAACTACATCGTTAATAGAATCTCTTGACTTCAATGATTAGAGAGATACCTGAGTGAATAGCAGACTTTCCTTAGTTCTTCGGATAAGTTATGTATTTGTGGCATCCATTGCAATTTGTTACAAAAAATAATAGTTTAAAAAAACTAAAAAACACGCTTTTATAGAAAACCAGACTAAAAAAATAAAAAATAAGAAAAAATTTATTTTATTTAAAAAAAATCGTGGGGTGCATGGTATCGCCTCGGTGTGTAATGTACTATATAATTATTGATACCATGCACCCCACGCTTTTTTAAATAAAATACATTTTCTTCTTATTTTCAATTTTTTTAGTCTGGTTTTCTATAAAAGCGTGTTTTTTAGTTTTTTCAAACTATTATTTATTTTCTACTTTTTAGTGTGGTTTATTCATAAAAGCGTGTTTTTAAAGTTTTTTTTAGACTATTATTTTTATAATTTTTTTGCAAATAAAAAAATGGAATAATCTTATCAAATTAGGTAATCATAATCTCCGACCCCAAAAAACCCCACATACCAATTTTGAATAGGATCAGATCATAATCACAAATATCGGCCGCCATTTCAAAGCCGCCATCTTGAATTTTTCAATTTTTACAAATGAATCATAATATTCGACCCCAAAAACCCCCACATACCAATTTTGAATAGAATCAGACCATAATCACAAAACTCGGCCGCCATTTAAGCCGCCATCTTGAATTTTCCAATTTTTACAAAAATATATATTCGACCCCAAAAACCCCACATACCAATTTTGAATAGAATCAGACCTAATCACAAAACTCCCCCATTTTGGAGCCGCCATCTGAATTTTCCAATTTTTACAAAAGAATCATGATATTCGACCCCAAAAACTCCCACATACCAATTTTGAATAGAATCAGACCATAATCACAAAACTCGTCCACCATTTTGGAGCCGCCATCTTGAATTTTCCAATTTTGACAAAAGAATCATATATCTCCGACCTCAAAAACATTCGGATACCAATTTTGAAAAAAATCAGACCATAATCACAAAACTCGTCCAACATTTTGGAGCCACCATCTTGAATTTTTTAATTTTGACAAGAGAATCATAATCTCCGACCTCAAAAACATTCGGATACCAATTTTGAAGCGAATCGGACCATAATCACAAAACTCGTACGCCATATTGGAGCAACCATTTTGTTTTTTTTTCACACAAAAATTTCTCAATGCATTGTCACCGGAATTATGTACACCTGCCAAATTTCAAATCATTCGGACGTCTGGAAGTGGGTCAAAATCGCGCCCAAAGGAGTCGGTTACAAACAAACAAACAAACAAACATACAAATGAAGCTAATATAAAGCGTGTAAAAGCAACACCTATCATTCTTGTCGATGATTTCGCATTCGATTTCAAATAAGTGTTCTCGAACATATTCACCTCATATTGTTGTTCTTTCAACATGAACTGTAACATATTGGTTTTTATTTTATTCATTTGCAAATTATTTTTCTCAGACCAAGTGATAACTTTGTCGAAAGTGCTCTCAGATGTGTTTCTCAGGGTGTCCGGGTCATCTTCAGTAACTAATATATTTGTGTTATCTGCATAACATATACAATGATTGGCAGAATTCCTATTTAAAAACACTAATAAATCATTAGCAAAAACTAGATATTAAAAATATCCCAAAATGGATCCCTGAAGTTCACCATCAGCAATATGTTTTTCAGAACTTATATTTTTCCCAATTTCAACTACTTGTCTCATATCCCCTCTAATTCCATACCTTGACATTTTTTTCCTAACACATACATTTTTTTGTCCAAGGCAGTTATTATTTGACTCTGAAAGTCACATATCAGCGCTTTTATTAGTTTCATTGCGGTAAAATAAGCGTTTAACTGCTCTTCTAAATTAAATTCTTATTGTTTAGAAATGCTAGAGAGAATACCAATTGCTCTGTAATTATTCAAATTATTTGTAACGCCTTTTTCATAGTATATAGGAGATACAGTGGGTGATTTCAATTTATTTGGAAAAATGCTTTTTTCTGTCGAAAGATTGATTAAGAAGGTAAGTATAATGCACAATTCAGGGGAGAAACATTTAATCAACTTGAGATATTTGGTCAGTTCCATACGAGTTGGAGTTTTTGAGTTAACAACTAATTGTGATAATTCCCACTCAGTGATAGGAGACATAAAAAAGTGGATGAATTGAGTGATATTTTACTTTCGAGTATTAATTGAGGAATTTCCAGACGAAGGTTTTGTGAAGTGAGAATTGAATTTTCCAGCCAGTATTTCCCCCTTATATTGAATATTGTTTTCAACTAAAATCAGTTCATGTTTATTGGGATGTCATTAATAATTCTCCAGGTTGCTTTGGACTCCTTGTGAGAGTGAATGACTAAATCATCATGATATTCCATATTCATAGATTGTAATTCTTTCCTATATCCTCTGTTAACTTCCCTACACATTTCACTGTTGTTACTGTCATATTTTTCTAACTTATTAAATAGAGACACCCTTTTTTTCAAGTAGTTACTCTATCTTGGGGGACATAATTATTTTTGGGTTAGATTTCTTCCTCAGTGGCCCTGAGATACCTTTCTTGGTGGAAAAGTCATTTCAAAGTAGTATGTTAGAAGCTGACTAAAAAGCTCATATGCCAAGTTGGGCCACGCAAATACCTCCACCTAGTTTTCTTGCTGTAGATAGTTACGAAATCTTGTCATATTCATATCACAAAAATCCCGACGATAGAAAAATTGATTTTTTTTCTTCATTCTGTGAGTTAGATGCAATTTTTAAGAACTGTGAATAATGATTAGATAAAATGAGGTCTACTATTGCTACACTGCAAGCGTTATTCGACTTGATTAAAAAATTGTCGATACAAGTCATGGAATTTGCTTGCTTTTATTCTTGTTGGGATCTTTAAGTTATAAATAAATTTTTTACAAGAAGATAGCAAGTCTTCCAATAAATGAATCAGAAAGTTGATGTAGAAGTCTCCTCAAATAAAAATCGTTGTTGTTTCATTATCTATGTTAGATAGGATACCACTGAAAAGGAGCAGAAATTCATCAAAATCACCGTCAGGTGGTCTGTATTGTTTTTTTTACCGCTTTCTTAGTTGTTTGAACAACCCTCAGAAGTTAATGAAAACTTGTACGAGTTGAAATCACGGGGACCTTACCTTTTATAGTGGGATCCGAAACCACTCTTGGGACCTTGAAAAAAATTTTTCACCAGCTGCGGGATTCGAACCCGAGCCGGGTGGAAACAGTCGACACAAGACCAACGCTGTTGCCACTGAGCCACAAGCCCCGTATATCACAATACATATTAGGATCCGAATGATCAACTTTTTACCACAAACTTTAATAAAATACCCTCTTTACAGAAATTGTCATTTTTATAGATAGACACCCTACCGTGTATCTCAGTGCTCCTAGAATAGTAGGCGCAAACTACATCAAAGCCAACATGCCTATCTAACAGGAAAATCATGCGAGACAGCACTCCATCAGCTTTTTTCGAGGCTTGAAGAGTCTCTAGCAAACAAAGAAATTGCACTATGCACTTTTCTAGACATCGAAGGAGCCTTCGACAACACCTCCTATGAAAGTTTGGTCTCTGCGGCCACTCGAAGAGGCATTGACGAAACCACCTGCAGGTGGATACACTCAATGCTTCACAATAGACTGGTCCAAGTCAACATGTTCGAGGAAACAGAGCAGGTTGAAATTTCCAGAGGTACCCCACAGGGGGGCATACTCTCCCCCCTTCTGTGGGACATGGTTGTGGATGAACTGCTAATTTCTCTGAATAACCAAGGGTATCACTCTCAAGGGTATGCAGATGACTTGGTCATCCTCATCAAGGGAAAGAATACTCGAACAACCTCAGAGCTAATGCAAAATGCACTGAGGACAGTAGAGGAATGGTGTAACAGAGAGAGCCTTAGGGCAAATCCGAACAAAACAACACTAATTCCCTTCAGCCGGAGGAGAAACATGGGAGATCTCATACCTCCCAGACTATTCGGTGAAACATTACAAGTAGTAGAGCAGGTGGAATATCTAGGGCTGATTCTTGACAAGAAACCAACCTGGAACCCGCATCTTCAACATGTAACCAATGAAAGCAAGATAACCTTTATGATGTGCAGGAAAGCTTTTGGAAAAACTCAAACCGAAAGCCATGCACTGGCTTTACACAGCAGTAATAGGACCAAGAATAACTTATGGCTCACTCTTATGGTGGCCAAAAACAAATCAAAGACAGGCAAAAACCAACCTTGGGAAAATCCAGAGGCTTGCCTATCTCTGTATCACGGGTGCAATGAATAGCACTCCAACAGCTGCAATGGAAATCATCCTAAACCTCGAACCCCTTGACTAACATGTCATTGGAGAGGCCAGGATGAGTGCATACAGACTGAAACAAACAAAGAACTGGAGAATCCGAACAACTGGACATACCAGAATCACTCATGTAATCAACATCGAAGAACTCGAAATGATTTCAGACTACATGCAACCCCTATACTCATTCGAAAAACCATTCGAAACACGAATTGATGGATCTGGATGGGACCCGAGTATAAAATCACGATCAACTGCGGACATAGTCTGGTATACAGACGGTTCAAAGACAGTTGAAGGAACGGGAGCAGGAATACATGGGGTAAGGCCAAGAAGGGATTACATAATACCACTTGGCAAATGCTCCACGATATTCCAAGCTGAAACACATGCTATTATGGTATGCATTCAGAAGAATCTAGAAAGTGGTTATAGGAAAAAACACATCTACATTCTATCTGACTGTCAAAGTGCTATCAAAGCACTCAACTCTATACAGATAAAGTCCAAACTGGTCTAGGACTGCCTCCAGAACCTCATCGAGTTGGCGAAACACAACAAGGTCATCTTGATGTGGGTGCCAGGTCATAGAGGCATTGAAGGCAACGTCAAAGCGGACCAGTTAACTAGACAAGCATCTGAAACGCTATTCACAGGGCCAGAATGGGATTAGCAAAAACCGATGCAGGACCCTGATCGACGAGTGGATAAAAAGAAGACACCAACAATATTGGGATCAAACTGTCGGGCAAATACACAGCAAAGTCATGGCAGGGCATCCAAACCGGACCCTGACGGCTGACCTCCTGAACCTGAACAGAACGAAGGCTCGTATAATAATAGGTCTATTGACTGGACACTGCGGCCTAAGAAAACATCTAAACACCATGGGAGTACGCAGGGAAACCGTGGAGTGTAGGCTATGTGATGAAGAGGAGGAAACAGCCTCTCATATTATCTTCGACTATGATGCCCTAAGTAGTAGGCGACACAGAACCTTTGGAGATATCAGCCCGGAAACAGGCATGAATCCGAAGAACCTTATCAACAGGCTTCTAAACCTAATTGAAGGCACAAACCTGTTTGAATGAGGAACCACTGACGACAGAGAGCCACTATAGCCATGAGGAGCACCCAACAGCCGCCTTAGTCTTGCTGAACCTGGCACATCATTATTCTAAGGCCCTAATTTGAACGTAAGTGGATTATAATTATTGATGTCAGTGGCGTCAACCTATTTGATATTTATTGTGAAAATCGTGGTACGCCCCTGGTTTCGCATGATTGATAACAAAATAAAAATCCCCTTTTTGTTCAGATTTCGCTTGAGAGAAAAAAAATCTCATGGACCATATACAAAATATTTATTACGTTAAAACCATAGACAAATTAAAAATAAAGAGACTGTTTGAAACATTGGCGATCTTGACCACCAAGTTTTTGGTACGGCCAGTCGCGCATGGAGGCGCTGTCCGCAATCCACAGACGACTGATGACATGATAATTTTCCAATTTCGACATTTGTCAGAAAATGACAAACCACGTAATAATTTCAGAATAATTCTACTGTTGTCATCGAAAAATTAATTATAGAAATTATACCATGGACTTGAATTATGAACCCAACGTCGAAAATGGAATGTTTTGTTATTCGAGTTGACGCTGAAATTCCTCGAAATATTCTTTCACAAGGTAAAATATAAGCTGCTTTTCACAAACTGATACTTATTTCCATCCATCAGTTGCAGAAATTTTTTCACAAACTGGTACATATCCATCAGTTTCCATTTCCTATCACCATTTGAGGAAGTACGAAGTACATGGTCTCCTTTGTGCTAATAAATTAACAAAATTATTGAAGGTTTGTTGTAAATGTAATTTGTTTTTATTTTGGTTGATTTGATGATAAGCGACTGAAGAATATTTTTAATTTTGTTGTTTTTCGGAGTTTTAAAATTGTTTTGTCTGTAGTTGTACCTTGTCCTAGATACAATAAAATGTGTTTTTATAGTGTTCAACTTATTATTCTTGTTTTATAAGATGTTTAATTTTGTTCTTGATATCATGAAATAAAGATTTACTTTGAAACTTTATTTTAACCACGAACGAACTTTACTGTATATATTTTATTAGTGATCGATTTGCCATTCCTGTATTTCATACGATACAACCATTCATATGGAATACAAGAATGGCAAATCGATCACTTATAAAATATATACCATATCAATATAAAAGTAACACATTTGAAAAACCCGCCTTATCTCAATCGGTTTTACCAACTGTACTTAGTTCGGCCAGTTGCGAGATATGTCGCCACTGTCTAAACGTGGTGCAAACTTTTACTGCAGTTTTGACAACTCTCTTTATTTTTAGTTTCTCTATGGTTAAAACTATTAATAAGCGAGATATAATCTCTTTGTTTTGGGAATGTAATATCTAAAAAATATCTTATCAATACATAGAGTAAATTATAAACAGATTCTCAGTTTGTTTTCGAACAAAGATTCAAATGTAAGTGGAGATTATAATTACATTGAAATCATGCTACAATAATTGTTAGGAGTGACTACCACCTGACATTACGTACGCCTCTGCTTTTCATCTCAATGATGCCTGCACTCTTTCAAATATCTCAGGCAAAATAAGTTTCCATCGAATGGTCCAAAGTAATACCAGTTCATATTTAGTGTTTTCGGTAATACGTTTTTACCATACCATGTAAATTTTCTTCAGCCCATAATATTCATTGAAAAATTGGCTTCATCTGTTAAAAAGATTTGATATTCAAAATTAGGATTTATTGCGATCCTCAGAAGGTACCATTCTTAGAGAAAAATCAAGTGGAAACAGTGCCTGCACTATTGAGGTATAGGTATTGTTGATGATTCTTCAAACAATTTGAAGAAAATTATTTGAGTTCCTGGTAATGTTCTGGTGCTAGTTTCTGGATGATTTTTTATTTTATTTAAAATAGCTCTTTCAATTTGTGCTGTTTTAACAGTATGAGGTTTTTATCATCATTCGTATTCTCTCCAAAAATATCAGTTTTTCCAAGACTGCATGTATATGGGAATTCTCCATGGTTCACACGATTCGGATACCTTTTCATATAAAGACATTTAAAGCTTCATTAACAGTTTCGTTTGCAAAATAAAGAGCAGCCATATCAGAATTCGTCAAATTAGACATGCAGAAATGACGCCCTCGATTGTGATATTCGGAAAACTATTAAGAATAATGCAGTTTGAGAGTGTAAATGGATATAAAGCACTCTGAATATTCTGAGCTCAGAGAGGACCACAAGATCTTACATTCCCTGTCAGCCAGTAGGAATATAAAACATAATATCGAATTACATGAAATATACTGAACTGGGGACATTCTCCAGATGTAGCATATAATAGTTAATGTGAAGTGTGAATGGGAAAGAAGAGAAAATCTCAAAACACCATAATGGGCGTTAAAAGTTTATATAATAATAATAAACGTCTTTTATTGTCAATAACAAAAAGAAACTATATTGCAGTTCACTGAAACTGATGGAGCTTAAAGCTATTCCACTTATAACAATATTACTAGCTTATGCCCGCGTGAATTTCAGGAAGATCATATTTTCATATGCTTTTTTGGTTCGATGCAAAATACAGTTTTGATAAATATGCTATATAAATAGAATATTTGTGTTTCAACCTGATGATGACAAAAAACTATGTCGAAACGTCGTTAAAGGAATTTTACAAATTGACTGATTTGGTAGCACTTGGTTGTGAAAGAATATGGATTTATTGTTGAATATCATGTTCCCGTTATCGAAGCGGGATAAATTACATCCCAAGCCAAGTCTGAGCATGAGCTTTCTAACAAAAAAGTTTCATCAAAATCGGTCCAGTGGTTTTTGCGTGATTCTCGAATAAACAGACAATTACAGTTATATAATAGTATAGATGTGGTCAGTGTGAAACATGGAAAATTAGATGAGTAAGACAATAGTGCAGATCATTAATGAATGCACTAGTAACTTAACTTGTCAGTAGAGTGTCAGGAATTCCCAGTGTACCATAAGATTATCTCCACCCCAAAGAGGTTTCGAAGTAGAAAATTAATTGAAACAGAAAAAAAATTTAAACAAAATTATGAGAAAGTAAGTGCAGATAATACCGATTCGAACAAAAAAAAACGAAGAAGAAAAACTCATTATTCATGTCTAACGTGAGTAAGTTACAATGCTTGAGTAAGCGAGTATCATATTCGAGTTTATAATTAAGAGAAATGAATTATCACAGAGCCTTGTCGATGAAATTACATTCTATAATATTGGAGTATAATATCTGGATTACTTCTTTCGAAAAAGTGTTGAACTCACCTTCTGATCCATTTCTAAATCGTATCGGCTGTCCATCTTCCCTTTTCCAGGTTATCGCGGGTTCTGGAGATCCTTTCGCTATACATTGCAAGCTAACGTTGGAACCTTCGTCAACAACCATATCCGTGCTGGTCGGGTAGTCAAGAATGTCCGGAGGTACTGCAAAGGAATCTAAATGTTAATTGCGGATATGTTAGGCACACAGCTGTTATATTTTGATATACTTGGTCTAGAGAATTTGAAAGGTACATTGAAAACTTCAAAACTGGAAAAGCATCCAATGCTAATGATATTTCTTAAATCTACCTTTAATATGTGTTCTTGTACTAATTCAAGTACCTAGTGAAATATGGCTTTCCAGCGCTGCTCCCAATGCTATAATTCTGTACGTTATATGGTATTCTATCAGTGAAAAGTATATTATATATTTCATTTTTTATAATATCTGCCCTACTTTTGTATCACAAAGTTTATCTGAACATCTCGTCTACATATGACCAATATATTCGATACTTGTAACTGAAGAAATAATAACTTGCTATTAATTTCCCTCATTATGGACGATGTATCGAATATAGATAGGTACTATCCATAGGATGTGAATGAAACATAACGAATTTTATAAACAATTATCGTGACAACTGTCAAATCATTTAATGATTCAACAAGTCTCTCCTTGATGCCCTTTTGATCAATTTGAGCTACGGACCCACTGAGCAAGAAACATACCCGGGATGTTTATTAACGTTTAATTCTTGTACCCGTGACGACGTTTCTGAGAAAACATAATTTATAAGTTATGGAGACGTAATAATGCGTTGTTATTATAAGCATCGTCACTAAATACAGCCCGAAAAATCATCACAGCTTCATTTCGTACCAAACGAACTTTATAGCAAAGTGTCTTATTTATATCTTTTGGATGTTCTGGTTTCAGAACATTCCAATATCATGGGGATGTCGAAGATGGTTAAGAAATATGACGTAACTGATTCGTTGCAAAAACGTTCTCATCTGGTCTTGTATTTTATCTTTGTCTGCTCTGCGGTTATCCTCAAATAAGTGGCGGTATTTCATTCATCGATCTCTTGTGCCGGTTCTATTCTACTCAGTAGTTTTTTTGAGTGATCAAATTATTGATGTTATTTATCACCTATCCACAAGAAAATCAATATGTGAAAAAAAAGTTATGTGTCACATAATCATTTTGTTTGGATGATTGATAAAATCTCAATATGATGGTTTGATTTGTTTGTGGCATCAGTTTTGCCAAAAAATGTGCACCCTTATTCCTAGAATCAACAGGAAATATCCATAAGACGATTGAAAACTATATATGGATATATTCATGGCCCCAGGTATCTATACCATCATGGACAATAAGGTAATAATTTGAATTGTATCACAACTTTCAACTTCAATATGATATATGGATCGACACAAGCAAATACACTATAAACACTTAAGTATTTCTATACTTTATTCAGCGTCTGGAAAAACCCTATGGCCAATACTCAAAAAAGCAACTGAAAAGGATTATTATCGAACTTATGCGAGGTAATGAGAAATACTTCTGACAGCATTGTTAATAAAATATTTTTGTACATATTTTTTTAGGTGCAGTACGGAAAGTGTCCCAACATTTTCGGATTGTTTATTCGATAAAATAGCCATGGAATGGCTACGACATGCAAAACAATGATTATTAAGAGAAACCAAAAACTGAGGCTGTCATCGTAATGAAAACGGAAAGTTCAGGTTCAACGTACCCTTCTTGGGTTTTAAAAGTTTTTAGTTCCGAGATTTCTGTAAATAATTATTATTTGTATATTTTATTATTACAGAGTAATATATATTTTTGTTTAGTTATTGTTATATGTTCCATGTTTTGATATATATTTCTTTATTTCAAACTGAGTTGTTTAAACGATGTATCCCGTCAACATATGAACAGTTTTGTTGTACCTATCATCCCTATTTAACATATAGATTCAACTGAATCACACAATATTTATCAATAATTACCTGAATATATATAAACTATTATTCACTGGACGTAATCATTCAATTGATTTTTCATTCATACATTCTAATAATATGTCTTGTCATTCAAACTGACCATGATTTATGGTACTATAAACTCGACTGAAGACAGATATGATATGAAGCTTAGGCACAAATGGATATATCATTCGTGTCAAACTTTAGGCTCGATAGAGTATTTTCAAATATTTTATTAATTTTCGTAGGAGAGCTCTAATGTATTGTACTTGACTTCAATTATTGTAAATAGTCCATCAATAGCATATGTTGGAAATATAATTTAGGTATATTATGATGTTCTCAATACATCCAAAAGAATCTGGAAAGGAAAGACTTCAGACATAACAGCTCAGTTGTTGTTACTCTTTGAGAAAGTACTTTTCCTGTAAGAAAGAAGTTTCAAATTATGCGAAAAAAAGGACTTGTTATGTAACGATTTCATTACGCATACTCCTATATAAGTACTTCTGCTGAAGCAGTACAGTTTCAGATAACGTATTAGATTCGATTTTTATATACGTATCTGCGATTTTGTTATGTTGGTGGACATATAACGACTCTAAAATGCTTATTGGGACGTTATGGGCACAATAATCATAACATAACAATGTATCTAGGTTACCATATAATAACGTTAATAGTATGAGTTTTTGCATAGAGGTATGAGTTTTTGCACAGTGGGTAGAATTCAATGCTTGGAACAGCACTATAGATTTTTATTTTATTTTTTGTATATGGGATATGGAATTAGTTTTCGATACATTAGTATACAATCTTTTATTCGGAATCATAACTCATAATTCAATACTTTTGGTTCACTAAAAATGTTGAATAGATGCTGGATGGTTGTATTATGAAACCGAAAGTGATAAATCTTAGGTTCTATTCGCGGAAATGAAGTGGATTCATCAATTGCATAACCCATTTTCGAAAAAAACGTGGAAGCGTATTAGTACAGTTCGATTTGTCGGACTTTTCTATGTCACTTTAGTTTTGTTTTTATTTGTGTTGGTATCTTTGGATATTCCCAATTTTAAGGACAATCATTTTATTGTATATAATGTTGACATATACAAAGAAGGACTCTTGTTCTTTTCCTGAAAGAAGTGAATCCCGGAAGTGACCAGGATACTCAGTGGCAATATTTTTGTCTATATTCTAACTTCCCCTATAAAAATATTTGCTGTACGCTATGATTCGTTAAATGATATGATATTAAGGTTTATCAATATCTTTTCATGACTTCTAATGATGATCCTTCTATATGACAAAATATTTCATAACCAAAATATAGATAAATTATCTTACTGGCATAAATTACGTTTCACCCACGTACTTGGGTGAATGGGACTACGGCTCAAAAGCATTTATCTATGTATCCATATATTTTCGTATTGGAAAAGAATTAACGAATATATACTCAATAATTCATGGGATGATGAACATGCATAAACGGAGTACAGAAAGAATAAATTCCCTTTTTTATTTCCTTCATTACTTGAAAGTTGGAATTTACTTTGATATCAACTTTGGGATATAATTATCTTGAGAATGATTATTCAAAGAAACGATAAAATATTTTTAGTACTGTTTTTGACACTGCCTTTGGAATAATAAACACGGTTTCGGAATGTAATTGGGTAATTTTTCTCTTTAAGTCAATTTAAAAAAATGGGATTCCATAATAAACCTGTATATTTGTATTTATGTCGGCGATCTAATCCTACAGATCCAGAGAAAGGCATTAACCAATTTTTTCACCACATTTTTATTGAATCGCTTCCTTGTGTGTTTGACTGTTCGATACATAACTCAAAACTGGATGACAATGCAATATTAACTCGTCTGTCTTCTTGACCGTCTGTTTGTTCAGTACAACTTCTACAATCATTTTGAACTAACTTCCCGATGAGCTAGAAAGTTGAAACTTCAAAACATAGCTCATAACTGGATGACAAACAAACAAACATATATATATATATATATATATATTCTCTTCAATTTCTCGGAATGAAGGTCTGATTCAGTCAATTCATATAATTTCTCTTAACTACGTTTCGACATGGTATTTGTCTTCATCAGGTTAAAACACTGAAATAAAAAATATGGAGTTTGATATTTAACTTAACACAATATTGAAATGTGTGCACTGAAATAATTCTTTGAAAACATAAGGTTCGAAATATAACACGTTATTTAACTCAATATAGAAATATATGTAACATTTATAAGTATTCACTTACAAATAATTTTTTTTTAATTCTGCGTTCGCATCGTACAAACGTTTCTGTAGGTGTGACTGCGTTGGAGTTATCGGGAATGGTTTGTTTATCTTTCATGCATTTTTACCCTCTTCATAAGTACGCCGGACTGTATTTTTTTGGCAGCATGTAAAGATCAGTTTTTATTATAATTACTATATACAAAGTTAAAAAAGGTTGTTATAAATCTGGCTTAAGTTTTTGATATCATTTCTATTGTTAATTTTTCTAGAATTTCATCAACTTTGTCAGTAGGAACATCCTTTGTCAGTACCAATATTCTTCAAACGATATGTAGACGATTGTACAACCTGTATTTCTACTGACTAAGTTCATGAAATTCTAGAAAAATTCAATGAATATCATCCTAGATTAAAATTTACAATAGAAAAAGAAATAGAAAAACGAATAAACTTTCTCGACACAACAATAATACACGACAATACTGGAAACATTTTCACAAACTGGTTTATTAAACCAAATGCATCAAAGCGTTACACAAATTATTTGTCAAACGCACCCCTTGGTTACAAAAAAAAATATTCAAAATTTAACTGACAGAGCTATAAAGCTTGTTCACCCAAAATTCAGGAAAAATAATATAGAAATAATCAGGAATATACTCAAAGAAAATAATTACCCAAGCCACTTTGCAGAAAAAACAATAGAAAAACGAATACATGCGATCTACAATAAAACTGATAATGAAGTGAAAAAAAACAACAACATACATACCTTTACCATACATAGACAAATTATCGAATGAAATTAATAAAACAATGGAAAAACACAACATAACTATTCCACACCAACTGA
This sequence comes from Gonioctena quinquepunctata, assembly GCA_018342105.1. Classification (NCBI taxonomy): domain Eukaryota; kingdom Metazoa; phylum Arthropoda; class Insecta; order Coleoptera; family Chrysomelidae; genus Gonioctena; species Gonioctena quinquepunctata. The sequence continues at coordinate 319,814 of JAFIRS010000972.1, forward strand.
AAAATACGAACAAAACCATTTATTTAAAATTAAACTCATACAGTATATAAAATACCGTGTAAAGACTGTCAAAGTACCTATATAGGTCAAACAAAACAATATATGCAGAAACGAGTACAAGCCCACAAATACTCAAAAACCAACCTTACAGCCTTATACAAACACGAAAAAGAAAATCAACATAAGTTAAACACTAACAACGTTGAAATTTTGACCAAAGAAAGACATCCAAGAGTAAGAACATTCCTTGAAATGATACATATTAAAAAAGACCCCGATAGCATTACCAATAGAAATGATATCAAAAACTTAAGCCAGATTTATAACAACCTTTTTTAACTTTGTATATAGTAATAATAATAAAAACTGATCTTTACATGCTGTCAAAAAAATACAGTCCGGCTTATATACTAGAACTTAATATAAACAATCCGGTGTACTTATGAAGAGGGTAAAAATGCATGAAAGATAAACGAACCATTCCCGATAACTCCGACGCAGTCACACCTACAATAACGTTCGTACGATATGAACGCAGAATTCGAATAAAATAATTTGTAAGTGAATACTCATAAATGTTACAGATATTTTCATATTGAGTTAAATAACGTGTTATATTTCGAGTCATATGTTTTTAAAGAATTATTTTAGTGCATACATTTCAATATTGTGTTAAGTTAAATATCAAACTCCATATTTTTTATTTCAGTGTTTTAACCTGATGCTGACAAATACCATGTCGAAACGTAGTTAAGAGAAATTATATGAATTGACTGAATCAGACCTTAATTCCGAGAAATTGAAGAAAATATATATGTGGTCAAGAAACTCAAGAAATATATATATATATATATATATATATATATATATATATATATATATATATACAGGGTGTAACTGAATAAGTGTAAAACATTTAAGGAGGTGATTCCTCATCGAAAAAAAGATAGGATCTTTCATATAAAGAAACTTCATTGGAGCATCCCTTGTTAAGATACACCCCTTAAAGGGGGTACATAAAATTTGTATAACAATTTTTTTCACAAGCACTGAAAAAGTTACAATATTGAAATTAACCTGACGTTTTGTACTACCAAAAAGACACTTAGCCAGTAATTTATTTGGTTTACCCCATGGTTGTAAGGGGTGAAAAACGCAACCCCTAAAATTTATTTCCAATGTAACTTTTTGTCTTATTATTTGTTTACCATTTAAAAATTTATTTCCGATAGCCTGTGTCATTCTAAACAAAAAATGTCTCCTGGGTTTTTTGCCCAAAATAAACCAGTAAGCAGCAAAACATTATTTTACGAACAACTACAGAGATACATCGTCATAAATGCGAAAATACGAAACTAATCTATCTAGTAGGTCGCTATTAGCGATAGTGACAATTAAATTGGTATGACGCTGTCAGTTTGGGAATTTTCGAAATTGAATTAATACTAATTGTGTGTTGTTGTTCTGTTCTTAATTTGTTACTTTAATAATTCACTTGTTAATAAAATGGCATACACAAATGAGGAAATGGCTGATATGCATTACGTTTACGGTCTGCCGCAGGGGAAAGAGATAGAAGCTACTAGAAGATATGCTGAAATGTAGCCGCAACGGCAGCATCCTTCACATAGAATATTTGCTCGACTTCATCAACGATTACGAGAATATGGTTCATTCGACAAAAGAACGCAGGATTGTGGTCGCCATCGAGAAATACGAACACCACAGCTTGAGGAAGCAGTACTTAATTTGATTGGAGAACAACCTACTACCAGTACTAGAAAGATTGCTTTCCAGCTAAATGTTGATCATATGACGGTATTTCGAATTTTAAAGGAACAACTCTTATACCCTTACCATCTGCAACGAGTACAGGCACTGTTACCGCGAGACTTTCCGAACCGTCTTGAATTTTGCAATTGGATGCTGGAAATGATTAGAAGAAATTGTGACTTTCTGAAGACGATAGAATTCACAGACGAATGTAGTTTTTCTCGGGACAAGATTATTAATTTTCATAATTACCACCTATGGGCTGATGAAAACCCTCACGCTATTGTTGAAACTAGCCATCAAGAACAGTTTTCTCTTAACGTGTGGCTCGGAGTTATTGGGGATGATTTAATTGGGCCTCATTTTCTACCTCCTCGATTAAATGGTGAGGCATACGTTCAATTTTTAAGAGAAGTGCATCCAGTACTGCTGGAGGAAGTTCCTTTGGGCGTCAGAAGGGATATGTTTTTTATGCATGATGGGGCTCCCGCCCATTTTAGTCAAGTAGCACGTCAGCATTTAACTGAAACATATGCAAATCAGTGGATAGGTCGAGGAGGACCACATAAATGGCCCGCTCGATCCCCGGATCTCAATCCTCTCGATTTCTCTATTTGGGGCCATTCACAGCATTTGGTATATCGTACTCCTGTTCGCGATGTAGAGGACTTAAGAAACCGCATCATCGATGCGTGCAAGGTAATCAGAGAGACTCCAGGAATATTTGTGCGAATACGTGGCTCAATGCGCCGACGTCTAGACGCATGCGTAATGTTTGAAGGTAGACATATTGAACATTCACTATGATTTCTACATGTTGTGTGTTTTGTTATTAATAACTTAGTTTTGTTTATTACCCTTTAATCGTTTAATGCAGGTACAACTACAAAATAACAATAAATCCAGTTCGCATTTATGACGATGTATCTCTGTAGTTGTTCGTAAAATAATGTTTTGCTGCTTACTGGTTTATTTTGGGCAAAAAACCCAGGAGACATTTTTTGTTTAGAATGAAACAGGCTATCGGAAATGAATTTTTAAATGGTAAACAAATGATAAGACAAAAAGTTACATTGGAAATAAATTTTAGGGGTTGCGTTTTTCACCCCTTACAACCATGGGGTAAACCAAATAAATTACTGGCTAAGTGTCTTTTGGTAGTACAAAACGTCAGGTTAATTTCAATATTGTAACTTTTCAGTGCTTGTGAAAAAATTGTTATACAAATTTTATGTACCCCTTTAAGGGCTGTATCTTAACAAGGGGTGCTCCAATGAAGTTTCTTTATATGAAAGATCCTATCTTTTTTTCGATGAGGAATCACCTCCTTAAATGTTTTACACTTATTCAGTTACACCCTGTATATATATATATATATATATATATATAGAGTAGTTTATTTGACCATGTTATGTACAAAGAACATTCATGGCAAGTCACAAAACAATATTGCTTCAAGCTCAATATTAACTGTTAAGAGTATAAAAGATAATATTTAAAAACTTATAGTTTACATATAAAATTATATCTGAAAAATCGACAGTATGACAACCAACAATACTGTTGATAATTGAGAAGATACATTGGTAGAGCAATACCGAAAATTTCAAAAGAGAATAGAGATGAAAAACATTAATGAGAGGAAAACATTTTAAATACACAATGAGCTGGCTGAAATAACATAGCTATTAATATCATAGAAACCATGGCTAAGCAGACATTTTTTGAATCTTTTGAATTCCAATATTTTGAGAGTTATAAGGATGATGTTATCGAGATTGAGATTCAGAGAATTTTTGCAGCTGACAGTTAATCTATGTCGTGGGATAGACAGTAAATCAGCCGATCTTGTGTTATAATCGTGCGAATGACATGACCTATGTGATTGGACCAGTTTGATCTATCATCAAGGATGAGACCAAGAAACGTAACGTTTTCTCCCTCTTGGCGATTTGTGTTTGGAGAGACTATCATTTTTGAGTTTTGTTTTCGTTTAATTTGAGTTTATTTCGAACGAACCATTTATTGGCTGAACTTAGACCCTCATATTTATATTCGGTAGGGTAAGTATATGCATTTGTATATAGTCCAGAGCAAATAAGGGTTGTATCATGTGGGTGCAATGTATTGGCACAAGTCGTTGATGTAAACGATGAACAACCACACCATGATCAATTATTTTGTAGTCGGACTTTACATTGTTCAGCTCTACGCATTGAAATCTGTTTGAAAGGTAACGTCGGAGCAGGTCTAAGGTGATGCGTCTCATTCCATAGTGGCTTAGTTTATCAATCAGTATGTCGTACGATATACAGTTGAAAGCCTTTGTTAAGTCGCATAGTGTCAGTGAGGTATGTCTGTTTTGATCGAGACCCTCTACTACATCAGCCACAATTTTGAAAGCAGCTTTGGTAGTGGATTTATTTTTGCGGAAACCATATTGTAATTCACTAAAATAAGATATTTTTTCGAAATAGGAGTACAATCTATCTTTAAGAATATATTCAATTATTTTGCCGATAATGGAAATAATGCTGATTGGACGATAGTTGTCCATAGAGGAGTGCGTCCGGGAAGACGCCTTTGTAAAAATTGAGATTTATTAAATTGGTCAGAGGTGAAACGATTAGTTCAGCAACTGCCTTTATCAAATAGCTGTTTGAATCATGGAAGTCACGAGAGCTAGATGAGCTCAGTCTTTTAATCGCAGCAAATACTTTTTGGGAACACACATGTTCCAAAAGGAGAGCGTTTACAGGAGAGGGAAAATTCCTGAAATTATATGTGCAATGAGAGTCCAGCTTCGAAAGAAATTTGACCATTTCCTCAGCTATTGTGAAGAAGAAACAGAGAGTGTCTGAATGTTTGCAACTATAACCATTGAGATAGCAGAAGCCATTGAACAACTTATGTTAGCTCCAGGAAAACTTTCTACTGGCCCTGACGGAATTCCCCTAAATTTCATAGAAAACTGTGTATTTACGCTGGAAAAGCCCCTTCAAACAATATTCAATATCTCTTTATCATCAGGAACATTTCCTCAGTTTTGGAAACGAAGATTCCTCACTCCAATACACAAATCTGGACCAAGAGATGACATAAAGAATTATCGTCCTGTTAGTAAGTAATCTGAAATCCCCAAATTACTTGACTGCTTGATTACTTAGAAACTTACTTATGAGACTAGGAACATAATTAATCAAAACCAACATGGCTTCACCTCTGGAAGATCTACCAACACAAGTTTGGTTAGTTCTTTCAAACAGTTGAGAAGGAAGGCAACAGGTCGACTCTATCTACACATATTTTTCAAAAGCATTTGATAAAGACAATCATGGCCTTATTATTGCAAAACTCTTTGCGTTAGGCATTGATAGTAACTTATTGAACTGGATCGGATCTTATTTGAGAGGTAGGATGCAATGGTTCAAATATGCTGGCTCTGTCTCATCAGAAATTTCTGTAACATCTGGGGTTCCCCAAAGATCCCATATAGGCCCGCTACTCTTCTTGTTATTAATTAATGATATTCCGGAAGTAATACAACACAGCTGCTACTTGATGTTCGCAGATGACCTCAAACTCTATAGGATCGTTAACAATGTCTGTGATGCCGAACTATTGCAAATAGATTTGAGTAATTTGTCCCGATGGTGTGATATAAAAATGCTTCATATAAACATAAACAAGTGTCATCAAATCACATTTTCGAAGATTATGGATCCAATTCAATACTCTCACTAAATAAAAAATGTTTTTCTCCGATTGACAGCAAATATTAATTTTGAAGACACATATCAATCAGCAAAGCATTACTTTCCCTGCCTAGGCAGCAAAGTAAGGACTTTCCTGCCTAGGCAGCAAAATAATTTTTCTCAATGAGAATAAAACATTTTACATTTTTTGACAGAAAAAAAATTCATTAGCAATTATTACATAATACTTTTAACAAGAATTTAAAAAACATATTTTTTGTTGTTATTAACATTACTAAATTACTACAATTTTGAATAAATAGGCCACCTTTTCTTTCCTCAGATATCGTTCTCTTTACATTCCCTATATTACCATTTTGATTCGCCTCATAAGTAGTTCCTACATTTGTAAAAACTTTTTCACAAATACTGGTTTTACTTGCCATTGAATCCTCAATGTACCCTTCCGCTATAGTTGAGGATATCCACCTCAGATCAATAATCTGAGATATCCACCCACCATGTCTTTTCAACATTGTTATGTCACCTCCTGACTTTACAAGTGAAGTGGCAGAACTTCTACGGAGGCAGTGTCCCGTATATTATTTAGCATTCGGCAACTTCAAATAGACAGCTATTTCTTGAGGTATTTTACCAAATTTATGGATACCAACAAACTGCTTTACGGATTTACCTTTTACGTATTGAAAAAAAAATCTTGTGTCTTTTAATTCAGCAGGCCGAAGAGCTATATATTTTCTAACAACATCTAAATATTCCATTATTACGAAAGACCTCGAATTCTTCGTCTTCGTGTTCAATAGGGATACCAATAGTTTATTGTTCATATCTTCAATATTTTCTAACTTTGAATTCAATAGTTCGTCGCAGCGACATGCACCCGCAATTCCAAAAATCAATACAACCTAAAAGAATGGATATAAGTATTTTCACTTTTGCCAATAAATATTCATCATCTGGAGCATCCAGTATAAAGTTTGTAATATCTTGTTTTTCGAAAACTCGGGACTTCTTTGCCTTGTAGCCTTCGGATGCCCGTTTTAAATATCTTCCTATATCTACGCCATTTTTAACATTCATATTTGCCTTCAACATGGAATATACAGACCAACGTGTAGAACTCTTCATTGTTTTAGATAATCCAGCAAAATAAGCAAGTAATACATTCTCCGAAAAAGTCTTCGCATTTTTCTCGATGCAATAATCCATAAATCGTTTATAATTTCCTTCATATTTCATCCGAGACTTCTCCGGTAACAAATTTAACCCAATATTATTTGCCACCCCCCTTATTTCTGGAGGAGTAAGTACTTCTAAGTCTCTATCACTGTCCATAATATAAATATACCAATATTTTTCCACAAAACTGTCAGAAATTTCATAAGTTGTCAAACTATAATTATTATGGACATATACGTTTCCATAGCAACCAACCATTCCAACAATTGCGATTTCTATCGAATTTTGTTTCAATTTATCACTACAGTAAAAATAAAAAGATTGTGAGAATTGTAATAATTTGCAAATACAATATCCTACATATATCATTATAAACAATCGGAGAAAAAATTATATGTTCAAAGTAGATTGACTGCCTTAGCTAAATTCCTAGCCTCGCTACGCTCGGCTATGAACTATCAGCCGCGGCAGTCAATCTACTACTTTGCTGCCTAGTAAAACAAATAACTATTATTTGTCAGTGGCTGATAGTGTTCGAGATCTTGGCATATTATATGACTCCAAAGTGACATTTAAGACACACATTGATAATATTGTCTCTAAATCATTCAAATTATTAGGCTTCATTCAAAGATTTTCAGATCAATTTTCCATTTACACTTCCAAGATATTGTACTGCTCTCTCGTTCGATCAGTTATAATTGTATGATATGGTGTCCGTTTTATCAAGCGGATATCAATAGAATTGAGAGAGTTCAAAATAAATTTTTAAGGTCGTGTGCATTCAAACTTGGATATCAGAGGAGAGAGAGACTGAATATTCTGACATTCTGAACATATTAAATTGGTCAAGTTTGGAACATCGAAAAGCTGAAATAGACTTAAGATTCCTGCACAGTATTATAAACGGAGCTATAAGTTGTCCAAATTTAATTGAACTCTTAAATCTAAATGTCAATCCCAGAAGAACAAGAATTTCAGAACTGTTCATGGTTCCTCATAACAGTACGAACTATGGCCAAAATGAGTCAACTACAAGGGCAGTTAAATGAGCAAATAAAAATAGTGGAACAACTGATTTTCAATACATCCACAGATGCATTCAAAAGTCAAATGAGGCATATTAATTTGTTATAACTGAGTTTCAGTTTATTAGTTTATTATGATTATATTTTATATATATATATATATATATATATATATATATATATATATATATATATATATATATATATATATATTATATATATATATATATATATATATATTGTACTATAATGATACTTTGCAAATATAAATTGTTATTATTTAATGAAGATTGCTAATAATTTCCACTCTTCTTTGTGAGCCAAATTGTTATGATATAGATAAGTATTTTCACCCTGTATAATATGTTTTGTGATGTAATAATAATAATTGCTAGCTAACGTCACTGTTCTCTCGTCACGTTGCTGCCAATTGTTATCACTTTCCTCACCACAGCTAAACTCGGTTGGTACGCCTCTTGTCTCAGATAGCCGGTTCAGGCAATTGAGCCACTAGCATATACTGCTTGGTGTCAAATCTCAATCTTTTCAATGTTTATAAGTATGATTGCTGATAATTGTGGAAAACAAACGACAAAGTATCAAAAAGCAATTATTTCCTTTATTCAGGAAAACTTAAATTAACCTGGCCTACGATAAATAACTTATTCTATGGTCAATCTATGGATGGATGGATGGATAATCATGAGAAACAGGTCATGGATAAATAGACACAACCTCACTTTTACCTGGACAGTGAAAATTTCTTTAATAGTTCAAAATCAAATGAAATAAAAGTTCTTCTGATGGGATATGAGTTATTTGTGAAGTTGTTCAGTTCGTAATGTGCACTAGGAAAGTTTATACCTGTCGCTGGAACTGTCGCTGTTCAATATACACCCAGAATTTGGATTCTCTCTCAATCCAATGCTCTCAGGAACTCCAATATCAAAAGAAGGAACCATACAAATTCAGCAATCAGCTTTGGAATATTTGTATATGGTGTGCAAATAGGGTAATGTTGATTTTATGCTTATAATGTTGAAATTATTGAATTTTTCTTTCTCCCAAATAAAACGTGGCATTCATTTTTAAATTATTTTCGGTCTCTTCCTGTGGCTTTGTTTTCCGTTACTTGGATACCATTTTTCCTCATTCCTTTTTATTTGAATTTTTGAATTCGCGCACTATGTTCACATATTTTCACTGTTTGGAGTTATTTGTCAAAACTTATAAATGAATCTTACAGACTATTCACAATATTCAATCATAATTGTCTCTGACACTTTTCCGTTCTTATTTCCTCACAATTTCAAATCTTACATTTGACCATACTGTTCCCTGATTGGCTATTGTCATCAAGAAGTTTATTGTTGTCCCATTGGCTATTTTTAGTTACATACAATTTCATATACTGTATGTTTCCAACTCATAATTTTGTTGATCACATTTTATTCAGGATAATTTTGTAAATCTAGACCTTTCTTGTTGTCTTTTGAATAATTATGGGTTGTAATCATTATGACAGTGTATGAAATTGATTGTATTATAGTATTTGAATATTTTCATCTATTCATATTATACAGAGGCTTAATGAAGGAAATAGAATTTCAAAATTATGTAAAACAATCTCTTGAACTAATAGCTATTAAATAATTATTTTTTTGTGGGTTTTTTATGGAATTGTTTTTTTTTTCTTTTAAAATATATAATGGTTTTTCATAATTAACATAACAATATATATATATATATATATATATATATATATATTTATAGAAAATAAGAATTGTCTCCTAAATACTTATATTTTTTGTAAATTGGCATGTCCGTTAATAAATAAATAATAATAATAATATACTTACATAAGAATATACTTTAAAGCTTTTTTAACAGTTATAATGGAAATAAATTTAAAAGGCACTTTTTTTACAAATTCAAATATAGAAATGCGTTTATCAAACAAATAATTAATTGCTTCTCTTGAAAAGTTTTCTTTCTCAATTATAATGGCAGATTTTTTGGTTGATTCACTTCTAAGCGAATATATGTTTCACATTGAATCCCCTTTAAAACCTCAATGAAAATGAGAACATTAGGATGTGGACTTTTAATTAATAAATTCAATCGAGCATGGAAAGATTCACATGAATTTGTAGTCCTGTAACTGGAACTTGAAAACTCGGCTCATGTTTGCGGGGGAAACGTTGCCTCCTCGGATATATTATTTTCTAACGCGTACTCACAAAACTCGGTGAATTTTTGGTTATCAGGAACTGCTGCTATTATACAGGGTGTTAGTGAATAAGTACCACAAACTTCAGGGGGTGATTCTGCATGGAAAAATAATGACAGTTTGCTATATAACTGTTGTCCGCAAATGGTTCGTTTTCCGAGATACGGGTGTATTTCTTAAAAACTGACTATTTATTTATTGCTCTGAAACCGGTCGAGATATGCAAATGAAGTGTGGTGAGTTTCAGAAGGTAGTTATTGCGCATTTTTTGACATGCAATTAAGAATTTTATGTTAATCATTGGTGCGCATACGTGTAATGATCTCAAATTTTTTAATGAAAAAATGGTACGCTACTGGGATGATCCAAATTAAAAATCTGTAGTATAGTATCACCTAGTATTGATATTTTGTTCATGCATCTAGTTAGTGAGTCTTAGTTAATAGATAAAAAAGGCATGTTGTTATGGGGATTATAAATATGTCATGTAACTGTCTAAAACCACAAAATATACATTTATTTTGGATCTATTCTTTTACTGATATAAATAAGTAATCAGTATATCACAGTGGCGACGAGTTATGTATAGAACCCAGATATCATACTATACAGAAATGGCGGAAAAATTTGCACCCTTGGCAGATCACATACAAGAGTTTGTAGCCAATATTTCCGATTGGTCTGTTTATAAAAGACGATTAGAAAATTATTTCTTCGCTAATGATATCGACAAAGAAGAAAGAAAACGTGCCATCCTCCTGAGTTTATTGAATGAGACAGCTTATAAACTTTTATTCAATATGTGTATACCAGATGAACCGGAAACGAAGGAGTATAAAGACGTTATTTCTTTGATGGATGAACATTTCGAACCAATAACGTCCGTATTCTCGAATATCGAAAAATTCTTCGAAGCCAAAATGGTACATTCGGAATCTCCAAAGGAATGGGCCGCGAGACTTAGAGAACTTATAACCGTTTGCAAGTTTGGGGGTGCCAAGGAAATTGAAAATGCTTTGGTTAACCAATTTATCATTGGATATGAAGTTGGTCCCGTTAAAACAAGACTTTATGAAGAAAAGGAATGCGTTGAATTTGCGGATGCAGTAGAAATCAACTTCACATCAAAAGGAAGAAATGAAGCAGTGGAGAAGTGTTACATCAAGATCGTTACCTGAGAAGTTTGTCACATCAAGATCGTTTCCCAATGCAGGAACTAGAAGAAACTCATTGTTGAAACTGTATGCGGCCGTAAAGTTTCAAAATTGAATATCTTTATCATAAAAAATGGTGGACCTCCATTATTGGGTAGGGATTTCTACCGGATATTCATTTTGAGAATAACAAACTTAAATTTCATGGATATTCCAAAAGATTTGATATATTTGAAGGATAAATACAAATAAATTTTTTCATCAAGTCTGGGAACTTTTACCAGAGTCGTTATGTCTATAAAACTGAAATCTGAAAACATAGTTCCTAAATTTTTCAGAGCAAGGCCGTTACCTTTTGCCATTAAAGACAAAGTTGAGAAGAAATTGAATCGTTTAGTGACATTGGGGGTCATTGAACCGGTGGAGTATTCTGAATGGGGAACTCCAATCGTGCCAATATTAAAAAAAGATGGATCTGTAAGAATTTGTGGAGATTTCAAGGTAACAGTGAATCCTTTTGTTGAAATCGATCCATTTCCTTTACCTAGGATTGAAGATCTTTCGTAAAACTACAGGGTGGTGTTCATTTCACAAAATTGGATCTGTCAAATGCTTACCAACAAATATGTTTAGATGATCAATCAAAAAACATTGTAACTATATCCACCCATAAAGGATTATTCAGATATAGTCGAGCTCCGTTTGGTATTTCAAGCATTCCTTCGAAATTTCAAAAAATCATAGAATCTTTGTTACAAGGTATAGATGGAGTTGTTTGTTTTTCAGACGACATTCTTATTACAGGTAAAGATAGTACTTCTCACATCAAAACATTAGAAGAAGTGTTGGCTCGTTTAAAAGATGCGGGACTCAGGTTATATTTAGAAAAATGTCATTTTTTCAAAGATAAAATAACTTATTTGGGGTATGATATTGACAAAGATGGACTCCACACATCAGACTCGGAAGTTGAGGCCATCAAAAATGCTTCAGAACCATCAGATTTGACTTCTCTTAAATCTTTTTTGGGTTTAGTGAATTATTATAGAAAATTCATTCCCAATCTTTCGGGGATATCAAATCCATTATTTAAACTTTTGAAAAAGTCTTCCAAGTGGGAATGGACAAAGGAATGTCAAATTTCATTCGAAAACATCAAGGAATTGTTGAGTTCAACAAAATTACTTGTACACTATAATCCAGATTTACCTTTACATTTAACAACAGATGCGAGTTATTGTGGTTTGGGGGCAATGTTAACTCATATCATGCCTGATGGTACAGAGAAACCGATTGCGTATGCTTCGCGAACTTTATCTATTGCGGAAGAGAAATATTGTCAAATAGAAAAGAAAGGTTTAGCAGTAATATTTGGCCTGTGTAAATTCAATTCATATTTGTTCGGTCTAAAAATTTACATTAGTAATTGACAACAAACCTTTATCATATATTTGGCATCCCAATAAAAATATTCCTCAATATTCTGCAAATAGATTGAGAAGATGGGCGCTTATATTGTCAAATTATCAATATGATATTAAAGTAGTGAAATCTGAAAACAATCAGGCTGATTGTTTGTCTAGGCTACCTTTATCAGTAGATGAACGTTCAATTGAAAATATGGATTTGAATTTCATGGTATATTTCTCCGATAATGAACATTTTCCGATAAATTTCAAAGAAGTGAGAAAATGCGTTGAAAAATGCGTTAGGGATAAATAAAGGTTTGACTATAAATCAAGCACTCAGTTATTTTTTTTTTGATTACCGTAATACACCTCACTGTACCACGAATTCAAGTCCAGCTAATGTTATGTTCGGAAGAAGCTTGCGGACGAGATTTAGTGCATTATTTCCAGATGGGAGTCAGAATATTGAAGTAAATATTAACATAGAAAGTAATGTACAGAAAAAACAAAGAAAACAGAGGTTTTATCATAGAGGTACAAGATCAGAAAATTTTGAAATAGGGGAAACTGTTACAGTAAAGGATTACCGAAAAATCAATTTTGGAAAATAATGAGAGGGGCAATATAGGGAATGTAACTCAGTTGATAAAGATAATTCTCAAGTTGTTGAAAATTCGGGTGAAGAAGTTAAAAGTCGACCTAAAAGGAATGTGAAACCACCTGATAGATGGGGGTATGATTGATTATTTTTCCTCTTATTCTCATTAGGAGGGAGATGTATAGTACACTCATTATTAATATTATTTTCATGCATTTAGATTTTTCATCTCTCACTAGGAGGGAGATGTAGTATAGTATCACCTAGTATTAATATTTTGTTCATGCATCTAGTTAGTAAGTCTTGGTTAATAGATAAAAAAGGCATGTTGTTATGGGGATTATAAATATGTCATGTAACTGTCTAAAACCACAAGATATATATTTATTTTGTATCTATTCTTTTACTGATATAAATAAGTAATCTGTATATCACAAAATAAATTTTGAATTTATAGTTTAATTTGTGACAAAAATCCCTCCTGTTTTTTTTTCGTATGGGGCGCCGTTTTTTTGCAAAAAAATAAAACATCCCAACACGTATTTGTCATTACTTTAATACATTATCTAGTAGCGATGCTAGTAGGCTACTGTCAACATTCTGTTAAAAACGAATATTTCAACGAAATGCCAAATTAGCGTTTCCCCATTTTTAAGCTTTTAGTTTGGTATAACATTAATGATAATAAGTAATTAATTTTTATTTTATATAAAATAATGGAAAATTATACAAATGCCGAATTGTCAGACATGCATTTTGTCTATGGTCGAAGTAATGGAAATGGTCGGCAAGCTCGACGATTGTATGCTGAGTTGTATCCAGGACGTAGGGTACTCCATCACACAATATTTGCTCGTCTTCACCAACGTTTGTGCGAAAATGGTACATTTAAGAAACAAGTACGAACTGTGCAACTAGAAGAAGCAGTTCTCGAGTTAATTGCGGAGTCACCTGAAACAAGTACTCGAAAATTGCTAACACACTGAATCTAAGCAACTTCACTGTATTTACAATTCTTAAAGAACAGCAGTTATATCCGTTTCATATTCAACGTGTGCAAGCTCTACTACCTAGAGACTTTTTTCCGCGCCTAGTTTTTTGCCATTGGATTCTTCATCAAATCGCTCAAATTCCTAATTTTTTTAATGGCGTTTTGTTAACTGAAGAGACTAATTTTGGACGACAGTGTGAACGGAATTTCCATAACAATCACCTCTGGGCTGAGGAAAATCCACACGGAATCTTTGAAGGTAATTTTCAGCATCAGTTTTCAGTAAATGTATGGCATGGGGTACTTGATGATTATTTAGTCGGTCCATATTTCCTCCCACAACGACTAACAGGCGACTCTTACCTAAATTTCCTACAGGAAGAGTTACCTGTTCTCCTTGAAGACATTCCTCTACAACTGAGACAACACTTCTGGTTCATGCATGATGGTGCACCAGTCCATTTTAGCATTATTGTGCGTAATCACTTAGATAGAGTATATCCAAATTGTTGGATAGGTAGAGGAGGTACGGAACAATGGCCTGCTCAATCTCCGGATTTAAATCCTCTAGATTTATGCATTTGGGGTTTCCTTAAGTCACTAGTTTATTCCATTCCCGTCGAAAATGTTGAAGACCTGAGGAATCGAATTATAGCCGGTTGTGAGACAATAAGAAATACACCAGGAATATTTGCGCAAATACGACAATCAATGAGGCGAAGAGTTGAATCTTGTATCACGTCTGAGGGAGGTCATTTTGAACATTTGTTGTAGCTTTGCACCTATTTATTCATTAGATAGTTCTTGATATTGTATTAAAAAAAATGAAAAATGCGCGTTAAGATGTTTAATTTTCTTGCATAAAAACGGCGCCGCATACGAAAAAAAGGCATGAGAGATTTTTTGTCACAAATTGAAAGAGTAATACAAAAATGATTTTAATTTGAAATAGCTCAGTGGCGTACCATTTTTTCTTAAAAAAATTTGAAATCATTACCCGTATGCGCGCCAATGATGAACATAAAATTCTTAATTGCATATCAAAAAATGCGCAATAATTACGCCTTGGAACTCAGCAAATTTCATTTGCATATTTCGACCGGTTTCAGAGCAATAAATAGATAGTCAGTTTTTAAGAAATACTTTAACACCCCGTATCTCGGAAAACAAAGCATTTGCGGACAAAAATTATATAGCAAACTGTCATTATTTTTTCATGCAGAATCACCCCCTGAAGTTTGTCGCACTTATTCACTAACACCCTGTATAATCGGTAAGAACATCTGAAGTTTTTTCAAGCTTTAAAATGGGCAGTCCAAAGAAAGATTAAAAAATTGTTGCTATTTCTGATTTTGATTTATATTCCTGGGATAAACCAAAAGACTGAATCTTGCGTTACCATTTTTGGCCAAGGTGAAAACATTTAATTTTCGCTTTTGGTAATATTGATTGTACAGCTATATGTATGGCCTTTTCGAAATCAATAAAAATATTCATTGGTGAAAACGTTAATCCCACTTTTATGCAGCTATTAAAATTTTAAAAACAGTTCTTATAACATTCAACAGCTTTCGTGAGGAGAAGAAAGAATGCAAGAGGCACATACGAGTCGTTATTCAAGGCAAGGTAAACAAT
This sequence comes from Gonioctena quinquepunctata, assembly GCA_018342105.1. NCBI lineage: Eukaryota > Metazoa > Arthropoda > Insecta > Coleoptera > Chrysomelidae > Gonioctena > Gonioctena quinquepunctata. The sequence continues at coordinate 335,527 of JAFIRS010000972.1, forward strand.
TGATAAAAATATTTAGAACAACTCTTAAACGTACCATCTACATAAACGTCACGTGAATGACATAGCACTTCTAAGTTATATTTCGTGGAAAATCGTTCATTTTGACTTCAATATTTGCCAATATACTGAGTCTCTTGAATTGATTTCGGTTGCAGGTTGCAGGGGTCGTGAGTTTTGCATGTTTCTTTTGATTAACGCTAAATCCGTACGTGTAAGTGAATGGATATCACCTTCTACATGCAAATTATCTGACCTGATTACCAGGTATAGTATTTCTAATCCCAATTGGACCGACATAAAAAGTCTCGAGAAGGAATTCTCTTCCACACGACATAACTTTTTTATGATTGTATCAGGAACGCTTTGAAAGTAAAAACACTGGGAGTATATAAATTTCCCATTTGCCGAGCAGGGCATATGAACACTCCTCGTAGTGCTCTTATTTTTATTGCCGTTCCAATTGGGATTAGAAGAACTTTACTTGGGGCTCAATTCACGTAGACCTTAAAAACACAATAGATAGAATTTACCAACATAGAAAGGCAATTAATAGATGCCGGACTCAATTTACGTCGACCCTTTTTATCACGCCCAATGATGATCCTTTGATTTGAAGGCATACTTTATTCCCAAAATGTCAATGCATTATCTTACTGGCACAAATTAGCTTCCACCCACGTACTCATGAATAAATGGCCTATCTAGCATGTATCTGTGTCCATAAATCTTTGTATTGGAAAAGAATTATCCAATATACACTCAATAATTCATACAAAAATGAACATGAATGAACACAAATGATAAGTGAATGTTCTGATTCATTTCCGTCATTACTTGAACGTTGGAATTTTGTAAGGCGCAGTCAGCTCATTATAATTATCTTGAAAAATGTTATTGTCCAAGGCAGGATAGAATTGGTGGTACCGTTTTTTTTTTAGTTGTTTCTTTCATGACATTGACCACTCGGTTTCTCTGTGCACTTGAAAACGACTTCCATTTTGATTATCAGGTAGATTTTAAAGAAATCTACCAATGCAAAAGTCACCACTTCACGACTTTCAATACTTTAGTATGTTTTCCAAAATTACCATTAGTTCGAAAGTTTATATGAAACGAAATTTGGCACAAAAGTAGTTAGATAGATAATTCATTCGTCTTTTAGATGCATTCAAATACTCGTGGAATGCGCACATCTTGACAAAGAGTAACAAATGCAACAATGTTATAGTTTTCCCAATATCAATTGCAGAAGCATAAAAAGTCTTGCGGCGAAATCGTGTGAGCAGCAGTGGCGGAGATAACTAATTTTATTTAGATATTTTAAGATTTTAAAAATACTACATAAATAATGAAAAATGAAAAAAAATTAAAGACAAGCTTTTATTTATACAAATACATTAAGAAAGAAAAATAATTTCTTTCATTGTTTGATGTAGATTATTATTATATCCTAAAACGTATTTCGATCGGCACACACCAAGACCATAGAGGCTACTGGTTTTTAATCTTTCATAGCTATTAAAACACAAATATAACGCGTGATTTATGACCTCCTATCGTAGAGACACATCTGCCAGCATTATGTCCGACTTGATTGAATCGGTTGTACAACTGACAGCCCTCACTCGAGTCCACGTTGACTATCGGCTCTTTTGATCTACCGTTTGCCGACGGAAAATGTTTACGAGTAGTACAGATTATTTTTCGTTCCGTTTCTTCGCATATACGCTCATGTTAGCGAAGTGAGTTTTCATTTGCTTCCTATAGAAACAGCTTCTGCAATTGATATTGGATAGACTATACCATCCGAGACGGCCGTTCACCCGGGCTTTGACTAGGACGACCCGCGTTTGGTGCAGGACCGCCCAATCGACTGGGGTCAAATATCTCCCTTGGTCAATTGACCGGTGCATTGACTGTTGAATTGACCGATCAAATTGAATTCGTACAGCCTAAGAAATGTTTTATCAATGTTTTATTTCAAAATAACCACAAACTACCGAGGCCCGTGCCGGGCAAGTTTTGGGGTGTCCCAAAACTGATTTTTTAAATTTGTGTTTGAAAAGTTTACGTTAATTTATGCCACTTTTGATGATAGTTGGTGGACTACTATAGAATCTATTGGATAGGTAGGTCTTATGTCTTTTTCAGAAAATTGTGTTCTTAGTTCAGTATTTCTTTTCTGTCTTGTATTATAGGAATGATCTGAATAATTTGGACTATGCGTATTGTATTGGAAAGCAACAACTGCTAGAAAACATAACTGCCTGATTCTTTGAAAAGTTTCTCTGAAGGGTAATTTTGGTCTCTCTGGTACATTATCTTCAAAAAATTTTTTTGTAATATTTCTAGTTTTTTCATATGATATTTTGTTGCTCCACCCCAACTTAAAATTCCGTGGGTCAGTCTTGATTCTATGAGAGCAAAATAGATTACTCTCATGTGTGTCAAATCCAGAATAGACTTCAGGAATTTACATTTACATAACAACTTCTTAGCGTTCCAGTGAGATGATTCACATGGAAATCCCACTTTAGAAACTGATCTATTATTAAACCTTGATATTTTGTTTCATCTTCACGTAGCATTTGGTTGTATCCCCCTATCGATTTGGTTATATTCAATTGCTCGGTTATATTCAATTGCTCAAAGTCTGGCAAACCACCTTCCTTGCACCAAATGTCATGAATACAGTTTTCTTGTATTTACTGTTAGCAATTTTTGATCGAACCAATCTGTGATTTTTTTCAGCGACATGTCCGCGAAACTAATTATATTTCCAGCGGAATTCATAGAAAATAAGTTATTGATATATAGGGAAAATAGTAAAGGTCCTAAAACGGTTCCTTGAGGAACTCCACTAGATACGTTATATAGATCTGGAATAAAATTATCGACATATAGTTCCAGTCACTAGTACAAAATATAACAAATAATGGATAATCAAGTATTCAACTGGACCACTGTAGAATGTTGTGGTTCAGTTAAGTACTTGATTATCCATCGCGTATAATATCTGTTATATTTTGTACTGGTCGACTGGAACGATATTCCCATAATTTTATTCCAGATCTGTATATACCCCGTTTTTAAAGAGAGTACACCACATAAAATAATTTTTTTATAGGATTAAATATCTATTTAAAAATTTGAATAAATCATGGTGTGTTATTAACACATGAAAAAACAAGGTCCCGTTGAAAAAAAAAGTTCATTTTTCAACAAGTTAGGCATTTGTTAATTAGTCCTTATTTCTCGACATGAATGTTTAAATAATAGCACTGAAAAAATTTCGCTCCTTCCAACCCCTCTTTTATATAAATATATATATAATAATATGATCAAGTTATAAAAGTTTTTGAAAGTTGTTTATTTTGTTTAACATAATTTTTTAATTTAACAAAAAATTAAAAATAAAAATATATCCATATGTTTTGCTATTGCTGTTTTTGCATCAAACGAAGGCATTCAATAACGTTCAAAAAAAATCTTTTAGGTCATTTGTTTACAAACAAATTTATTAGTTTGATATTTAAAAAAAAATTGCGATGTTGTCTAGAGAATGTATTGATTTAAAAAAAGATCTTGCATTGTTTTTCTTATTGTTTATAATCGTATTTTTATATTTTTATTATTTAAATAATTAGTTATGAATTGTTTTTTCTTTAAAAATCATAATTGGCACTTCTCAATAGAATAACAAAAATTCCAAATTTATTTATATTTTTTTTCTCAAACTACTGAAAATTACAAAAACAGCCATATGCAACAAAGCGTCGAAAAACATTTCATACCGTAATTTTAGAACTTTTTTATTTAAAATGTAAAAACAAATTTTTCGACACTTTGTTGCATATGGTTGTTTTTGTAATTTTTAGTAGTTAAAAATAAAAATTTTTTTAAAATTTTATGAATAAATAATATATTTTTAATATATATTTTTTATTTTTAGTTGACAAATGCAATTATAATTTTTAACGAAAAAAAAATTCTTGACTATTTTTAAAAATGGAAATATATGAAAAAATATTATAAACAATAAGAATTTTTTTTAAGAATAGTTGTTTTCTTAAAAAATCATTATATCCTCTAGACAACAAAATGGCATATTTTTTTATATTAAACTATTCAATTTGTTCATAAACAATTTATAAACTAATGTCCTGAAAATTTTGTTTCGAATGTTATTGAATGTTTTCGTTTGATGCAAAAACAGCAATAGCAAAACATATAGATAAAAAAAAATTATAATATACAAAACAAACAATTTTTAAAAACTTTCATAACGTGACCTTGTTAAGTATATATAAGAAGGGCTCCAAGGAGTGACCAAACTTTAGAGCTATTATTTAAACATTTATGCCGTTTTTTATGAAAACCGAGGTCCAAAAACTAAGGACTAATTAACAAATGCCCAACTTTAAAAATCAAGTTTTTTTTTTCAACAGGACTTTATTTTCAAGTATTAAAAGCATACCTTAATTCATTAAAATTTTTAAATTGATATTTATTACTTTAAAAAAAAAATTATGGGGTGTACTCTCTTTAGAGACGGCGCGCGCATGCAGTAGCGGTCGCGCGGAGCCCTATTTTCATCGTTAAATTAAAATTATAAATAATGGAGATAGAGTTCCGAGAGTCCGGAGTTTTTTATTATAAATTTCCTCCTCTTCAAGAACCTATTTTTCGATCCCCATCGCTTATAGTTTTCCAGTCATTTCCAAAGAACTTGACCCCTTTTTGTGTTTTTGTTTTTTGTTAATAACAATTGCAATATTCGTCAGCAAAAAAAAAACACAAAAAATGTCTTTCTCAGAATTGCATACCTAATCGAATGAGCTGTTGCTCATATTATTTGGAGACTTGGAACTATTTTTTGCAGGAATTCCACTTCTCGACTAGTCTATACATTCATATTGCTTTCTCCCTGGACTTTGAATTTCTTTGAGGAAACACAATTCATAATTATGTATGTGATGAAATACTAATTTAGATAAAAATGAAACTGCGTACTTATATCCTCGAAAATGAAATGCAAGTTATATGAATGACGTTCGTTAATGAGAATGAAAACTCTTGCTTTGCTCTATGCTAATTAACCAAGAGGCTTTATTATATAGTTCGTACCCACTAACGCAAGCACGCCACGATTGCGTATTATTTCTACTCGTTCGTATTTCCAACATTTTTCATCACAATACGAATTTATTTCCGTAAGTGGTCGTTTCAGATTAGTTCGTAGAATTCTCAAATCTCGACCCGCTTATTTTGTCAAAGCGTTTCCCGTCGATTTCAAGCTGGAAGTTTTCTAAAAGATTTGTCTCGAATCGCCTCTTGATAGAATTACGACCCGCCGAGACATATCCCAGGAAAACTTTATCTATATATTTATTAGTGAACTTCCTGAGTGAAACTCGAAGGAATTGGTTATATCGATTATTATTAGCGAGTTGAAAAACTGCATTGGCTCTTTATAAATTTGATGGGCATTGGATTTCGTGGAGTATGATTTGTGGGAACATTCATTTTCCTAGGATTTTGTGATAGACAAAGTTGTATTGAAATGATTTATTCCAATCAGAAAACATCCTATACACCAACTGCCCGGAAAGGTGTCTCCGATTAAACAGTTTGCAGCTGTATCCTTGAAAACATTTCGACAGAGTTTTTGTCATGGAGTAAGGTACAAAACACATTATTTCAGAAATAAAGAATTTAACAAATTTATTAGTGATTTCTGTAGGGAATTAAAGTTATTGAATAATAATAATAATAATAATACATTTATTCAAAGGTAAATTAAAAATGTGGATTACAAGAGATAAAATGACAATTAACTGTGAATAAATGTGAGTACTCAGTAAGTGATTTAACACTTGTTTTGAGATGAAAACAATAAATATCAAATAAATTATACGTAGTACATAATATGCAGAAATCGTTAAAATAGTAGAGGTACATAAGATAATAGAATTACATAAAATTATAAAATACAAGTATATGACTGGAGAGTGTCATTGGAAATTTTTTATTTTTTTTTTCCTGTCTCTATCTTTTTTTTTTTTTTTTTTATTTTTTTTTTTTCAAACGTGTGGTTTAAGAGATTCGATACAGAAATCGTTAAAATACTAAAAGTACATAAGAATAATGGAAGTACATAAAATTATAAGAGTACAAGTACATTACTAGAGAGTATCGTTGGAGTAATAAAATTACAACCCGTGGATTTAGGAAAACAAATTTGGAATGACTTATACGCTCTAATTATTCTATATCGACAACGTTGAAATCAGTGAATAAGTCTTAGTTTGCGTATACTTTGAATATATTTAAGAAACGATGGTGATATGTATAATCTTTTAGGTTTGCTGAAATTTTGTTTGAAATTTTTTTTAAATTTAGGTAATGAATTATATATTTTGGGAGCAATGTAGGGATATGTCGTTGGCAAAGTGATTTTGTCATTTGTGGAACAAGGAAGTGATGTCGTTGTCGTGTGTTGTAATTATGTGATGGAATCTGTGCTATATGTTTGGTTTGATGATATTTCAAGTTAGCCGCAAAGTAATACAACTGTCGGACATCGAATATTTTGGCATCTTTATAAAGTTCATCAGTTGGATATGTTGGTTCTCTTGAGGTAATGATTCTAAGGATCCTTCTCTGTACTACTTCCAGAGAGTTCAGGTGAGTATCAGTTGTGCCACCCCATCCTAATAACCCGTATCGCAGGTGACTCTCAACTAAGGCAAAGTATAGGGTTTTAAGTTGAGACATTGGCAGGATTTTTTTGAGGTGCCTGAACTTATATAGTAAGGTCTGTAATTTTTTGTTACGTAAGTAATGTGATGGTCCCATCTCAGATGAACATCAATATATACTCCTAAATATTTAATTTTGGTTTCAGGTTTTATGACAACGTGTTCACCATGTATATTGAATGTCAAGCAGTCAAATGAAGGAGTGTTGGACTTGTTACAACTGAAGGGTAAGTAACTTGTTTTATCAAGATTAAGTGTTAGTAATCTGTGATCTAGCCAATTTTTAATTACAGTGAAATCCGCTTGCGCTTTATTTTCAGATCATCCCAGTTTTATGCGTTGTATAAGATAGCGGTGACATCAGCAAACCCGATGATTTCGACACTGCCCATTTGTGAAAATAGGCCATTTATAAATATGTTGAATAGTATGAGCCCCAAAACAGTTCCCTGTGGGACCCCGTACTCTATTACCTTGGATTCACTGATTATATCGTTCACCCTTACAACTTGGTGTCTATCGGTAAGGTAGCTTCTGAAAAGCTCGAGACAATTGTTGCGAAGGCCAATATCCTCCAAAGATTGTAATAGGAGCTGGTGACTGATGGTATCAAAAGCTTTTGATAAATCTATAAAAATGCACAAACACGGTTTGCTTTCATTCAGGGCAGTGTTTATGTAATTGGTTAAGCTTAGGATGGCATCTTGGGTGGACATTTTATCTCTGAATCAAATTGTTTGTCAGACAAGATGTTATATTTGTTCATGTATGAATTCAACCTTTTTTGATTATCATCTCAAATATCTTTGAAATGTGGCTTATTAATGAGATTGGTCGATAGTTAGTCGTCATAGTTTTATCTCCTTTTTATACAGTGGTATAACAACAGAGCCTTTGAATGCAGAGGGCCATTTGCCAATGTTCATGCATTTGTTGAGAATATATGCTAGTGGTTCAACAATGTCGTTAGCCAATAATTGAAGTATTTCTGCTTTGATACCATCAAGCCCAACAGATTTCTTTTTTTTTAATTCATGTATTATGGTTTTCAATTCCTGTGGATCCGTTGGTAGTAAAACAAAAGAGTTGACTTGTGTTGATTTTTTAATAACGAAATTCGGATCTTTTTTATTTGGTTAGCTAGTTTTCTACCTATTGTAGCGAATTCATCATTGAACTCATTTGCGATTTCTTTTAATTTGTTAAAACACTTCCCATATTACTTTTATTGTACTTATTCTGTTGTGTTTTTAGTGGTGGATCTGCTGATTTCATTAACTATATCCCATAGCTTTTTGTATTACTTGAGTTCGATTCTATTTGTGTTTTGTAGTAGTCATGCTTGGTTTTAGCTAATAATGATGACAGTTTATTCCTGTAATTTTATATTGTAATTTAATATCCGGATTGTTCGGATGTTTACGAACATTATTGAACATTTTATTCCTTGTGTCTATTGACTTGATTAAAGCATTAGTTATCCACGGTGCTATTTTACAATTTTTATATCGTTTTTGTTTTGTTTCAGTGCATCTGTCAATTGCGTTAGAAAGGATGCTGACAAAAAATTCAGTTGCAGTGTCTGGATGAGATGCCGAATATACCGATTCCCAAGATATGTTGCTGAAAGAAGCCTTTAGTTTTTCATAATTAGTATGCTTTATATATTGTTTATCGTTTGTTGTTTCTTTAGGATGGTCTATCATTAACTGTAATATGGTTGTGTAGTGATCTGTAATGTCTGTTTCGATTACTAAAAGTAATATATTTTCGATATGCTCATTTTTTAACGTTTTTATAAATATGTGATCGATACATGACGGTTTTTGATGTTTGTCATCTAAGAGATCTATATTTGTATCGCCAACAAAAATACTATAGTTTTCTCTGTGATTTTCATATATTTTGCAATAACTACTAAGGTTTTTCAGGAATTCGTCAATATTTGATGATGGTGACCGGTATACGGCTGTGACAGCGATACTACTTTTTCGTCTAACTTGATTATCAATCTGAGAAATATTGTGTTGTTAATTCTGTTCAATGTATAAGTGTATTCCAGATTTGATTTGACGTATACCACAGCTCCATCATTTTGATTGGATTTACTTTCATTATAGATCATTTCATAGCCGTTTATATTGTATAGACTGGGGTCCTGCAAAATCCATGTTTCAGTTAGAACTACACAATCTATGTCTGTGTGCAGTTTTTCCAAAACGATTTTAAATTCATCCAAATTTTTATTAAGACTTCGAATATTATTTTGAATTATTTTGAAAGTGGATTTAGAGTTTATTCCTAGGATTTCTTTGCACTCTTGTGTGTTTTTCAAGGTGAATGTCTCTATTGTATTCAAATCAAAATCTCTAATATATTGATCCATGTTTCAGTTAGCTGAGAAGTTATCGTCTGATCGTAGTTTACTATGATTCTAAAAACTATCTGTTTATATTTATAAAATGCATGTGGAAACTTTGTGAGAATATATATTTTGTAAGAAAAATCGCGGATATACACATAAATATTGGAATTAATCTGACTAACCTATTTTAAGTTTTTTTGAGACCTTGTTTGGATTTCCTTAGATGAGTTTTTCCTTTCTCTGGTGTCTGGTTTTCTCTGGTGTCTGGTTTTCATATTTAACGATATCTGTAGCATTCACTGAATGTTATCTATTCGATTACAGGTATCGAAGATTTTTTTGGGTTACGGTTGCAGAATTTAATTGAATTTTATTCACACTTTTTGTATTCGAAAGTTTTTAATTGGAAATTGTTTTCTCCTATATATATATATATATATATATATATATATATATATATATATAAATATATAGGTATATACTGAGTCACTAACGGTCGATGGTAGGTTAGACGTTTGCGGAGAACGAAACAGGTTTATTTTGAAATTTTATGTTAATAGAAATAAGTTCAAAAACCAAAACCCTACTTCTGAAAAATCATCCTCTAAAAAGTATGAAACAAGAAAATATTCCCATCTGAAATTGTTATGTACAAACTATTCAATATTTATCGTCTATTAAATGAACAAAACACACGATATATATTTTAATGTTGTTCAGCCCGGCCATATACAGGGTGTTATGAATCAACATACCACACCTCCAATACCAAAACTGTTACGCCACTGGTCTATAATTGAGGGATCACTCCTTCAACTATATACCAATAAACGCATAAGGACTTCTCAAATATGAATTCATCACTTTACTTGATCATAATTTGGTGTTAGATTGAGAGAATGAGTATTAAGAGCATCGACTGTCTGAGGATGGTCGAACCGAGATTATCTCACTGGAGCGGCCTACAGGAAATATCTCTTTCTCTCTATACTTGGGCGTTGAGTTGTTTATCCAGGAAGTACTCACCGGGCTTCAGAAAGATTCGAAAAATAATGCACTCCGTAAAATATTAAGAATATACATATATATTTTATAAAAGTTAACAAAGTATTTCATCCGTTCTATAAACGGATAAGATGATACCATATTCGAAGAATATAATATATTTTACTTGAAGTTATTTTTTTATTAGTCTACAAATCAAATAGATTGACTAAAAGCAATAGGGACATCAATTGTTAAAACGACTGTTAATAATTATCTTTTGAAAACTTAGGGAATATGAAGTTATGAAGATACATTTAAAGACACATTCACATTATAAATGATTCAATTTGCCTAACCATAAATACAGAAAACATATATGAACTTACTCCATATCAGCAGGGTCAACACTTATTCACTTGAGATGGCTTTCAAATGACAATTTGTTCAATTACATTATTATTTTAATTTATCCCGCTGAAATTATTCATTTTATCATTACCTCGCACTGTATAATAGAATAGCGTTGCATGGATACCGTTTTCTTCTATGAGGTCATGAACTATCGATTTGAGGTTTTTTGTTGACTTATCTCGTTCTTGAAACGTTGACAAATGATAGGTAATTTTGGAAAAATACTTGTTTACTTGTGAATTCAATTGGTGCTGTCATTACTTGGTTTAACTTGATGTGAATATAATTTTTCATAATGGCTTCTCAAGTTAACTGCAAGACGACTATATTCTTACTCTTCTCATCTTTATTTCACTATATTGTGATCGAATGAAATCTAACCTCATTTCGAGAAGACTTGTTAATTGCTTCACATCTGTACACCAAGAGAGAGTTTGTCCGAGGAGTCGCGCCTTGTAATAATCTCCTACCTGTTCACTTTGATCGTCGCGGGTCAAAGATTCCGAACATCATAATTATCTTCATCCTGTCATAATAAATCAGCAGCTTAATAATTAATGGCGTGTTACTATCGTCAAAAATGTATACAAAAACAGATTTATGGTATTTAGTAGCCGGAGTGCACTCAGCAAGCTGTCAACAACTATTAATTTATAGCGTATTTGTTTACATAACGAATTCTTTAGATATGACTAACATGGGAAAGTGGTAAATTGTGTATGACTCATTTGAAGAAGGGTGACTTCTTTTTGTTTTATCTGCATTCCGGCTGGCGGTATTCAATCTATTCGTAACGGGCCGCGTATTTGACTTTAGAATTTATTTTCATTCCTATTTAATTTGTTTTCCGGCTATAAAGTTCATATTTAGTAATATCGTGTTGTTTCTCATGCTTGGAAGTTTTTGGGGCATGAAAATGTATTTAATAATTATTCATAGTGATGTTCAGAGGATAGCCGTGGTTATATGCCACTCTGCCCAAACAAAACAATACATTCTAACAGTTGTAACCGATCATAAGCTTTAGGGCAAAGTGGCATTTGACCGAGGCTATCTTCTGAACATAACTATGAATATGTATCAAATACCTGGCAACATAGCGGCAAGTGTGAAAAGGTTCCGGCCCATTATGGGCATTCGTCGTACGACGGACTATCCAGTGCTTAGACACTCAACATCAAACGTTCATGAAGTAAACGACTTGGTACAGTCTGAGACAAATTAGTTAATATACAATAAGAATGAAGTTTCAATCGAATCTTAAAGGCAAAGTTTTGAATAGTTAGACACGGGAAGTGATAGCTAATGTTATTAATTTTATGACAAAGGAGGCGAAAAAACAATTAATCATTAAAAGATTTGAAAAAAGTGAAAGAGCGTGTGGTATTGGCAACAGGTGTTGGATTAAGAAGCGTTAAAAAAAAAGTCGTGAAATGAAGTTAATTGAAGAAGGTGAATGTTCATCATTTGTAACACCAAACTAAAAGAGGAAGAGAAGCGCTTCAAAAACGTGCTTGGACGATTTCGATACAGAGCGTCTTCGACGTTATATAATTAATTTTTCTATAACAGAAAAACAAGTGCCAACTTTGAGACGCATATATAGAAAATTTGCAGAGGAGTACAACTACTCCGGTTCCCGAAAAAGCCTACGAAAGGTATTTCGTTGGCAAAAAACCAGAACTAACAGAAAATTATTGATGGATAAACCCGATATTCAACATTTGAGACTGAATTTCTTACGGAATATGAAACGTTACAGGACCGAATATCATCCAATTATATATATGGATAAAACATACGTCCATTCGTGCCATACAAACCAAAAGGGCTGGGCTGATAGTTTAAATAATACATAAATGATATTATATTTGTGTATCCGATTGCAGAGCTCGTCCAGTATTGAAACGACCGGTTGGTAGGTAGAGAGGGGGAAAACACGAGTGGACACGGTTTGCAGTGCTACGGCGAATCTTCACCCAGTGTCTTGGCATGCAGCGTTTGAAAGGTTAGGTTTGTTTGATTAATAAATAGGTAGTGCAGTTATTTATTCAACTTTGCAATAGTTTACTCGTTACTTTGCCAAAATGCCCAGTGGTAAGTACTATTCAGTAGCGGAAAATGAAATAGGAGTGTTAGGAAAGTAATAGGAGTGTAAGTTATCTACGTCTCGTGAATCGCCTATACCGAATAATTTGGTACACCTATGGAATTTCTATTAATAGCCACAGATAGACAATGGTTCGGGTATCTTCGAGAAAAATTGGTTGTTTGGTAGGGAAAGGCCAAAGTGGTCATTTTAATACTGGACGAGCTCTACCTGTATTTGAACAGTAACCCGAGCATAGAGTCTATTCTTTTTCTTCCGAATGCGTTCTCACTTTATTTTTCGCGCATGAAGTGGGAATTTCACACTTGCAGCTATATTTGCACTACTGTAAGTGTGAGTTGTTTACTTAATAGACGATAAATATTGAATAGTATGTACATAACAATTTCAGATAAAGAATATTTACTTGTTTCATACATTTTAGAGCGCGATTTTTCAGTAGTTGGGTTTTAGTTTTTGAACTTATTTTTGTTTCATACTTTTTAGACCGTGATTTTTCAGTAGTTGGGTTTGAACTTACTTTTTATTTAAATTATTATGGAGTTATATTTTCGTGATAAAGAATTTGCAGAGCCGCTTCACATTTTTTTTGTTTAGGTTTTATTGTTTCACATGTACCTAGGTAATATACCGCGTGTAGGTACTCCCAGTTTATGTCATTATTATTACACACGTTCTGTTTTTTTATATGATTTTAACATGTGTACCATTGTCCATAATGAAAAATGTATTTATCATATATGTATTTTGGGTAGCTTTGGAGATAAAATAAATTCGGCTCACATCTGAGGCGTGATTTTAGAAATTATTCCCAATTATCGGATGCATGCAAGCAAAGCCGCGAGCAACAGCTAACAATATATACATTTTTGATATGTGGTGATTAAACCTTTTAATTTGATACCTAACACGGCATCATTAAAAAAATGTTTTCAGTTCATGACTGTATGTCCTCTAGAGGGCACCATATTCAATTGAATATGACATCACATAGACCATAACCAGCGGACGATCAAGACGCTTCCTACGATACCTCATCTGTCAAATTAGTGGTTTAGATAATGAGAGAACAGATGAACATACATACATACCGGTCAAAATCATAAACCTCCTTTTTGCTTCGCCGTAGTCGGGTGAAAAGTTACTTTGATATTTTGTATAAAACACGATTTTCGATAAATGAATTGTTTTTTTTTGTGAAAAACAGCTTCAATTAATTAAATGTTTATTTGGATTCGTACAAAGCTGAAATTTTGATAGTAGTTTACCAATGTCCTGTGTATCCGTTATGTTCATGGGAATTTGTTCTTTATCATACATGATCGTTAAAAATTTGCGATTTCATCGATATATACAAAAATGGTGGAAAGTACATTCTTCAAATGGAACACCCTGTATATTATCGAATATCCTGAAAGACAATTGAAGTTCTTTTTGAATGATGTATCATGTTCCTATTCCTATATGGTCATGTTTCCGAAATAAAAGCAAGTTTCTATAAAAATGGGATTGTTTTGCCATATTTTGTATTAGGTCGAACGACAGCAAAACGAAATTTACCGAAGGCTGTAACTTCAAAAGAAGAAAACATCATAAATGTGTGTGTGTGTATTTTCACTATATACAGCACCCTTATAAAATCTACATATTCCGATCGATTGAATTTTTTTTTTCAGCAGGAATAGCATCAAAAAGTCTACGTTTGACCAAATTTGCAAAATATAATTCCAAATTTCAGGGCAAACTGAGATTTTTTTATGTTCTAAATTGCTAAATTTTTTTTTTTTAAATTTGATTGAACATCTTTCATTTAGATAAATCCTGGAATTTCATCTGAAAATATTCATTGGCAACAATGTTATAACAATATTAATTTTGATAACATACCATTATTTATGAATATTTTAGACACATTCTGAGAATCGGCAACACTGTCATCACAAACGTAGAAGATCGTTGGGGTTCCTGGTAGAAATTCGAATTTATAACACAAATTTTTCTCGAGTTATAACATATTGTAGAATGGTATGTTTGGAAAAAAATTAATATCCATAACGTCGAGAAACTGGCTCCTCATGATATCCATTATTGTATTAACCAAGAATTTTCGAATGAAATGAAAATTTATTTTGATTTTAATTCCAAATTTTACGATGGCTAACAAATGACTTCGATAATACAACATTGAGTAATCTTGTTCCATAATTATCTAGCCCTAATCGATACATTTAAAATTTTTGTTGCTTCCACCAAACCACCATTCAATTCTTTAAATTTTTCATATTTCTTTCGAATATTTGTTACAGTATTTTTGAGTCCTTCGGGTGTTATTTCTCTACAAGCTTGACGTATTCTTTCACACAACTCCTGTCTAGTTCTTGGGCGGGATTTGTAAACTTTTTGTACAAGAAGACCCCACAAGAAGAAGTCAAGTTGGGTCAAATCGGGGGACCTGGCTGGCCATCCAATCAATTCACTTCCTCGACCAGTGATGAAAAAACTGTTCATTCGGCCAATGTTTAATAATTCCAGCATTATGCACAGAGCATCCATCTAATTGAAAATGTAAGTTTATTCGCTCAACAATAGGAAGATCATGATTAGCATTCCACAGTTCAGTTCTGAAAAATTCTAGTAATTTCATGGAATTTATATTTCCTTAAAAAAAATGGGCCTATGATTCATTCATTCAATATTCCGCACCATACATTCACTTTTTCCGAATATTGTCTTTTGCAGTTTATAACCTAATTAGGGTTTCCGGTTGCTCAAAACCTAGTGTTTTGAGATGAAACAACACAGGTGGTCGTGAAAGTGGCTTCATCGCTGAATAAAATACACGTCTGTTTCTCAGGTACCCTCCTTGTGCCCACAAACAAAATTCTAGTCATTTTTCTTGATCTCCTTCCAGGGTATGCAAAAACTTGGGTTTGAATGGTTTCATTTTGTATTTTGTCAGACATCTCCGTATGTTTTCCCTTGGTGAAGTCAAATCTAGGCTTGTCACTCTCAAACTGGCATTGGGATTATTCCTAAAGTAATCCAATATAACCTGTTCGTGTCCAATCCTTCTTCTCACATTATTTCTCAAAATATTCTTCGATACAGCTCCTGTTTCATTGAAACTTTTATTCATTCTGTGCACTGTACTATCACTGATAGGGGGGCGATCTGGATGTCGATCATTGAATATTTTGCATACCTCTCTTTCACATCATTGAATCCAGGAAAACGCACATTTATTTTTCTTTCGCAAAGACAATTGTGAAGCCTTAACGCAATATCGTCCTATTGTAATCGAATATTAATTAATACCTTTCTCACATTCGAATTATGATACTCAATCTGTCATTGTCAGGGCATACTTTTGTTTTACTCAAATAACTATTAAAAATAATAACGTCACAGCCTACCTTTCTCGAGTTAGATACATTTTTAAATTTTCAATTCAATAATAATATTTTGACACTAGCGAACGAAGAAGGGAACAAAATGACTTTGCGGAAGAAGTCGGATAGCCTGTTTAAGGAGATAATACCAGAATCCAAAAACTCTGACAGTCTCTTTCAAAAATTGTTTTAATTAACTGATTATGATAAGCTGTTTTTCGACGTCATTACTTTATTCCAAATGTGTATCCCTTTCTAGATGTTATAGAGAAAAATTTGTGTTATGAATTTCCACCAGAAACTTTAAAGATCTCCTACGTTTATGTTGACAGTGTTACCGATTCTCAGAATGTATCTGAAATATTCATAAATAATGGTATGTTATCAAAATTAATATTGTTATAACTTTGTTGCCAATAATATTTCCGAATGGAATTTCGGGCTTAACTTGAATGAAGGATGTTGAATCCAGTGGCGGAGTCGAAATTTCCCGAAAAAAATCGCTAATGAAATTTGGCAATTTAGAACATAAAAAAAAATCATAGTATGCCCTGAAATTTGGAATTACATTTTGCAAATTTGGTGAAAACGTAGACTTTTCGATACTCTTCTTGCTGAAAAAAGAAAAAATTCAATCGGTCGGAAAATGTAGATTTTATAAGGGTGCTCCGGTTTTAAGTGGGTCACACTGTATGTATCAAGTACCAATATTGATAATAAAGACAGCAAATGTGAAGCCAAAACGAATGAAGCATGACCATCGCTCGGACTCTTTTGAATCGGCAACGTTGAATTGATGCGCATGCGCGAAAATGGAGCACTGACATGTATTGGTTGATGTTCGGTTGCCATAACTACGCGCTGCCAATATGACAAAGAAAAGACATATATAACCCGACTTCACTTTCATTGCATTGCTCTTATGTCCAGTTATCAATATTCGTAGTTGATAAATAAATGCTTTCCCGCATATCCCCAAGCTCACATCAAAAGTGCAGAAGATGATTTTGGCTCAACTCATGCTTCTGTTCAAAGGATCCTCCATAATCATAAAGCTGGACGGACTGTAAACGCAGACGCACTGTATACGTAACAAATGGACTGTAAAATATTATTTAATGTATAAATCGACGGAACGAAATTTTTGCGCATGGATAGAGGTGATGAGTGACATTCAACATAACCTACAAATTATACGAATCATAAACAGCCTGTATTGGTTTGGATTTGGATTATAATCTAAATATTTATCTAGGCTTCGTTTTCTGTGTCACAATGGATTATGAAATATATGAAAGTATGCTTCTTGGTGCCGTGGGAATGTTGTTGTGTGCAGTAGCATTGGAAAGGTATCGACAAACTCGAAAAACAATAATTATCAGAATCAGAATATTCTTTATTGTCAGAAGGAAAGTATTCCTTGTAGACAAAGATAGGGTGTAAAAGTACAAGTACAACAAACAACATAACTAATATAAAACATGCATAACATATAACAATAATATTTTCGAAGCAGTGTTCAAGGCAAATATCTATATTTGAATAGAACCAATTATACGGGTTACAATTCAATTCTATAGGATGATACTGAAAGTCCTCACTAAGATATTTCTCCAATTCTCCAATTTTTGTGGTCTGTAATTTCCTTTCTATAAGTAGGTAGGTGGTTGTAAGATGTCTTAAAACCCTGGTGAATGAACTGATTCGATATTGTTTAGATTTTCGAGGGGACACCACCTGTTACTTCAACAGAGCTTCTGTCTGTGGTAGATGGCGCCGTCCAAAAATGTTGTTTATATTCTCGCTAATTTCTGACATCTGCAGCATCTTGTATGGAATTATTTTCAGTGTTTTGTCGATATCTATCCGTTTTCCATCTCTTTGATTTGAAATCTTTCTAAGCTTATTCCTGAGTTAGTTCTTTAAAAAATCACTCGTTCATTAGTGCCTGAGGAATTGTTTAGTTCCAGATAGTGTACTGTGTAAGGATACTTTTCGTAGAATGGGCCTCATTTGAATTTGGGTGGACAGTATAAAGCCGCAGATTCGAATATTCACCTGTATTCAGTACCAAAAGCCAGTACAAATCTTGACGAATTGACTAATAATGATATTTTCATAGTTCATCATATTGTATGCATTGAATTTTATATTTTCTGCAATTTAATGACAATTTCATTTCCAATTCTCCGTCTGTCAAAATGCAGTTAACCTCAAATTCAAATGGTACAAAATACGAAAAACAACACGACAGTGCTTTCTTCGTGCAATGTTCGGGGGCTTCTACTTCTAGCTTTGTTATTGATGGAGTTTGACAGATGTCTCCTTTTCAACCAATAGCAAAGCTAGAATTTGAACCAAGCGAACAGTTCGTCTCAGAAAGAAAGCTGAGGAGATGAATATACCCCGTTACTGAATTGAAACTGAAACAAAATTGGCGCCATCTGACACGCTAGCAATCTCTATTATCAAGTAGGCCAAGTGTCGCCAAGTCGATCCCAAACTTCTACGGGTATAAGTGCAAGCACCGGGGTTTTTAGACATCTTAGGTGGTTGTACATCTCCAATCCGTTATATATGACCGAGTCTTTAATTAGGCTAGATGATGGAAAAGGTGATCTCATATGATTATGTTGTCGAGTTATGTGATCTGATGAATTATTTTTTAATTTGATTCTATTTTTGTGGACTAGAGAAACAAGACGAGTAACACAATGAAGATGGTCAACCCTCAGAGGAGAGCAAAAACGGCATAAAAAACATTAAGACTGTTTCGGAACCCATTGGGGACGATATGTTGGAAAACATTGAAGATGAAAAAAGCATAATGTGTCTGCTACCTACCTTATATACATTAGGGATAACGAGCTGAAGAAAAACAAAAAAAAAATGTTAAAAAATCAAGTTCGGAAGAGAGGGGTAATACCGGCACCCAACAATAGAGACAGAAAAGTAGATCTGGACCTAGTGGACAATTAAACGAATGACTAGCGTATAACTAATTGAAAGTAGAAGGAGACATTTACTGAAAACCTCGCGGTTTTACCATTATGCAATTTTTCAGGAACTAGCTTCAATGGAACGTATAAATAGAGTTTTATCTGCAGACGTCCACTGTCACGGAAACTGTATAAGGAAATACATTTTGAATTATCAAAGATATATTGGGAAAGATGCAGCCGAAGGAACTGTTGAATATGAGGGCCTGAAATGATATTTAACAACGTTTTCACACTTAAATTTAAAACCAGAGGAAACCTTATTGCATACCTACGCTATTAATTCAACGAGAAATATTTGTTCAGTGACATCTATATTTCAAATAGAAGGATGGGAAGTTTACTCATGGATCACTTTGATAATAGTATTTTGGAGGTAAGTACTACATTATGTCTCTCCAACGCATGATATTCCAACTAAAAGTCATTCCAAGACGGTTCATAATCTAACAATTTAGAGCGATTTATTTCATAAATAGTATATGCCAATCTAACGTGCAGAGATGTATTTTGTGTAGTAGATGAAAAAGTATGTGGAAAACTGCTTGATATATTAACTGTACTTGGTGAGAAGTCTGGTAGCAGGGAAAAATATAGCTGAGCAGAATCTCAATAAGGATTTCAGTACTTTGTTCTTTGCTTCTGTGAATGATTTGAAAAGATCTTTCGCGCCGCAGTCAGTATTTGAGTGCTCTATGAGTAAACTCACAACAGAAACTCCCATTGGTGTTTAACAAAGCCCCGCAACAAAACTTAGAGGACATACAGAAAAAATGCCTAGCAGCCAAAGCCTTCGACACTGTCAATCACGATATTTTGTTACAGGGGTTAGAAAATGTGGGAGCGAGAGGCAAGTCTTTAGAACTCTCAGCTGATTATTTACAAGGCCGAACACAGCGGGCCAAAATGAATGACACCTATAGCCAGACCCTACCTGTTGCCATGGGTGTCCCTCAAGGCACTGTCATGGGTCCAATTTTGTTCTTGATATATATCAACAATATTCACAACTTGAAAAACTTTGAAGGTGATATTGTTTCATTTGCTGACGATACGGCATTGATTTTCTGTGGTAACTCATGGGACACTACTTATG
Source organism: Gonioctena quinquepunctata (assembly GCA_018342105.1). Lineage (NCBI taxonomy): Eukaryota > Metazoa > Arthropoda > Insecta > Coleoptera > Chrysomelidae > Gonioctena > Gonioctena quinquepunctata. The sequence goes on from JAFIRS010000972.1 coordinate 355,645, forward strand.
CAAAAGCGCAAAACGGATTGAACATTATATTCTCCTGGCTGAATTCTAGTCTCCTGAGCCTAAACACCGATAAAACAAAATTCTTGACCTTCTCATCAACAACAAGAGACCAATCACTAAAGAATAATGTTCTCATACATACCATCAATTGTCATAAACCTATAATTTGTTCTTGTCCAAGTATAAAAAAAATAGATTCAATAAAATACCTGGGTATTATGCTTGACCAACATATACGCTTGGACAAACATGAAGATTTCTTCGTGAAAAGACTCAGGAAACTCATTTTTAAATTCTATCAACTCAGAAACAAACTAAATAAACATCTACTACTAATGAGATACGATGCACTAGCTGAGTCTGTCATTAGGTACTGTATTACTGTTTGGGGAGGGTTGAGTAAAATACACTTACATAATCTCCAAATGATACGAAACACTTCGCTTGAAAAAGTACTGGAAAAAGATAGGAGACATCCAACTGAGAGCTTATATAAGGAGGCAAGTATATTCAATATCAGAAAATTATATACCTACCACTATGAAATATGGACGATGAACTCACTCCTTACATATCTTAAACACTCTCACGATACTCGAACTGAATCCGAGAAAGCAATTAGGGTACCTTTTTGTAAAAATGCCTATAGCCAAAGGTTTGTTACTGACTTCGGCCCAAAACATCTCAATCATATTCCCACCGACCTTGGAATTATGAAAAATATTGAAAAACGCAAGAAAACTATGAAATCATCCGTTGATCACAACTTTGAATGGCTGAAAGGAATATTTGAACCAATCTATTGAATCTTGCCTGAATGACTTAAACTTAATTTATATCTGTGTCCCTATAGCGGGATTGTTTAATTTAGTCCTCCTTTGAGTCGATCATTGATTTCTACTTTCAATTGAAAGTAATGAAAATATAATTCTTAGTTACATTAATGGCTGTGTCCAGATCTGGGAAAATACGCAACACAAGCTTCGCTCAGGCGTTCCCCAAGAGCTGAACACCACCACCACCACCATTCACTTTAATTTTCCTTTTGTTTTTCCTTTTTATTTCCTCTTAGCGACATCACAATATGAAATAATATGTATCCGAAAATATAATAATATGTATCTGAATATGAACCTGAATATATACAGTGCTTTTCTTTAATGTCCCCCACCTTCTATTTTTTGAACGGGTCCACTCAAAAAATTGAAACTTGAGATGATGAAATTGATGCATGAATACAATATTTTGTAGAAAAATTGACAGATGAAACTTTCAAGATGGCGACTAGGCGCCATCTGGAAAAAAACTGAAAGGGGGTCTTGTGACACACCTTTTTGAAGCTCCTGATGAATACTCCACAACCCTAGAATATAAAGTCAATATCTTCACCTACTACAAAATGGCGGAACAGTTAATAATTTCCTGCATACAAACACATCAATATCGATGCATCTAGAAATATTTGTTTTTCTCTGCAATATGGCAATCCCAACAACCCGATAAGGTTTGATAGGTTATTTTTTGTTCGAACAAAAAATGACAAGAAATGTCAGTTCGACAACGAACATCATTGTTCAGTTAAAATATTCTCATTTATTCGGTTTTACTAGTAAATAGGTACCACGTGAACTATCTCTAAAATGGTCAATTCTCGTCCATTGGAAGAAAAAATTGAAGCGACTTTTATTTACGGTGCGACGCGTAACTTTCACGAAACCGAAAGAATTTTTAATGATCGTTTCCCGAATCGTCCTATCTGTAGAAAATATTCAAGGAAACTTGTAACGAAATTCACAACTACCGGTAGTGTACAGAACAAAAAGCCCCCAGGTCATCCGTCCATTCCGGAAGAACATCAAGTTCAAATAATTGATGAGATGATAGTAAATCCTCAACAGTCTACTTCCTCCGTCGCGAATGTTTGTGAGGTGTGTCCTTCTACTGTGTGGGGTCTTTTGAAGAGGATTAAGTATCATCCATACAAAATCAAAATGGTACACCAGTTAACTGAAGATGACCCTGATCGTAGAACAGAATTCTGCGAAATTATGACGGCAACCATTGCAAGGCATCCTACCTATCTCCACAATATTTGTTTCAGCGACGAATCTACATTTTATCTCAACGGCAAGGTTCACAGACAAAATTGCCGTTATTGGAGTGACACCAACCCTCCGGGAAACTCATACTCAATATCCAGAAAAAATTAACTCTGGGCAGGAATATTGGGAAACCATATTGTAGGACCTCTATTCTGTTGACCCTCTAATCACCAGAATCGTCGAATCGTATCCTGATGAGTTCGATATGGATATTGTATTCCAACAAGATGGAGCACCACCACATTACTACGGACAAGTAAGAAACTATTTGGATAATACTTTCCCCGGTCGTTGAATTGGCCGTCGAGGTCCTACGGAATGGCCAGCCCGCTCGCCAGATTTGACATCTGTAGACTTTTTTTATGTAGACTATTTGAAGCATAAGGTGTACGAAACTGAACCTGCTTCAATATTGGATATACGGCAGAGAATAATAAATATACTGTGTTCGAAAATGTTCGGCGTGAAATATCGGATAGGCTGTTCTTATGTCAAGCAGTTCAAGGCAACTGTTTCGAGCATCTTCTGAACTGAACTCAGCTTCTTTCCTCAAATTATGAAGTTAAACGTCGATGTATTCAGGCAATTGTCAAATGTTCCGCCATTTTGTAGTAGGTGAAGATATTAACTTTATATTCTAGGGTTGTGAAGTTTTCGTCAGAAGTTTCAGAAGGATATATCACAAGACCCCCCTTCCAATTGAATTTTTTTCCCAGATACCGCCCAGTCGCCATCTTGAAAGTTTCATCTGTCAATTTTACTCTAAAATATAGTATTCATGCATCAATTTCATTATCCCAAGTTTAAATTTTTTTAGTTGACCCGTTCAAAAAATAAAAGGGGGGGCATTGAAGAAAAGCACTGTATGTATCTGAATTGAATAAAGATTGATTGATACAACAGCACACGTGATGGCATTAATTATGGCATCACTACTCCAGTCTCCATTATTTGTCCAGACAGACGCACACCCATGGGTATCAAGAAGAAAAAACTATTACCTTCACCCTTATTCGAATATACGCCAGCTCATGAAATACCGTGCCCATTATCATAATATTTTCTTTGGACCGACCACATTACTATTTAAAACCGTTGTGTACATTTCGGAGAACTGCTCGAAAATCACCACGAATTCACTTGCTTTTGTTTTTCTTAAGGCTACATAACATAGTAGGTTTTGAGGCCGCGTCCAGAGCTAACAGTTGAATAAGCAATGCAGCTATCAATAATTTAAAACGGTTTATTGAAGATGGAAAGGTGCGGGAATGAATTCCAGATGGACCCCATTTCAGATTTGATACGGAGGTTCAATCGGAAACTGACCGCCTTGGAATCAATGAAATCACCGTTCGACAGGTTGAATAATCGAGTTAATACAGAGTGAGTAAATATAGGGGTTGGGTGAGTTCATGATTTAACCTCTATTTTTAATGGCCAGGAGGTGAAATGTAATCTTTGATATCTAAACTTGTAGTTTCTAAGTTACTGGAATTGACAAACATAAAATAAATTTCATTTCAACATTGGAATGGATTGTTAACTCTACTCATGTATCTGATATGAAAAAAATATCTTTATCTCAGAGCACAGATACATATGCCAATCTGACAATCCTGCATTAAACAACATTTCCATAAAGCACATATCCTATTTATTATCAATTCGCTGTTTACCGTTGAAATAAATGAAACTGAATGCTGTACGGAATTACATTCTGCTCCAATATGTCCATTTTCACTAATATTGATTTATTTTATAGATTCTAGATTCAATTACCGTAGTAAAAAAGCTGAATATAACATATACGAAAATAAACTAACTTCATTATTTTAAAAAGAAAATTGAAGAAAACACATCGTCAAATAATTTTTTTAGGAACGTTATAAAAGAGTTCTGCAATTATTCGAATGCAAGCGATGTTACTAATGAAATGAAATCAGAGGATGGACTCGAGATAACTGACAAATAGCAAATCGCAAACCACTCTAGTATAGGTGCAAAACTGGCAGCGGCAACCCCCAAAACAAAAACTGTTACTAAGACCAACTGACCACACTGAAATCAAAAAGTTTATCGGAGAATTGAGAAATAACTTTTACCTGTAATCATTTGAGGTTATAACACAAAATGCATCAAAATTACCTGATGTGATGATCATTTTTTTCGATACAGTTGAAGGGATCAAGATATTCTGTTGTTGGACCACTTTCTCCAAGTGAAGTGAACGAATATATGTATCTGTATGAATATGATCAATCAGTTGGAATCGACCATCACCTCGTCCACATCTTTCAACCCACAAATCGCATTTAGCACACTTTACTGCAAACCGATATCATACTTCGTTGATTTGGCTTTCCAAAAGTCCCAAATCTCTTTGCAACTAACAATGATCGATAATGCAGTTGAAAATCGTCTAGTCAGTTTATTAGCAAGAATAAAATGATCTCCCCTCAACAATTAAGTATTCAAGATAAAAAATAAACGCAGGACACTATGGATAAATTTACATTCATAGTTCATTCAGCTCTCAATGAACAATTTTATCCAGGTGTGTTTATTGATTTGACAAAAGCTGCAATTTCATGGAATTCGAATTATTGCATTGACGATATTTGTATCCATGAGGAGTTCGTAACATTCGGAGTTTCTCAAGGTACCGTTCTTGGAACAATTCTGCTATTGATCTACCTAAATGGTTTACTACAGTTGGACTCGGAAGGAGTAATTTCATCATTTGCTGATGCTACTGTGATCATTCATGTTGGAGAAACTTGGACCAGAATTCAACAGACGGCCTCAGATGACATTCAGAAGAATTTTACTTGGTTTGATTCTAACAAGTTGACGGTGACCAAAACAAAAGATGAAATGACACTTTTCACTTAATATTAACCATTTCTATCTAATTATGATATTATAACTGTAAGAAACAATACACTGGAGTTTGTACTCACTGTCAAAAAACATCCTTATCGATTCCTTTTTGATATGGGATGTTCGGGCTCACAATATTGCCAATAAGGTCAGAGGTTTGATTTATAGATTCAAACAATTTCTATTATACAACCAATTGAAAATTATATAGTATGTTGAAAAGAGAAACATTCTCAATTGAATTTTGAGTAGAAATATTTTTCAGAAAATTGAAAAATCAACGACAATGAAGTTATTTTTTGTAATATCTAACATAAAACAACTACTTCTTCAACGATGGGAGGTCTTGACTGAAGTTTATCTGATTTCATGAACATCCTGTTCATATCATTGAACAAATCTATATGGTCTGCTTTTGTGAAATCCGTTTCTATACACGCTTTATTAGCTTCACCTGCATGTATGTATGAATGTAGGTTTCGGAATCTTTGAAATTAATTTTCACCCTCTTCCAGACATCCGATTCAATTGAAATTCTGCACACGTATTGGGAACCGATTACAATATAATAATTTCATAGCTATGACCTGGTATTCTCACCAAGATCGTCAAAAAAATAGTATATTGTTTTACGAGTGACGAAAGTAACATTTTTTGGAGCGACAGAACAGTTTACCAGCCGAGGCTGGTAATGTTCACGAGTTACAAAAAATAATTTCAACGAGTGAAACACTATACTTTTTCTACAACCCTGTTTGGAGAAAATGAAGGCTTTGTTTATCCATATATACAGTTTTGTTTTTTGATGTTGTTGAAAAAACAATTTGGTTAGAATTTGAATATTGTCAAAAAATGTCAATACAATTTTTCGAAAGGAATTGATTTCATTATTCATTTGACTTGTCTTATTCATTGGGGTTCTTCTTTGAGAGTATTCGAAACACCGGTTAGGTGTCTTTGAAGAATTACAACTGTTTATATCATAATAATATTTTATTTTAAATGAAAAATAACAGAATTTCTTTAAACATTATTTATGATTTGAATATTGGTTAATTGTTACATTCGAGCAATTATTCAAGATTATAGAAGTATTACAATCAAGATTTGTATGTATTGAGGTAGACGATGCCACATCTGTTATGTTGTTAACTGATGTCACTCCAGATGAAGATGCGCCGTAATCGGATAGCGTTGTATTTTGTATGTATTGTAAAATTTTGGTTTGGATTTAATTTTTGCTACTAACTGATTGATTGATATCCCTCCGCAACGTTACTAGATTTCCAGCCTCCATGCTTTTTTAATTGAAGTAAAACACCTCCTGCGTTCACTGATAGCGTCGCGGAAGTTCTACGCAAACAATGCCCAGTATATTTTTGATTGAATATTGAGGTATTTGCATAGGAAATTCACTGAATTGATTCATTCCCACAACCTGTCTTGTACACTTTCCGTGCTGGTAGTTAATAAAGAATCTTGAATTTATTTTGTCCATGTTTTGTATTAGGTATTGTAACTAAGAGTATACTGCTGGTATCTTTTACATCATTTACTGTCAAATCTTTTAATTCATAACAACGAAAAGCCCCAAAAACTAAGGCTACCTATAAACGTTAATATTAATATCATTAAGAATTTATCGCAATAATAAAGTAATGAACTTACCTTAGTCATTAAGTATTTGAAATCGGGTGCATTCTTCAAGAAAGTGTGTATCTCACCGGAAGACATTTTTTTAGACTTTTGACTTTTAAAACCATCAGATTTTCGTTTAAAAAAAGAACGTTACTTGGGATATTCACTGATATCGATATTATTTTTAATCGATGAAGTGGAGCCTAACATCGAATACATAAATCATAGCGGCGATGACTCAATTTTTTTCAACAACCATCCAAAATACGCAAGCAGCACAGTTTACGAAAATGAATTTACGTGATTATCAACTGTCCAATCCATGAATTTTGCATATATTTCTTCATATCTCTTTTTAGATTTTACTGGTAATAAATTCAAAGAGGTTTCCTCAGCCTGATTTGCTATTTCTGGTGGTGTATTTGGAAAATCTAAATCACTTGCCGAATCAGAAATCAAAAAAACTAACAATGCTTTCAGTGCAAACTGACAAGTCTAAACAATTAACGGGGAACGTCAAACTAAAGAAACCAGGCAACTATACAAATTGTTTTTAAATCTCACGGTATTTTAACGAATCTATTTTACTTTTTAAATAAACAAAAGTAAAAAAAGCAATCTAATTATAGAAATGATTCCTGTCTTTGTTTATTAATAATTTAGAGTCATCAAAACTTTATATACGAGGGCGGGAAATGTTTGAAAAAATAAATTTAACTTTCACTAGATACGAAAGTTAACGTTATGAGAATTACTCTCACTTGCGACGGAAATCACGTTTTCGCTGAAGGTATTCTATTACAAAATGACGTCTTTTCGTGAAGGGTTGTAGAAAAAATCATCCACATCTCAAAGATATGGCGAATGCGCAAATTCACCAGTGCATGCGTCTCTTTCACCATAATTGCGAAAATACTTTCCTTCCGTGTGAATGAATAAATCGTAGAGTTTTTTCCAGTAGTCTTTTTTAGTCTTCTTCAGCAATATTGACCAAAAAGTCAAAAGTACAATTAAAGTTTAAAAAAATTAAAAAACACGCTAATGTAGCAATAAGGACTAAAAAGTTAAAAATAATAAGAATGAAGTCATTGACCAAAAAATTTCCTCTTGGGTAAAAAAAGCGTCTCCACTTACTTTTCATAATGATATTTTTTTACATAGAAGGAATTTTTTTGGTCAATACTTTATTCTTATTTTTTTCAACTTTTCGGTCCTTATATGGTTTTATCGGCTGGGGTGGAATTATGAATAATCACCCAAATATGTTATTCATAAAGCACTCGGTCAGACGAGCTTCTGCCACATAGGAACAAAATTATCAGTTGTAATATCACAAGAGAGTGAGAATAAAGTAAAAATAATTCGACAGATTTTCGAAAACTTGTTGTCAGGCAATAGACACTAGAGCCCAACGGGCTCGAGTGGTAGAATATTTGGCCAATCAAAACATTGTTATATGTTTTGATTGGCCAAAACGGACATGAATGATTCGAATAGGAAAATTCCATTGGTTTCTGGAAATGTCAAGAGATAATCCAACAAATTACCTGAAACAAATTGAAGGAATGGACATCAACGAAAATATTTCGCAAATGTAATGTAATACATGTAATTTTTTCATAATAATTCTCTCACTTGAGTTTGTAGCTATTAACAAAATATTTTTCATGGTATTTTTAGTTTTGTTAAATGAAAATGAATTTATTGCCTGATTAATTACAAATAATAAAATATAAACAATTGAAAATACCCGAAGACAAGTTCTTTAATGATCCATTCGATCTAGAATGCTTCTGTCCACTCATAGTATGTAGGACAATTCATATAAATTATGTAACATTTCGTTATTCTGAATAGATGTTTACTATGTGTGTGTGAATAAATATTCATTCAATCTTTCCTTTGTGGTTATGGGTGAAACACATAGGTTGATTGTTTGTTTTGTGTCTTTGTTCGAAGCGCTTTGTTGCGTTCGATTTGTCCTGCATCGATTCGTTGCGTTGATATCCTGAATGAGCTGACCTACTTTGTTTTAAAACTTTGATCTGGTCTTGTGGATAGTGCATCTGCAGATTACGCAGGCGGTTCGGGTTCGAATTTCGTTGTGGTAACTTTTTTTTATAATCGATTCCCGGAACAAAAAATATTTTATTCCATCATGAAAAAATTAAATATATCTCGAGTTTTTTTGTGAGTCAAAGAGCGGTAAATGATTTTTTCCTACATTTCCGTTTGGTAAAAAATTAACAATATTGTCTTGAAATATGCTGAACCTAACAAATTCATTAATTTAAATTTATTATATGAATTATTTGAACGTTGAAAGTTGAATGAAGTATAACTTGCCGTAGATTTTCCCATTCAATATTTTTTCAGCGAATTTAAATTTTGACCAAAAAATCACAATCTCCGACCCCGAAAATCCCCGCATACCAATTTTAAATCGAATTGGACCCTTATCACAAAACACGTCCTCCATCTTGGGGCCGCCATCTTTAATTTATGAATTTTGACAAAAATTTCAGAATCTCCGACCCCGAAAACCCCCACATATCAATTTTGAATCGAATCAGACCATTATCACAAAATTCGTCCGCCATCTTGGAGCCGCCATTACGAATTCATGAATTTTGACGAATATTTCATAATCTACAACCCCGAAAACCCCCACATACCAATTTTGAATCGAATCGGACCATTATCACAAAATTCGTCCGCCAATTTGGAGCCGCCATTTTGAATTTATGAATTTTGACAAAAAAATCATAATTTCCGACCTCGGAAACCCCCACGGACCAATCAAATCGGACTATAATTACAAATCTCCTCCGCCATCTTGGAGCCGCCATTCTGTTTTTTTTCTAACAAGAACTCTATAATTTTGGTGACCATGAATTATGAACATCCGCCAAATTTCAAATCAATCAGACGACTAGAAGTTTGCCAAAATTCACTTGCAATATTTTAACCTAACCAACTGACAAGTGAAATAAATGCTTGTAAAAATTAATAAAGTTTGACACAAATGATATATCTATTCGCACCTCAGCTGTATACGCTATCTGTTTTCAGTCAAGTTTATTTTACTATGAATCATGGTCAATTAAAAATGACAAGACATATATTAATGTAATACATAAATGAAAAATGAATTGAAAGATTATGTCCAGTGAATAATAGTTTATATATTCTGATAATTATTGATAAATATTGTGTGATTCAGTTGAATCCATATGTTGAATAGGGATGATACAACAAAAATATCCATATGTTGGCAGGATACATCATTATAGAAAATGGCTATTTAATCAAATAAATAATCCGAAAATGTTGTGGCAACTTTCCATACTCCACAAAAAAAATATGTATTGAAATATTTTATTAACAATGCTGTCAGAAGTATTTCTCATTTCCTCGCATAAGTTTGATAACAATCCTTTTCAGTTGATTTTTTGAGTATTGGCCATATGGTTGTTCCAGACGCTACAGAAATATAGAAATACCTAAGTGTTCATAGTGTATTTGCTTGTGTCGATCCTATATATCATGTTGAAGTTGAGAATTTTGATACAATTCAAATGTGTAAGCTTATTGTCCATTATGATATAGATACCCCAGGGCCATAAATATGTCTATATATAGTTTTCAATTGCCTTAAGGATATTTACTATTGATTCTTGGAATGAGGAAGCAATTTTTCTGGCAAATTGATGCCAACGAATCAAACTATCATATTGTGATTTTATTAATCACCCGCCTAGTAGAAAACAATATGCTGATGAGATACATAACTTTTTTTCACATGTTGATTTTCTTGTAGATAGGTAAACAATACCATCAATGATTTGATCACTCATAAGACTCACTAAGTAGTATGAAATCGGTAGCACTAGAGATCTATAAACTATAAATGAAATACCGCCCCTAATTTGAGGTTAACCACAGAGCAGACATCGACAAATCCAGATGACAACGTGTTTACTCTCAGAGCATGTAAATAACAACGAATAAGTTACGTCATATTTCTCAAATACGAAACGTATCTTCGACTTCCCCATGGCATTGGAATGTTCTGAAACCAGAACATCCGAAAGATATAAATAAGACACGTTGCTTTGAATAAATCAACAAGATGTTTTGAAGATGTCTCAAAATTTGTTTGGTACCAAGCTGTGATGATTTTTCGTGCTGTATTAGTAACGAAGCCTATAATACATCGCAATATCACGTCTCCATAACTAATAAATTATGTTTCCTCAGTATGGGGTCGGCAGGTCGTATGGGGTCGGCTTTAGAATAGCCCCATGGTAAATCCTGCCTGTCGTAAGAGGCGACTAAAAGGATAACCGTAGGTGGAAGATGGTCTCATCGCCCGGTGAAATACCACCATATCGACTTTGTGTGCTGTGAAATGGATCATTCCATGTTTCAGTGTTCGGTCGATACTTTCCGGTCTCCCTCTTTCCTTTTCCCCAATTCCTCCTTTATTTTCAGGTGCATCCTAATAGTAATAATGATGAAGTCTCCTAGAGTAAAACACTCCGGAAGTAAAATACCTCTCCATTCGGATTTCCGGGCGAGAGGTACTCGAGGGGACTCAACATTAAAAATTAATTTTTGCAACATCCGCGGACTCAACAAGAACATCAATGACGTCCACCATCACCTACAGACGGAAAAACCGGATATTCTGGCTCTAACAGAAACACAAGTAAACTCGTCCACCAACAAGGTCCATATGCTTTGTCCTGGTTACGAACTCCATTCTCGATTCAGGTTCAAAGGTGGAGTTTGCCTTTACGCCAAGGCTAACCTTTCATGCCAGCGTGAAGAGAGTTTGGAACCGAAAGACTTTGATGTGATGTGGTTCAAGCTATCTGATACCAAACTGACTAAGTTCCTCTGCTGCCTTTATCTATCACCTAATGAACCTTCATATAACGACCTCTTTGAGTTTTTATCACTCAAACTGGACTACATTCAGGAGAACCATCCAACAGCTGAAACCATAATCATGGGAGATTTTAATGTACATAACGCTGCCTGGCTCAAATTCTCTAACAAAACAGATGATGCTGGTCGTCAAGCCGAGTCCTTCGCCATCACTCATGGTCTAGAACAACTGGTCGAGCTACCAACCCGCATCCCTGATGTCAACAACCAGTCTGCCAATACACTAGATCTTTTCCTCACCACCAATCCTGACCCGTATAGAATAGAAGTTTGTGCCCCACTTGGAAACTCTGACCACACCCTCATCTCCACAACATGCTCTTTCCATTTACCATCGAGCTGCACAATACCACCCCGTCTCATGTGGCATTACAATTCGGCCGACTGGGAAGGTCTTCGTATGTTTTTCTCAGCGTTTCCATGGAAGAGAGTTTGTTTCTCTTCAGTAGATCCAACACGATGTGATGAGACAATTTCTGAAATCATCATGTTGGGGATGCAAATTCACATACCGAATACCGAAAGAAGAACATCATCCGATAAGACCTGGTTTAACAGAAACTGCTCTAGAGCTGTGGCTTCCAAACAGGCAGCATACCATCGATGGCTAAAAAATCCGGGCCCTGAGACCAGAGCAGCATATGTCGAGGCTAGAGGCATATGTAAAGAGACAATAGAATGCTCAAAAGATGCCCACAAAGCCAAAATAAGATCAAAACTTGCTGAATGTCCTAACGGATCCCGTTCATTTTGGTCTTTCGCCAAAGCTGTGGGAAGAAATTTCACTTCCAGCTCATTTCCTCCCCTAACCAAAGAAGATGGAACACTAGCAACGACTGCCCAGGAAAAAGCCAATATCTTTGCACACCTATTTGCTGGAAATTCCACTCTGGATTCATCGGGAAAACAACCCCCGAACATTACACCTATTGACAGTCACATGCCCTAGATCACTTTCGCCAACGTACTATCAGAAAGATTTTGCTGGGTCTCAACACCAACAAAGCCTGTGGATCTGACGGAATCCCGCCGATTGTTCTCAAGAAATGTGCCCCCGAACTAACACCTGTTCTTTGCAAGTTGTTCAACCACTCTTACAATTTGGGGGTATTTCCGTCCAATTGGAAAATTGCAAGAGTACAGCCAGTCCCTAAAAAATGCAAAAAGGCCCTACCTAGCAACTACAGACCTATCGCACTGCTATCTATTATTTCAAAGGTCATGGAAAAAGCCATCAACATCGAGCTCATGAAATATCTGGAAGACTCAGGAATTGTCAACGATAGGCAATATGGCTTCCGCCATCAGAGATCAACTAGTGACCTGCTCGCTTACGTCTCACATATATGGCAGCTATCTATTGAAAAGCATGGAGAAACTTTAGCTGTGGCATTAGATATCTCCAAGGCGTTCGATCGAGTTTGGCACCAGGGACTCCTCGTCAAGCTTCCGTCTTATGGCTTGCCCCCTCAGCTGTGTTCTCTGCTTGCTAGTTTTCTCTCAAACAGGTCTCTCCATGTAGTGGTCGATGGAGTTTCATCTGACACTCTACTCATAAATGCTGGTGTTCCGCAAGGATCCATTCTCGCACCAACACTATTTCTACTTCACATCAACGACCTGTTGAAAGCAACTTCATGTCCAGTACACAGCTTTGCCGATGATAGTACCCTCCATACCGCTTTCTCTTCCAGGGCCCCTATATCAGCCCGTGAAACCAGAAATAATATGAATATGGACTTGGCAACAATTCTCGAATGGGGATCTAATAACTTGGTAGAATTCAATGCAAACAAAACACAAGCATGTCTTTTCTCTAGAAAAGCCGATCTCACTGTGCCTAACATAACTTTGTCAGGAGTAACCATACCACTGAAGCCATCCATATCGATGTTTGGTATTACTATCAGCAATAACCTTTCCTGGGAAAATCACGTGAGGTCCATTGCCAAAAGTGCATCCCAAAAACTTGGTTTTCTGTTTCGTGCCAAGAGCTATTTCACCCCCAGTCAGCTGCTTATGATCTATAAGGCACAGATCCGACCTGTCCTGGAATACTGTTCCCATATTTGGAGTGCGGCACCTAAACATATCCTGAGGCTATTGGATTCTGTCCAAAAAAGAGCAATTCGTCTCGTCGGTGATGCCTCGCTTACAAACTCGCTCACTTGTCTGGAACACCGTAGAAAAGTTGGCGATTTGTCTCTATTTTATAGATATTTTCATGGGCGATGCTCTTCTGAAATATCAACAATCGTTCCTGCTTTGGCAGTCTCTTCGAGATTAACCAGTCAAGTTCAGTCATCACACCCCTTCGTGGTCACTTTGGAAACCTGCAGAACATCACTTTCCAAAGACTCGTTCATCCAACGAACAGCGAGGCTTTGGAACTCATTGCCTAGGGAGGTGTTCCCCGAGGCATACAACCTTCAGAAATTTAAGAAGAACACCAACTCCTACCTTCTTTCCCTAGGTTCCCACGATGTTCTCTGAACATTACAGGATATCCGTTTTCGTGGGAACCAGAACATAAAAAAAAAAAAAAACATCGTCACGGGTACAAGAATTGAACGTTAATACCCCTCCTGCGTATGTTTCTTGCTCAGTGGGGCGCTTCTTCACGAATGTCTATTTATCACTTTTCACTTAAACTCACTCGGTATTAATAACGTACACTTTCTATACCATTTATTGGATACCCTTGTTATTCTGAAAAACAAGCTTGATTATGAGGTGATTTCAACTTAATTGATTGATGGGTCTGATTGCCCACCGACTGATATGAACTAACTATTGATGTTATAACCGGGGACATGGGGTGACTTTAAAGACCCCACCACCGACCAGTTATTGTTAAAACCTGAGTCTATACAGAGTGTTATGAATACACACACCACTCCGAAAACCCAAGTGTTTGTCGAACCTCACAGTAACTTTTATTAAAGAAACACTCGAGAAAATCCAATAGAAGGATTTTACAATTACCATCAATTGATGTCTAACTATACTGGTATTATTGGTATGCACTCTACTCAATACTAAATCTTTTTCACACAATTGACAGTACAAAGGCGTGTCTTACAAAAAGTCATTAGAGGTTCTATACTGAAGTTTGTGCAACTAAACATTGACACAGAGAATATACTTAGAGAGCGGTCAAATCCAAGTAATTCCTTCAATATATGATCGAGGTTCGTTTAATCTATGTACTCGGTCATATCTCAAGCTATCAAAACAGATGAAATAATAATATGGTGGTCAATTTAAAAGATATAATTAAGATCAATATTCGAACCAATACACAAAACCATCAATCAATAAATCTCATAAACCCATTGTATATAAATTCACCAGGAAATATGTATGTAAAAACAACAATAAAATCATAGCAATAATCAATATCATATCAATTACACAGTCTTATAATTTTGAGGCATGAACAATATATTTTTATTCAAAGGTAGAAAAATCAATCATAGTATATATATTTAATACTTATTTCAAGCTTTATCAGTATAATCTAAACTTTGTCTTTTTCAAAGTTCACAAATCTCAAATACTTAAATCAATTCTCTGGATTGAAACAATTAACATGGTAATTGTTTTTCTTCATTAAACAACCACTTTAGTAGTGAAAAGGGAAACATTCTCAATTAAATATTGATAGAAAGATTTTTCTGTGAATTGAAAAATCCACGATTAAAATGAAGTTATTTTTTGTGAATGTTCAACAGAAAACAACTACTTCCCCGGCTAAAGCCACGCTGGACATTGAACTACATCTGATAGATATTCTAAAAAGGCCCTAGTTCAAAAGAAAAAATCTGAAATTGAAAATTTGCATTTTCATTCAGATAGTTATTTGATTTTCTATTCCAGTCTTGATTAGGAACTCATAAAGATGAATGAGGCAAAGAAGAATGTTTTCCAAAAGAGAGTACTCACCAGAAGTCATTCGTAACATTGACGCAGGAGGGACATCGCATTCAGTAGGTCTTCAATACATTTTTGTCGACGAAAATCTATTTCACGCTTCCACGATCATCAGGAAGACCGGAAGAAATGGGAGACACATTTTAAGAAGCAATCTCACTTTGCAAAGATGGAAAAGTTAGAATCATTTCTTTTGGAGACACTTTGAAATTAGTATTTTCTGACATTAAAACCTGTCATGGGTATGAAAGATTGATTTGTTGAAATTATAAACAGGATGTTCATAAAATCAGATGTGGAATCATCTGCGACTGAAAGATAAACTTTAGTCACTATCTTCCATCATCAAGATAACCTCTTGTGGGATATACATGTTGAAAAGGGAAAAAATATCAATTAAATATTGATAGAAAGATTTTCTGTGAATTGAAAATCCACGATTAAAATGAAGTTATTTTTGTGAATGTCTAACAGAAAACAACTACTTCCCGGCTAAAGCCACGCTGGACATTGAACTACATCTGATAGATATTCTAAAAGGCCCTAATTCAAAGAAAAATCTGAAATTGAAAATTTGATTTTCATTCAGATAGTTATTTGATTTTCTATTCCAGTCTTGATTAGGAACTCATAAAGATGAATGAGGCAAAGAAGAATGTTTTCCAAAAGAGAGTACTCACCAGAAATCATTCGTAACATTGACGCCGGGGAAGTAGTTGTTTTCTGTTAGACATTCACAAAAAATAACTTCATTTTAATCGTGGATTTTTCAATTCACAGAAAAATCTTTCTATCAATATTTAATTGAGAATGTTTCCCTTTTCAACATGAATACCCCACAAGAGGTTATCTTGACGATGGAAGATAGTGACTAAAGTTTATCTTTCAGTCGCAGATGATTCCACATCTGATTTTATGAACATCCTGTTTATAATTTCAACAAATCAATCTTTCATACCCCATGACAGGTTTTAATGTCAGAAAATACTAATTTCAAAGTGTCTCTCCAAAAGAAATGATTCTAACATTTTCCATCTTTGCAAAGTGAGATTGCTTCTTAAAAATGTGTCTCCCATTTCTTCCGGTCTTCCTGATGATCGTGGAAGCGTGAAATAGATCTTCGTCGACAAAAATGTATTGAAGACCTACTGAAGGCGATGTCCCTCCTGCGTCAATGTTACGAATGATTTCTGGTGAGTACTCTCTATTGAAAAACATTCTTCTTTGCCTCATTCATCTTTATGAGTTCCTAATCAAGACTGGAATAGAAAATCAAATAACTATCTGAATGAAAATGCAAATTTTCAATTTCAGATTTTTCTTTGAATTAGGCCTTTTAGAATATCTATCAGATGTAGTTCAATGTCCAGCGTGGCTTTAGCTGGGAAGTAGTTGTTTTCGTTAGACATTCACAAAAAATAACTTCATTTTAATCGTGGATTTTTCAATTCACAGAAAAATCTTTCTATCAATATTTAATTGAGAATGTTTCCCTTTTCAACATGAATACCCCACAAGAGGTTATCTTGACGATGGAAGATAGTGACTAAAGTTTATCTTTCAGTCGCAGATGATTCCACATCTGATTTTATGAACATCCTGTTTATAATTTCAACAAATCAACACTTTAGTATGTTGTAGAACTTTAAAACATAATAACAAAATTTTCAATATAAATCAATGAATAGTATTAATCAATTTGATCCCATTTCTAAAACAAGCAACTATCAAATCTGATGAAATAATAAATATTCATCAAAGTAATTGAATCAACATTAATGAATTTAGAGTATGAATGAGGGAAAATGTTCATTTTATAAAGCCTGGTACCCAATAAATCAAAGAGAAAAAATATGTGGTCTCACCCTGTAATAGACACGGTGTTCACTTCACTAAAATCAATTCCGTTATTCAATCTGGAGAAATCCCGATAAGTAATTTATTATTTGATTTACTACTGGAGCTATGATGAAGTCGGATGAATTCTTCTAATTACATATCAATGTATGCGAATATTTTAGAAACTCATCGGTGTGAGTTCTATTGACTGGTGCCTTGAAACTTGGTTGCATCTGATTAACTTGAAGTAGAAAAGTCTTTATCTATTTGACTAAAACATTATCTGATCAAAATGTGCAATTTAAACTACATACTGACTTGTAATGAATACTCGAATGGAATACCGAATGGAATTGTTCCAACTCTTTATATATCCTCGTTTTACCACATATAGAGAAACTATAACCGACTATATGATGACCAATTGGCTTCGTGTTATTTTTAAATATAATTATTACATTGTCTTTGCAGCGGTATGACTTCTTAGGGTCGTTTATAAATAGAGAATCTATTTTTCTGATGAACTCATAGTTAGATACTATTTTAATGGTACATCCATGTTTGGGAACCCTTTGTTTCAACTTCAAGGCATTCCACGTGTGGTTTATAAATAAATTAGTCTCACGCATAGTTACATGAAATTATTTTTAAAATGTTTGATTTCATTGAGTTCAATATTCGTTAGGATAGAATAATTTTTACGTAATAAGAAGTTATATTTGAATACTGAATTTTAATAGGTTACAGGTGAACGTTCTAAATGAATATATTCTTTCGAATCATATTTCTTTTCCAAGCTCTATAAGCAGATCATGACATTGAAATTCTATCGCAAAACTGCATGATTCGACTGAACCGCATTGATTCTGAATTCGAAGTGATTTGTCAAACTTCAACATTCCTCGAACTGAATGATGTGAATTGCACTGGCTTGATTGACTACTCTTTATACACGACGATATCGCATTGAAATTTGACGAAGTCAGGTCCAGAAATCAACTTGTTCATCTACTTATCATTGTTATATGATGATATGATATGATGAATGCCACATGGGTGGATGCAATATTGCCCTTTATCATTATTGAAAGATATATAAACGCCTGTGTTGTGTCCGGTGAATGACTGTCGGCTTATTCGTTATATAGTTTATCAATTATCCGTATTCCGGAATCCTTTTGGATATGGCATTTTGGTTACTTCTCAATAATAATCTCAGAAATATCAGTTCCGCCTTTGTTACTTGTATTTGAATTAGTTGGATCATTCATCTATAACGGGCCGTTCGACTCACTCGTGACGCTGATATCATGTGTATTCGATTGTGTTTACAAAACTATCATATTTTCAACTATTTTACTAATACCTGGAGACTACAATAATGACGTATTTTCAACAGTTTCGAATATTCTTGTATCTTTCCTCCGCTCTTATATTGTTAACTTGAATTGATTGTGAAAATATAAGACATTTGTGTGTGAAGGAGTGGCTTTTGAAAAGAGAAGAGCTGTCACATATGAATTCGATTCGGAAGTTAAGAAACTCTTGTTCAGAAGATTTGAAAAATTATTCAAGAATGAATGATGTACGTTACCAGTAGATGATTAAGCTGGTCAAACCATACATTGAAAAAATAATACTGAAATGCCACAGGCTATTAGCGCTGAAGAAAGACTGATAGTTACTTTGGAATAATTCACTGGACCATTTTTTCTTTATGAACCCAAAAAACAACAGGACTTTATTACTACTCCAGTATAGATAGATGGTTTATTGATCTCATAGCTGTACAGCGAAGATACAAATGGGACACGTCAAATTAAAAAACAAAAAGTATAGATAAAATATTGGTTTATATATATTGGTTAAAATTTACTTTTTTTTTCTCTTATTTTTCTCTGAGATAGTATGGTTATTGAGTACCATATATTTGAAGTCAAAAAAATCTTTCAAATATTTTTTATAATTATATGGATTCAGATTTTTTACATATAGAGGAAGTGCATTGTAGAGATTCACATCAAGAGAGTTTTTGCTAGTCTTATTCAGTCTGAATTTGCTTGGCCTGGTTATTTGACAGTTCCTAGTGGGATAATCGTGAAAGTCAGAATTGTATCCGTAATCTACTCCGTTTTTATGAATTTCTAATAAAAGTCGATATAAGTAGATAGATGGTAGTGTCTTGATTTTAAGGAATTTAAAGAGTAGTCTACATGAATCAGCGTAACCAGCACCAGTGATTATTCTTATTGCTTTTTTCTGAAGAATGAATATGTCAACAGCTCTCGCACTATTTCCCCATAAAATTGTTCCGTAAGAAATTTAGGAGTGGAAGAATGCATAATGAGCTGAAAACATTGCATGCACGCTAATAATATTCTTCAGTAGGAATATATATTTGGAGAATTCATCACTAAGCTGCTCTATGTGTCACCTAGAAAAATGCCCAACAATTTGACTGAATCCCTATTGGACGAGATTGGTGAGAAAAAGAATTGTTGCTTTTCCTTGGGCCAGATTTATTTCATTCAAAAGCACTTGTCTTTCCTTACCAGAAGTGGTAAGGGTGGTGTCGTCAGCAAAAGCAATACAGCCATAAGGAGACATGTAAGTGAAGAGGTCATTGACATAAATTATGAATAAGAGAGGGCCCAAAACAGAGCCCTGTGGTACATTTTACAGGTTTAAACTCGGAAACATTATTCGAATCGAGTGCAACATATTGCTGTCTATTTGATAGATATGTTGGAAAACGAGCAAGAGATACTCCTCTTATACCATAAAATTCGAGTTTACTGACAAGTATTGAATGTGATACACAATCAAATGCCTCTGTCAGGTCACATAGTGCAGCTTCAGTGTGTTCTCTTTTCTCAAAGCTATCAATTATAGTGTCAATCAATAATAGGGGAAAAAGGGGGTTGAAATCACGGAGTCTTCCTCCACAATATATGGTATAATTTTAGGTTATATCCAAATTCAGATATACATTTCGAAGACAGCTCTCTTTATCTTCAGTGTTATAAAAAAGCTTGAAAGGTAGTGTTGTGCTCAAAACATGGTTGTGTTCTGCGCTTTGTTAAACTTTTGAACCTGCAGAATTGTTCAAATCTATTTTTATATCCACCCCCTAACTGTAACGGTGAAATTGTTACGATGATTATAAAACGAATAATGTTTTTCTCTTTACAAAAGTGGAAATACGTTTTTCTCCGTGCCTTATTATTATATGTTCACGTCAACCATGTTTTGAGCACAATGATACCTTTTAAGCTTTTTTGTAACACTGAAGATGGAGACAGCTGACATCTAAATTTGGATAAACCTAAAATCATACCATATATTATGGAGGAAGACTTCTGATTTCACACCCCTTTTTCCCCTATTCCCCGAACTCCATTCAGAGCATGGACAACTTTCATTTTATATAAATATAAATTTCTAAATCGAGACTGTCGACCAGGCCGAAAGCGGAATTCAGTCCATTTTTCACACACACATAGAGTTTTCAAACAAGTTTAAGCCAGTGTGGGCCGCATCGTACCAATTACTGCTCGTGTGTGCCTAGAAATGGATGAAGGTTTGATCGCCGGCTAGATCGACAGATTGTGGCCTGATCTAACTTAACTTGATTATTTTCCACGTGGCTTTCTCGAATATACAGATTTAGAATCACCCGAAAGGAATCGAACAGAACTGTGCAGGAATTACTCCACAACAAATACGGAATACTTTGAAAAATATCTACAGAATATTGTAGGGGAGTCGATATGGCTCTTCAGCTTCCCTGTACCTCGACATATAAGATTTTTTGTACATCACCCTTTATCTATTCAAGACTCGGGGTTCTGAGCCTCCTCGTGAAGTTTATCAGTTTCCTGGGAGCTGAGTTCCTAATGTCTGACTCTTTCATAAAACAGAGCTTCGTAGTCGCAAAGCAGATTCAGTAAAGTTATCGCAGTATCGGCACAGCTCACTCTCTGATCTATCCATTTTTTTTAAGTAATACCTCAGAGGACAATGTTCGATGAGCGGCTCCGTTACCAATTTCAAGTCTTCTCTGTCTGTTTGCTTGTCTTCGTCCTGGAACCTTATTCCACTGGGTTTCTATGGAGACACCGCATAGGGGTTCTGCGCAAGGAAATTGAGTGTTTACCCTTTCCTTGGAAAAGCTGTCTTCTTCCTCATTGCCTTTGATTCCCTTGTGATCTCGCACACACGTCAGAGGAACCTGATTATCTGTAGCCAGTTGTCTCAGGGAGAGTTTGCAGTCCCAAGTCAGTGTAGATTCAGGGTGTTCGACTTTAGAGCTTCTAGTGCTGCTTTGCTGTCCAATAAGATAAAGAATTTTGCCCCCTGAAGCCTTTTGCCAGGCATTCTTAGGCGCTGATTTCTATAGCATGGATTTCTGATTGGAAAATTGTTGGGGCTTTACCTAGGGATTTTGCAAGCCTCTAACTAGGTCCCGTTACTCCCAATCCAGCCCCTTGGATCCATCAGTATTCGCTGTGTGCACGACAATGGTGCGGCCTAGCGACCCCAACGTTTCGGGACCCGTGAATTATTCGACAGTTAGATGATAAGCCATGTTTTGATAATTTCTATCAGAATCGAGTGGAAAACTTGAAAGAAAAGTATAGCATTGTCGATATTCTTGTGCAATTCATAATATTTATCAGTTGAACTGAGGGATATTATAAGAAGAACTAGATTTGAAAGCATAAAACATATTTAATCTTTCCAAACTAAAACTGTGATAAAAGGAAATAAATTAGTTTTAGCACAATGAAATAATGAAGAACTGTGGGGTGTTAATGTCACTGCTCATATTAATTAACTTTGGCCGTTAACAAAGTCAATTAATACGAGCAGTGACATTAACACCCCACAAAACATCTTCGAAAGTGAGTAACCTAAATTATACCTTATTCAATAATTTTCTCCGCGAGCGTGTAATTGTATTTATTTAGCATTATTTTTTACTAGGAACACACCAAATTCCTCCAATCACTCGATAATTGCCCGAGAAATTCATATTTTTCATATGTCAAATATAAATATATACTGGAAATAGAAACCAACAATAAATGGTGTCTATTTACACTATTGCTCGTTCCTTTATTGGTACTGCCAGTGACTGAAATTAGGAAAAAGTTGAAGTCCAAGAGCCTGAAATATTTGTGATAATAGTTATTTGTTTTACTAGGCAGCAAAGTAGTAGATTGACTGCCGCGGCTGATAGTTCATAGTCGAGCGTAGCGAGGCTAGGAATTCAGCTAAGGCAGTCAATATACTTTGCTGCCGAGTTGAACATATATTTTTTCTGCGATTGTATTTGCAAATTATTACAATTCCCACAATCTTTTTATTTTTCCTGTAGTGATAAATTAAAACAAAATTTAATAGAAATAGCAATTGTTGGAATGGTTGGTTGCTATGGAAACGTATATGTCCATAATAATTATAGTTTGACAACTTATGATATTACTGACAGTTTTGTGGAAAAATATTGGTATATTTATATTATGGACAGTGATAGCGACTCAGAAGTACTTACTCCTCCAGAAATAAGGGAGGTGGCAAAAAATATTGAGTTAAATTTGTTGCCGGAGGAGTCTAGGATGAAATATGAAGGAAATTATAAACGATTTATGGATTATTGCATGGAGAAAAATGCGAAGACTTTTTCGGAGAATGTATTACTTGCTTATTTTGCTGGATTATCTGAAACAATGAAGAGTTAGTTCTACACTTTGGTCTGTATATTCCATGTTGAAGGCAACTATAAATGTTGAAAATGGCGTAGATATAGCAAGATATTTGAAGTTGCGGGCATATTTAAAACGGGCATCCGAAGGTTACAAGGCAAAGAAGTCCCGAGTTTTCGAAAAACAAGATATAACAAACTTTATACTGGATGCTCCAGATGATGAATATTAATTAGCAAAAGTAAGTTTTAAATGAGATATTTATACGATAAAGTGAAAATACTTATAATCCATTCTTTTAGGTTGTATTGATTTTTGGAATTGCGGGTGCATGTCGCTGCGATGAACTATTGAATTTAAAGTAAGAAAATATTGAAGATATGAACAATAAACTACTGGTATCCCTATTGAACACGAAGACGAAGAATTCGAGGTCTTTCGTAATAATGGAATATTTAGATGTTGTTAGAAAATATATAGCTCTTCGGCCTGCTGAATTAAAAGACAGAAGACTTTTTTTTAATACGTAAAAGGTAAATCCGTGAAGCAATTCATTGGTATCCATAAATTTGGTGAAATACCTCAAGAAATAGCTATCTATCCAAAGTTGCCGAATGCTGAAGAATATACGGGACACTGCCTCCGTAGAAGTTCTGCCACTTTACTTGTAAATTCAGGAGGTGACATAACAATGTTGAAAAGACATGGTGGGTCGAAATCCTCAACTATAGCAGAAGGGTACATTGAGGATTCAATGGCAAGTAAAACCAGTGAAAAAGTTTTAACAAATGTAGGAACTACTTATGAGGCGAATCAAACTGGTAATATAGTGAATGTAAAGAGAACGATATCTGAGGAAAGAAAAGGTGGCCTATTTATTCAAAATTGTAGTAATTTTACTATCAATGTTAATAACAACAAACACAAACAAATATGTTTTTTAAATTCTTGTTGAGAATATTATGTAATAATTTTTTTTGTCAAGAAATGTCAAATGTTTTATTCCCTTTGGGAATAATTATTTTGGTGCCTAGGCAGGAAAGTCCTTACTTCGCTGCCTAGGCAGAAAAAGTAATACTTTGCTGATTGATATGTGTCTGCAAAATTAATATCTGCTGTCAATTGGAAAAAAAATACTTTAACTCACTGGCCCTACTCATTTCTTCACATTCATAAACACATCATAAACATTATAATGACTATGATTTGTTTCGGTTGAAATCTATTATAGATCATCAGTTGCATGATATGTCATCATTATTTGAATATTCGAATGGAATTCTGTGAAACCTATCATTATTTCTCTAAAACAATTGATTATTTCCATCATTCCCGCAAAGCTACCATAAATCATTCGTTCGCGTCGCTTGAAGGGTACTGAACTGATAGTATAACAGATGAATTTATAAGAGAGGAATCAACGTGTACCACTGTTATCTTTCCATTTTATGGGATTGGGTTTTTGAATTCCATGAAAATATAGGAAAAATCAAGTAGTATTTTTGAAATGATGCAGTTTGATCTTTTCGTCAATAAATTTTACATTGACGCTGATTGGATTAATACAGGAGTCAACAAAATATTTGAATATCCATTAATTTTTGTTTTCTATTTTTTTATTTTCAATTTTATTTTTTCATATGTTGAGTGGAAGAAAGCACTTGTCTGATCCCTCTGGGTCTGACAAAAGCTAACTCTGCCTTTTGGGAGAAATGTTTTTTTCACAGCCAATGTTTAATTTTTATAATTTCTTTTTGATATATGCATGTAAACTTCCACCAATAGGAGCGTTTATTATTATATATGTTTTTTTCACAGCCAATGTTTAATTTTTATAATTTCTTTTTGATATATGCATGTAAACTTCTACCAATAGGAGCGTTTATTATTATTATAGATGCGATTCTGAGAACAATATTTCATAAATATGAGAACTCTAATGCCTCATAAATGACTGGAGAAGATGTCGACAGACTGATCTTTATATCTTCAATAGAAAAAGGCTCTCATCAAAAAATATACAACCTCACTGTCACCCTTATAAAATAAATAATTTGTTTTATGTTTTCTCCTCAACATGTACCTGAAACGTCCTCAGTTTGTACACCCAACTAGTTTATATAATTAAGTTTGCATACTTAATTATATTATCTCAACTCGCCTTTTAAAATGTAATCACACTCTCTGTTCTTCAAAAAATTAATGTTTCTTGTTCATAATATTTACTGAATGATGATTTACCAATGAATAAATGAACTATGGAATTTTTAACTCTGACCTTAATTATGTTTACATTTTATTTTCAGGTCTGGTACATTAATTCTGAATTTTGAAAAAGAAGTGATTGCTATATTTCTAACGGGTGATATTTTTCATACTTGACACATTTCCCCCCTTTAGAAAAGCTGGCCTCCAGCTTTAAAAGAATAAAATAATTGAGGAGTGCATATATATCAACATACAAAAAAATGAACTCACGATATTATTATGCTAAAAAGAGTAAATAAAAGTAAGACTTACTTAATTATGAAAACCAAGGGAAGGAGATGTGTGCTCATGGACTGGCAGCATAAACAGGCATAATGAAAAGACACGAGTCAAAAACAATCATTCCAATTCATATTAAAAATATCGTTGAGTCATGATTTATTGCGCTGTCTATTGCAGAATCAGTGTTCTTGCCATTCAGTACTCAGGAATTGAATTGAAATCTGATACCTGGTTAATGAACGGTGATGAACTTTAAATATGCAGGAAATACTGTATTTCAATAGATGTGATACTGAATGAGGAATTACTGATACATAAATGAACTATGGAATTTAGAACTCTGGGCTTAATTTTGTTTGAATTTTATTTTCAGGTCTGGTGATTGATTCTAAATTTTGAAAAAGAAGTGATTGCTATATTTCTATCGGGTAATATTTTTCATACTTGACAATATGCGAGGTCTTTTTCGAATAACTTTTTTTTATGAATAGATTAGTTCCTTCTTCTCTCAAACTCAACAAAACTTCCTGTCTCTTGGATGACTTTTTCTTCTGAGATATATTTATCCATAAAGAATTAAATAAACTTCATTTCTCAATAAAAATGACTTACTCCTATTGAACTCAATTTCTCTTTTTCTCAACTATAGTTTCAAATGATACACAAAAATAACTTCAATGAATGAATCTATCAACAAATAAAAATATGCAAAATATATTACAGATCAAAGTTTGTTAAATCAAATAAGTCCGACAAGAAAATAAAATTCCAAAAATAAAATCAATTCTACTTTGAGAATAAAATAAAACTAACAACGTTTATATATGCATTAATATTATATATTTTTCATCATTGACATATCAAATCTGTTCTTCTCGTAGAAACCTCATATTCAATTATCACCAGTGTAACTGACATCCGCTTTTCTTCCAACTCTTATATTTCATATATTCTGCAACTAGTCTCAACTTTAGTGAAAAAATATCCTATGCATACGATTATGAATAACCTCAAGAGTGCATGAGGTTCACTCCGCAATCTAATCAGACGCTATGTACAAAATTATATTTTTCATTTTTTTTTACAAACTCAAGACGAATTCGACGTTTCTTCCATTTCTCGCCCAATTCCAATTATACTTCTCATTTCCTCCATACACATTTTCCTGTCGACACTCGGTACGAATGTTGTATTTTCACATGTCCACCGAACTGGCTTACAAAACAAAATTCTAAATCTTTATTCCCGATTGAATTACACGATCCTCGCGTTGGGTTATTGTTTCAGAGAAAAATATTTTTGACGACTTTGAGGCTTAGTGGAAGACATCCACCAGGCCCGCGCATTCCTGATGCCACCATCAGGTGTATACGTTACGGTCCCGAAAAACTGACTATTTTTCTGCTCCCAGTCTCTACGCCAAGCTGCCCAATATATTTCCGCTGAATTTTCTGACTGGTTATGAAAATGGCTTTGTCCTCATATCTCACGGTTCAAAGCTCTACTTTATGCTATATCGATACTCAAGACCACACACGAAATCGTCAACGGTTCCATGTTAATATTTCCAGACGATAATATCATACATTAAAATTGCAACATAATAGCGATATCCAACTGACGGCGTTTTCGAAATAAATATGATATTTGTTCAGTTAAAATATATGCTCTACCAAAGTTTTCTAAATACTGAAATTAATTTCGGTCTCATAATTAAATTTCAATTTATAAACCTCAAAAAAAAATTCAACAGCTTATCATGTGACAAAAAAAATCAATAATACTATAGAGGGTGTTAAATGACTATATCATCTCAGGGATATTCCTGAAAACTGACTTTATTTTTATTTGATGTGTACATTATTGTTCTCGCTACAAAAACGGGTTACTGGAATATGATAGCATTTGGTAGTCAAGAAGATAAAGCTGAAATACAAATATTAGTTAAAAAAAATTACTTTGAATTATAACAGATCCTCATCTCAGATGGAAACATCATATTTGAAACATCACCATAACTTTGAGATATCTATTCCAAAATTTTAGATACTTGAAGAAAATCCTTGACATTACCTAGTTGAGAATGGTATATTAGTCCCGCATTCAATATGCAATATTGAACTGAGGAGGAGCTCCCAATACCAATTTCAAACAACTGGAGATAATGTAGAAAATAATTCTGAAGGTAATATGGAATGAAAAAAAATATCTTCATATCTGTTCAACACAAATTCTAGGGTGACTCCTTATGAGGGAAAGTTCTCACAGAAACAAAGCCTCGTCCAGGTAATCTGTAACTGATACTGAAAAAAACTTCGACCGAAAACTATTATATTAGCTATCGGAATTTGATAAATATACAATTGCGATGAATGAATAGGTCCTGTTCATATTACCAAACAAATTAATAGATCAATACTATTTTGGTCGATTGTAATTATCCATAAAAAAACTGTTCATCAACTATAACTGATCCAATGAGTGACTGCGATCGATCGTCGATTGCCATAATCAATCTCTTTATTTATTTATCATGTATTTGCTTCGGTTATGTTTGTGGGAGTTTAATTCTCAGCTTGCTCATCGTAATGTACATGAGGAATGGTGGATATATGATATATCCTCAGAAAACAAACATCCGTACAATGAAAATTTGAAAACTATGTTTTTGCACAGAGGAAAAATGATTTTTTCAATTTCCTTTCATGAGTGTCTTCATACTTGGTATTAATTAACCTGTGGTAGAAGTCCATTGCATCTCGAAGTGGAGTGGTATTATTTTATGTAGTAGAAAAACTCGAAGTCGTCTCCACAATATAATATTAACAATCGATTAGTTAACAGATGGAGGTAGGTTGAAAACCATCGATTAGGTATACATGTTTCGAACCTCTATAGGTTCATCATCAGCGGAGAATAAAATTTCTACAATAAAAGAAGAACAAAGACTTAAATCCATAGGTAGTGTGATACAATAAGTGCTACTTACATGGAGATGAAAAAAATTATTTTATAGGTTGAAGATTTAAATTATTTCAAGTCCAGAGATCATAATTTAGATCAAATGAAAACTTGAGAATTCGCCTTTAAGGGCTGTGTCCCATTTTTAAATTTAGGGGGGCTAAATACATTAGTCAATGCAAGATAACAAGACGACATGAGGACCGTGAAAACAATGGTAGCAATGACTGGTGATTGACAGCACCCAAAGAGCCATCCATCTGGCAAACTGAATTGTCAAAACCAAACCATGGAGCGGCGACAGGAGAACTCCATGCACGGAACAAAGATGAACTAGATGTAAATCCAACCAAAGCAATTAATATACCATGCAAAGAGCTCAGATGTCACCTATCCATATTTGCAAATATATATAAATCAGTTTGGTTTTCAAAATAATAAAAACACGAATGATGCTATTATTTCATTTCTATATGACACTCAAAGCTGAATGCCGGTAATGTAGCTGCTGCAGTCTTTTGCGATCTGTCAAAGGCGTTTGACTGTGTCGACCATGAAATCTTACTGAGAAAACTCCACCAGTATGGTTGCAGAGGAACCACGTACAAATTGTTTGAATCTTACCTTTCGGGTAGGAATCAAATGGTGAGAACAACAGAACTTTCTGAAAGAAAGGAAATTAAGTCCAGAGTGCCTCAAGGATCAGTTCTCGGTCCCATTCTATCCTTGTTGTACATAAACGACCTAACCAACTTGAACATATCTGCAAAATTCACCCTATTTGCAGAGTTGAACAATTATGTATCAAAATGAAGAACAGTGCGTATGTGACAGACTAGTTATTCCAACGAACACCATGGAGTGTAACCTGTACTAAAGTAAGGAATACCACACCACAGAGCTAACCGGAATAACACCTGTCCAAACGAACAGATCTACTATGACATAGAACAATCGGTTTATCGGAGATCAAGGCAGGAAAAAGTTCTAATGAAATGTAAGGGAATTAAAAAAAATTCGACAATGGTATTTTGTTTATGAAATTCATTCAACCAAAAACAACGAATGAGAGGTCGCTCACGTCTAAGCTTATTTTTCTCTGATCAGCTGCTGATTGAACTTCTCATTGTATTTGTCAAATCAATTCACTTAGGAGTAATTCTAGCCTAGGAGAAAGGATGGGTACGGAAACTTGTCGGATTTCAAATCGTCCTTTCTATTATAAATAAAAATGACAAGAGAAAATAAGAAGCTTCTATACAAATGCACTAAAAAAGAAAACAAAATCTTTCATTGTTTGACCTAGGTTATTCTGTGAGCACCACCAGATTGCCGCGCAAGAATACCTATTTTATATTCGCGGCAAGCTTTTGAATCTACTACTCACAGAATAACCTGGATCAAACGATTGAAGACATTATTTTTCCTTTTCAGTGCATTTGTATAAAAGCTTGTTTTCATTCATTTTAATTCAATTATTTTTAGTCATTCATGAAATCCGTCATCTTATTGAGTTCTGACAAAAATTGATAATCTCCGACCCCAAAAAACCCACATACCAATTTGAATGGAATCGGGCCATAATAACAAAACACGTCGCCATCTTGGAGCCCCCATCTTGAATTCATGAATTTTGACAAAAACATCATGATGTCCGATCCCAAAAACCCCCACACCAATTTTGAATGGAATCGAGCTTTACTCACAAAAGACGTCGCCATCTTGAATTGAAAACTCCCGATCGTAATACCTTCATATTTAATATGATTGGTCGATTTGATTGATATTTTTCCCATGGTTATTGATTTCTAATTATCTAAAATTTTGGAGAATATTTTTGTTCTTGGCTAACGGGAGTAACATCTTTTTTAAAATATAGAATCGATAACTTTTTATGAAACTAGTCAATTATATTGCTGAGATCGGATTCTGCTTTCTGTTTCAGAGTTTTTAGGAATTGGAATTTTGTCCTTCCTATTTGATAATACCATCATTTTCTACGATTACCATACTACTCAACGATTTCAACTATCTGCCTTCGGTTTACCAAATAACTGTTAGGGAAGTTGAATATGTGTAGTAGTAGTAGTAGTAGTATTTTATTAATCACTAAATTACATGAATTTATAAAAGCATACAATAGAAAAAAATGGCCGATTAATATGGGTAGAAGGAAAGGTTTGTCAAACCGAGTCTTATTACTGAATTTTTATCAGCGGAAACATAGGTATTGATGATTCACTTAAGTTTTTGGAAAACTTGTCTTTGAAACATCAATATCGAAATTCTTTCCTTTGAAGATGGTCAAGATATAATATATTTTGAGATACTCGGGTAAACATTATAATGCTTATAATTCTAAATAGTATTAACGATATCAATAGTAGTGAATAACATTCTTAGTATACTACAAAAAAAGACACATTGAATATAAAATCTAAAAGTATAAAATCTCTAAACGTGTAGATAATGCAATGTAAAACATAAAAATTTGAATGTGTAAACGTGTAAAAATATTGAATGTTACAATAATAAAATACAAAATACAAACTCGTGTTAAATTAAAAGTATTCAATGTGCTAGGTGGGGATGTTAAAATGATGTGAAAATTGAGAGATTAATTCAGTAAAATTTGTCCATAGTAATGTCACAGTTCATAGCTAAAGAAGCAGTTAGCTCACTTGGCCCAAATGCATGTTCCAAGGTAACATTCACTCCAGGGAAAGAATTCAGGATGCGCAGAAGACTGTACGCGATTATCGCTCTTCGAAGTATACGAAAAATGTCAGTATTAGTAACACGCGGAATGCGCGAGGGATAAAAATCAGAGTTGCGCAGTGTACAAACGGGAACATAAAGATCAAAGTGCCGACGCCAAGTGAGCTTACTGTTTCTTTAGCTATATACTGTGGTAATGTTATATTTTCATTTTTGAGCCATTTGATCACGGAAATCTTGAATAACTTAGACAGATATTCCGTTTTTATATGATCTGGAGCAAGATTAAATAATTTGGGTCCAATATATGTACTTGATCTTTGTCCAATAGCTTTGTTCATTTTCGGTATATCTAGGCTACTCACTTTTAGTCGGGTTTCATGTCCATGTTGATGACTTTTGAACTCATTTCTGTTGTGAAATATGAATATAAATAATTGTTTAAAGTAAAGGTATCTCAAACTCATCAGTTCACAATATTGGAATATTTGTGCCGATGGGAAACGAAAATTTAAATTATAGATAATTTTGAGAAATCGTTTCTGTAGTACAATAAGCGGTCATACAGTTGTACTATAGACCCCACCCCATCCTAGATTCCCATACATTAAGAGAGACTGAACTAACGAAAAATATGTACTGCGTGAATCATTGATACTCAGTATATTTCTTTTACAAAGATAGTCTATATGTATTTTTCATTTAAGATTTTGGTCAATGTGTATTCCGAGATATTTAACTGAACTGAATTTTTTCAGAGTTATGTTCTTATTTCTGCTTGTTAAATGAATATTGATGTTTTGTGCATTGGAAAAATCATGACTGTTACTACAATATGAAATGAAACATGTTTTATCGATATTTATTGTCAGGAAACTATCATCAAGCCAATTAACTATAGTGTCAATATCGTTTCTTGTATGAGATATTACATGTTCCCAGGATGTTCCATCAATTATTAGCACTGTATCATCAGCATATGAGACCAATTTCCCAGAAATATCAATGGATAACATATCATTCAGATATAATATAAACAGGATTGGCCCTAAAACAGTACCCTGGGGAACTCCGTATTTAATTTCTAATGGGTCGCTCAGTACGCCGTCTATTTTAACCATTTGTACTCTTTCATTGAGGTAGTTTCTGATTAGATCATTTGCCAGACCTCTGATACCAAGATTATTTGATGTCGACAGTAATTTTTCATGACTAATGGTATCGAAGGCCTTGGCCAAATCGATAAATACTCCCAGGCATGGTCGTTTTCTATCTAAGTGTTCATATATTTGTGTGACTAAGTTAACTATGGCATCAGAAGTTGATCTTTCATTTTGGGAACCAAATTGGAAATCTGAAATTATATGATGTCTCTCTGTGAAAGCCATTAGCCGTTTTTTGAGGATTTTTTCGAATATTTTTGCCAGATTGGATATTATGCTTATTGGACGGTGATTGTTTACTTTGTTTTTTCCGCCCGACTGAAATACAGGTTTAACAATTGTTATTTTGAAGTTTGAAGGGCATATGCCAGTTGCAAAAATATCGTTCATCAAAATACATGAAGGTTTCGCTATATGTTCATAGAGTGTGACACGAATGCCTTAGCAAAATCCACAAATACATTCCCTTCTTCATAACATCATAAATATACACGAGGTAACAATTTCAAATTTTTTTTTTATAAACCTGCTTTTTTCATTAAATGAATAAAATATTTTTACTACATGACTTGATTAAACGTGTTCGATAGTACAGTAATAATCAGTTTTTTTCCAATTTAATGATTAAAAATGGTAGGCTTAACGGAAAGACAGCAGGTAGTAAATTACGTATCCTGATCGTCAACTAATTGGAAATAATTTTGTTTATCTCAAAATTAATTCCAATTTAACGATAGTTTATATTTTCCTGATAAAGGACTGGAAGTGGGTAATCCTTCGAGCCTTTTATTAGCTGGAATATTTATGAAAATTTGGAACAAAAAATTCACAATAACCTTTTATTTGAAGTTTTTAAATATTGGTAGAGGTATGTGGACGACATTTTAGTGTGCTTCGTGAAAACCGGAAGACAAGTGGTTTTCGACTTTATCAATTATATTCACAAAAGAAATGGAAACAGATAATTCTTCAAACTTTCTAGACCTAACTATAACAAAAATTAGTAATAAACATAACTTTTCTATTTTCCATAAACCTTCATATACCGACATCACAATACACAATACATCAATGCATCCATATTCAGTATTCCGCTTTCAGAAGAGAATTTCAATGGAGGAATAAATATAATTAAACAAATTGTTAATAATAACGATTATAGTCCAAACCTTATGCATAATATTCTTTCAAGAATACTTTATAAAAAAGCTACAATAGAGGTGTTTTCTACTCAAAACGAAAAATATAATTTCGAAATTAATACATATTTGGACCATTATAACGAAAATATTTCACCTTTTTTGCTTAAAAATAACATCAATATCGAATATTAAGCAGATAATAATTTAAGTGAATTCATTAAGAACAATAAAGACAAAACTGATCAATCTGGAGTACATAAATCAACTTGTGGCTCTTGTGCAAGTTATTACATGGGTCAAACAGGCAGATCATTCTAAAAATGATTATCAGAACATAGGAACTGTTTCGTCAATGGAAAAACAAATTCAACTTTTGCTACCCACCTCTTGACTGAAAATCTATTGCGAAGAATTACATATAAAATAGAAAGGTTATAAACACGACCTTCTAGAAAGTCTAGGAAGAACAGATCAACTCAAATAATTTTCCTTTATTGAATTTGTTCTACTGAAGATTAAACAAATAATGGATAAAATTTCCGTTCTACTTGGTCTCATTTCTTATAAATATTCAATGGATAATCATTTATATCCTCAATATTCTTGATTTGATTCATATACCTGCCACTACCTGCCTTGACTACTCAACATGATACATCGTGATTGTTGTGTTAGTATAATTTCCACTTGGAAAAGCTGTTTTATAGCAAAACACGTGACGTGGTTTTGTGAACCCAGTTGAGTGAAAATCATTCAGAGAAGTGAGGGTCTTTTGTTTACTTTAATATAGATTTTCATCAAGTATCGGCCGCCCAATTCAAAAATTATAAAGTGTTGTTGTCAGTTTAGGAAAATCCCTCATTTTGTAGTAAGAGAAGTGGCAAGAACTGTCAATGTAACGAAATCTATCGTGTCAAAATTAAGGAGAAATATCATCCGCATCTGATTGATTCGTCTCAAATGTACTATAATATGAATCAAAATATACTTTTTCTGTACACGCTCCACAAAATGCTCAGTTTGGATACTGAAAAGAGTCCGCAAAATGCCACTTTAGCGGACCTGAACTTGAAGTCGCCATGGCAACACTTTAGCGGACTGAAATTTGTTCATTCAGAAAACTTATAATTCATATCCTAAAAACATTCCAGGGGACGCAATAAACACTATAGATTATTTATAGTGACAGCACGGTTTTCTTCGAAATATTTTTTTGGAATACTTATTCATGAAAAATGAACTCTAACCACTTGCGACATTTTTGCACAACTTCCTACCGTATGGATGGTAACTGAAAATGCGAGGAAATATGTGTGGCATTTCTGTTCTGTTTATTTGGAAAACTAATACAAAAAATTGTAACACGTTCAAATAGCTTTGTTACATAAACTACTTTTTTCTAAAATCGCTCGAGAATGCCTACTTCCTTGGAGCAACTTCAGACCCCAAAATACGCTTATCTAGTGTTTGCTAAGCAAGAAACTTTCCCGGACTGAAAACAGTCCGGGAAAATCATTTACTTTGTCACTTCCCCCTCTAAATTTATCTGTTATGTTACCTGAAAAGTCAGTGATAGTGGGAATAATGAGATCTGTACACCACCGGATCTATTGGAAACGGCGAAAACAGCAACTCTGAACTTATTGCCGGAAAAATAAAAAAATCGATATTCGAAGGCATACGCAGAGTTCATGGATTGGCGGAACTTGAACCAGGCACATTCATTCTCGGAAAATGTCCTCGCTTATTTAACAAAACTCTAAGTCATCATCGTTGTTGAAGATATATCATTCCATCAAATAAATCTGAAATTCAAAATGAATGAATGAATGAAATATCTATTATTTTCATAAATAATATCTAGATGGCATTAAAACTCTGACTATCGTATAGTCGTAGAGAAAGCATAGTCTTTTATGCATGACCGGGCGTAAAGTAGCACTTTAGCGCCCGTGGACCACTTTATCGCCCGGCGGGCAATAAAATCGTTGAACAGGCGCTAAAGTGAATTTCAATCTCATATCAATAGAAATATATATTCTGATGGATCATATAATCAAACCCAAAACATTATTAACAATGATATAACGAAAACAATGAACATAAATTAATTTAAAATATGAATTATAACTCAATATTGACAATACCATTAGAACAGTTTTTTATGGAAATATTTGGATTTGTTGTTTTCTGTTGTTGCAGATAGTTACTGATTTCAACTGATTCCTCATTACTAGAAGTCTGAAGAGAATGCATGTTATTATCTGGTGTTTCAGAGTAGGGAGCAATATTTTCAGATTGTCTGCAATGGCTAGTAGAAGGCTCATCATTTTCTACAATTTTCTTAGCAATCTTCAGCTTATTTGCAACTGAATTTTCATAACAAGCTTCTGCAACAGTCGTCGACTTCCACCCAGCATGTCTTTTAATGTTGATTATATCCTCGCCTGCATCTGCTAACATAGTTGCTGAGGAACGTCTGAAGCAGTGACCAGTATATTCTTTCGCATTAGAAATACCTAAGTAAGTGGCTATTCTGAATGGTATTTGACCGAATGTATTTTTTCCGATAACCTGTCTCGTACACTTGCCATTTCTATAATATTAAAAAACTGCTTTTGATCATTCTGATCTCGCAAAGAAGAATATTTTCTGTAAATATCCAAATAACTTGGCGATTTCTGTTCTTTATCGATTACAGTAAATACTCGATCTATCTTCGTTTTGGTTTCTCGTATAGTTATGAGTAAGAATGTCTCGGAATCTTGAATGTCGTCCACTGTGATATTTGCCAATTCTTCGCGGCGACATGCTCCACAAATACCAAAAATCAATGCTACCTACAATAAATTCTCAGATTAACATACTGAACATTGAGAAAACATGAAATTAGAACCTACTTTCATAATAAGAT
The DNA here is from genome assembly GCA_018342105.1 of Gonioctena quinquepunctata. Classification (NCBI taxonomy): domain Eukaryota; kingdom Metazoa; phylum Arthropoda; class Insecta; order Coleoptera; family Chrysomelidae; genus Gonioctena; species Gonioctena quinquepunctata. The sequence continues at coordinate 392,086 of JAFIRS010000972.1, forward strand.
ACAAATCGTCTGGTGCTTCCCTCAAAAATAACTCGGTTTCTTCTCTGCTTAGAATCTTCGATTTCTTTGGTTTATAACCATCAAATTTCCGTTTCAAAAAAGCTATCAATCTTGCGTATCTACTGATATCTATATTATCATGTACATTTGAAGTAGCTTCCAGCATGGAATAATATGACCACATGGTAGAGGGCTTACAACATTTAGATTTTTCCAGAAAATAGGCAAGAAGTACAGTCTCTGTGTATTTCTTATTTTCAACATTTTTCCCGTTGCACCACCACCTCACGAATTCTTCATACACCTTGTCGTATATTTTCTTGGATTTACTTGGCAATAAACTCAATTTCGCATCCTCAGCTGCTTTACTTATTTCTGGTGGAGTACAATTCACACTTTCTTCGTCGCTTGAATCCATTTCAAAATCAGTAATAAATTATCTGTGATCACAAAAATTGATAGCAAATATGGCTACTAGCCTTTATAATCTTATTTCGAAAAATTGACTGAGTTGCCATGGTAACATTCATTCCATCACTTCTTAATTTATTCTGTTTCCGATATGATATGCATATACATCCTCACGGCAGCCTTGATGTATTTTCATCATATACTGGATATAAAGAGGTATCTATCTACATGACATCAAATATACCGGTCGTGCATAAAATTTTGTATGTATTTCGGGCGTAATTTGCTTTTATGGACCTAGACGTGTTAATAGCCCTCGTTATCGCTCGGGCTATTACTTACACGCTGCGGTCCATAAAAGCCTATTTTACGCCCTTGATACATAAATAACTATTACTCGCCTATAATGATAGCTATTATTCTCTTGGATAATTCTGAAACTCGCCTACGGCTCGTTTCGAAATTTTTATCCTCGAGAATAATAGCTATTATTATTCGCACGTTGAAGAATATACTATTTTTCAACACAATGTAGAACTACTTAAGGAGAACTACTTAAGGAGAACTTGATTCCTGCACAGTGATATTTATTTGAACTAGATGTTGCTTCTCCGTACTACGGCATACGTGTTTGAAATTATTTCAATGATACTTTTCGTAACTGGTGGCCAGCCAGATCACCGCTGCAATACTTTCTGGGGGACCACTTGAAAAGCATAGTTAATTCCAATAGTCATTCGAATTCGAAATATTCGAGACATGAATTCCGCAGTAGGTTTGACATATAACATATGATGTTATTGCCATCACTCAGAATGGGTTTGTTGATCTTTTTTTTCAGAATGCAGATGGATTTCAGTTTGAATATCAAAATCGAAAAATCTCATTTTCGTGAATCATTTCAGTGAGTTCATTTGATTCTTTCTTTTTATGATGTATTTGGTATAAGAGAGGCAATTGAAATAATTTGGAACGTCAATGCAGCACATATTTTCTAGACAGACGTTCATTTTACTTCTATAATTAAACTGAACTACTACAGATAATCGTTGAAACCATTTTTCACCAATGAATAAGTTGAACCTCCATAAACTTCGTCGGAAGATTTCCCCGAACAAATGCAAATCATTTTTTTTAACATCTGAACCGGCGTCCAACGACATGGAAAATGTCTGCTGAAAAACTCTTTATGGATCTTCTCTTCCAAGAAATAAACGGGAATAATTGAGCAATTAAATTTACGCTTCGGAGGAACTCAAAGTAAACCTTAGGAGAGTTCTTGTGTGAGAGGTCTGTAGTGGACGTAAATTAGCTTCTTCAATTACATAGATGATTGTTCCAAGTGCATCCAAAAGAAAAAATATACCTTTTTTCTCGAGAGTAACTTATTTGGGACAATTATAAGAAACAGTATTCACTGAATTGATCACTAATTATTGTTATGGCAACGATTCCAATATTCTTTGGTATTTTGCAGGATTTTCTTGTGGAATCTTTCACACACCTCTTTATTGCTGCGAATGCGTTCTCGCTGTCTTGTTGCACTCCACGAAATCCTCACGTCTCATGACTGGTTTGATGAACTGTACATATATGCATATTGAATTAGATTTTTCACAAAAATGTCAACACAAGAACTAGGTAGTCTTGCATGACTGGATCTATTAATTGTTTGGAAATTCATGTATATTCAATGGGAGCTTGTTTTTAACCACATCTCTTCAATCTCATATATTTTTGAAATTAATTGCACAACCAAAATACAAATATTGTCGAAAGTTGTTGCATGTGCATAAAGGGTGGGTCAAAAAATATAAAAATTGTATAACAGTAAAGTACTCTTATTTCAGAAAATTCAGCAAAATGTTATAGAAAAAAAAATTCAGAATTGAGAGTTATGCCTATATACCAAATCATGGCCTTCCTATTCTCCTTAAACACCTTTATAAATTTTAAAATCTCGGAAAACAGCAGTAATTATAATATGCATATTAAAAAACTCTAATTAAAACTGAAATTTTTATATTTCAAATGTTTATTGAAAAACTGTTCAAATTAATCGGCAAACTACTAAATCCTACTAAAATAATCGCGGATACCCATGGAAAAAAAAACAAATGAGGGTAAACATTATGACAGTTTGGTGTCATTAATTTTTCATTCTTGAATAATTATTGTTCGATTATTAGGTTTATTCGATTTCAAATGCCTTCTCCAAGACAGTGAACGTTAGCCTAGTAGGCAGAATTAGTTTTTATATGTGAAGATAACTATAAACCAGTGCGCGAAGTAGCAGAAATTTTCGATGAACGACATCCAGACAAACAAGTTAATTATCCAACTGCAAGCAGAGTTTTAATTAATTTCAAAGAGACAGGGTCTTTAGACTGTAAATATAAAAATTAACGCACCAAAACTGTACGTACTGAAGAAAATCAATTAGAAGTACTTCAGGCAGTTTGTGAAAACCCTAGAAGATCCACACAAAAAATTTCTGCTTTTGCGGGTGTAGAAAAAGACTCTGTTGAGAATATTCTTGAAAAATAAGTATCATGCCTGTTGCAGAAAGATTCTGATTTATCATTATTATTTATTTATTCATGAACGATCGTGGTGTAAAACAGCATTACGACTGTAGAAGGGACAGTAGCCAATAAGAAGTCACCTATCGGACAATAACAAAAACAATAGATACATATAAACGAGACGATTGCGAACGAAATATATCAAACATAAACATTTAAGCGCATAATTCGGGATCCAACGATTGTCCGACGTAAATTTAAACCGCAGTTAGGATCTTTCTTTCCGCTAGTGTCTGAATTACTGTTGTGTTCCATTTCCTATGCGTTTCATACTTTGATTTCTGTAATTGAACAATTCCTCAACGTTTGGATGGTGCTGGATTCCCATGGTTACTAGACGGATCTCACAACCGATTAATTCTATTAGCCAATGTCTACAGGACTATTCAAGTAAGTGATAATGCTGTTCGTGTTTGCTTTAACTTTACAAAATAATCGAGATAACACAGTCCATTTTAATTCTCTACAAATAACGAGTTATCGATCTGCAACAATGCCTATAAGCCAAAGTTTATTTGCTCGTTTCAAGAACGAGACTATGCATTGCGGTATGCTGCATGTGGGTTCAAAGACAAATAGAAAATCAACATGATTTCCATAGACACATTTTTTTGGGGACGAATCCACGTTCACACCAAATGACGTTGTCTCTACCCAAAATTGTAGACGAAAATACAAATTTTTTTATTACCAATAAAAACTAGTATTGCCAAAAAACAAACGTGTGGTGAGGTATTATTAATGACAAATTAATATATAGGGCCGTTTTTTTCGCCGTTTAATAGTGTTGCAACAAACAAAGTTTCTGATTCCCTGAAAAATAAAAACTATTTGCTTGAATTTGAGCAAAGTTATGCGAAATTGATTTTATTTTGATTTATGAAAATCTTTAGAATGAATAAAAATAAATAAATATGCAGAAAATTATTCATGTTTTTCAATAAAAAAACTTTGGGAGGTAATGTTTTGAAATTTAGGCATAATTTTCAATTCCAAACAATTTTTCTCAATAACATTCTACTGAATTTTCTGAAATAAGGGTACTTTACATTTTTTCAATTTTTATATTTTTCGACCCACCCTGTATGCTCTTCGACCTACAACGATTCTAATTGCACCTAATATGATCATCGCACATGCACCAACAGTATTTGTATTTTGATTGTGCAATTGATTTAAAAAAATTCCATATGTTGCACACTTAAATGACCACAATGTAAACAATTGCTTTTTCTCATCATTGGCTAGATATGGGATGGAAAGCCTTAGTTCCTGTTGATTTTCTCTCCACAATTCAACTTATCAAAATATTATTAATTATCCAATTTACAATTTCTCCTAAAGATGTGGCTCTTCTTTAAGTGTGTTCTATTTACTCTTGAAGTATTTCTCATTTGTTGCATTAATAATCTGAAGAGTTTTGGGGTCTTAACAAATTTTTTCCACTAATGAACAGACTGGTAATGAGACTTTCATTTCGAGTTTTTTCTCTTCCACTTCAGTTTCAAGGATGGGTAGTAAGAACAGTTCGTTTGGAGAATTTCGGGAGTCTGTCAGCCCTAGTTAAGATTTCTTTGTTTTGTATCATACTATTGATCCTGACGACTATAGATATATAACGCAGCAGACTGAAAATTTGAGTAATATATATATATATATATATATATATATATATATATATATATATATATATATATATATATATAGTTCTGGATACTGAACTGATTCTAAATAGCGTAAAATTACTTTTGTATGAGTTATAAAATTGAATATATTGATGAAACTGGCGAGTTTCACAAATGAACTGAACTGAACTGTGGACAAAAATATATCCAGGACTACATGAAATACCTGCGACATAACTCTCTTAGAAAAACTCATGATGGCAGCCATTAATAGCATTTTCAATAGAATGTTGAATATGAAGGTTGCTCGCAATTTGTAACTCCTGTGATGTTGCAAGATGCAGCTAGTTTCGTCCTGCAAACATTCAACTGATTCTAACAAAATCTAACCTTAACTAGCAATATGAGTAACTTTAGCGTATTTGGCGCACTGGGCAAGATTTCTCTTCAGCGCTCCTAGTTGAAATGCTTTATTTTTGATAGTTTATTCGATTGTATATAAAAATTGAGAAACATGGTAATATAATAATAAAAACAATATATTGTTACGAATCTGGGGTTCGTTCCATTTATTAAAACTAAATACTCCAATGACTGCTGTTTGTTTATTTCACTTTGAACACAACACAATACTTGCTTCACTGATCACACAAATGACATCAATGAATAAAACTGAACTCTGTCGCGTGCGATGCGCTTTGATATTCATAAAACACAGCTTCCGGAATTTTCGAGGTCATTTCCGGAACTGGCTCTCATTTTCTCGATGTATCTAGTATATACACGGAAAATCCTGACGGTTCGGTTGAAGATCTAGGTCAATTAGTCGTAAACAGCACAGTGGCGGCTCGTGATTTCCGTAACACTGCCTCCCCTCTAACTTTTATCGTCCCGATAAAAAGTCATTGGTTCACCATGACAGGACTTCAGTCTTTTGAGGTGAACAACCTTCATCCTTGTCCTGGGGCTGCGCTGGATTCTGTAAACCACGTCGTTGATCCTCTTCTTTACCTCTTACGGTCCTTCCCAGAACGGTGTAAGTTTGATAGATACACCCTTCTCCCTACTGGATTGTACAGCCAAACCTGGTCGCCTCCTTTGAATCCTCCTGATTTTCAAATCATAACGAGCTTTCATCCTGTTACTGGCCAGTATCAACCTCTTTCGAGCTGTTTCGTGGTTTTCAGCAGGCTGTGCTTCAGTGTATCAGCATAGTCGTGTACTTCCACCTCTTGGTTGCTTGGGGATCCGCGGACCAAGGGTAATCGGAGTTTCCCTTCCCAAGATAATGCTAGCCGGGTAAGCTTGGTTGAATCGTGGACGGCTGCTCTGAACGCCATCAGAAATAGTGGAAGGTGTTTGTCCCAGTCCTTTTGATGATTTTCCACTATCTTGGAAAGATGCTTTTCCATAGTTCGGTTGAATCTTTCAACCACGCCATCTGATTGGGGGTGAAGTGCCATGGCTCTGATCTTGTTGATACCCATCAGCTTTCTTGAATAACTTGAAATTCCTTCTTTGGTCGGAATGTAGCTCCAGCGATACTCCGAATTTCGAGAACTTATTGTCTTCCATTGACCTGGCTACTGTGGACGATTTCTGGTCTGGAATGGCATAGGCTTCTACCCATTTGCTGAAAGAGTATTTGTTGCCATCGTCCGTCACAGAAAAGGGTCTAGCTACATCAATGGCAATCCAATTCGAATGGTGCGCCTACGTTGTTTTTCTTTATCTCACCTCTGGACCTTGTCTTTGCACCTTTAGAGGCGCCTCACTCTGGACATCTTCTGCACCAGCTTCCTACTCTGTTCCGCCATTGAACCTAGTAGAACTTCTGCCTGATCTTGTCCAAGGTCTTATGGAATCCCAGATGTCCTTCTGATTTTCTCCCGTGAATTTCCTTCAAAACTTCAGATATTCAGATTGTGAAATTGGCGACCAACTGATTCCAATACCCGTTTGAGTAATTTATTTTCCACAACCAGGGCATTGTGCCAACATTGCCTTGGAGATGAGATATCTGTCCCAACTATCTCTCCAGGAAAGTCCGCTAGTTCTGTCTTCTTTCCAATGTAGAAAATCTCCAATGATTGGATCGGTTTTTTAGTCCCGTCTCATGTGTGCGGTAGTCCAGTTGTCCTCAGGTAACAGCCTCGTTTGTCTAGTGCCAGCAACACCTTCGCGGAAACTTCTGAAACATCTGAAACAGGTTCCTCTTATCTCTTCTGGCGATCCTGACCTCATTGGTGAGTAGGACCGTGGTGACGTCCTCCAGGATGATGACAAACGTGCTGATATGCTCACCCTGCAACTTCCAAGGAAATGTCTACTCCTACCACTTCTACCACACCTGAGGCATGTTTCTCTTGATTCTCCTGACGATCCTGTCGTCGTAGGTAAGTAGGAACGTGGTGGTGTCCTCCACATTGATGACAAACGTAGTGGTAACCTCAATCTGCAATCTCTCTGAAAATGTCCGCTCCTACCACATCTGGAGCAGTTTCCTCTCTATTAGTTTGTAGCGTTGCTATTGCTGGATTTCAGTTACTCCAATATTCTGAGCATCTGTGTTATGCTGTCGTTCAGTTTATCTTCTTGGGGTGGCACTTCGATCAATACCGCCCTAACTTTCGACATCGATGTGTTAACAGCCGCTTCTACCTACAAGGAACGAACCAGAGCATAACTGCATTTCTTGGGGTTTGTTGATCTTAGGATCTTCAGTATTTCGATATCTCTCAGTTCATCAATGAATAACTGCACCGACAACTGTTCTTTGAAATCTTCCAGAGCATCTGGGTAGGTAAGCTGAATGAGTATCTGGACGTCTGCTTCGAACTCCTGTAGACTTCCACCAGATTTCTGCACACGTGTTTTGAACTGTGCCCGATATAGCTGCTCTCGATGTCGGTTGCCGTATCTCAATCCTGAAGCAGCAACAAGATCTTCATACTTGCGGTTTGGGTCTTCCGAATCTGTAACATTGCCAAAGAAGGTCCCCTCAAAGCCACTATAAGTGCCGTTGCCTTTTCTGTATCATCCCATCCATTGGCTGTTGCTAAAGCTTCAAATTGCTTACGGTACAAGGACCGTGGCGACTGCCCATCAAAAGTCGGTGGCTTCACGGAATTGTGCGATGTGGCAATCCTGGTACGGTGGTTCTGGATGCAAATTTCTTTTCTAGTTCTTCTCGCACCGCCCATACTTCTTCCTTTGCTTCTTCTCGCACTGCGTCAACTTCTTCTTTTAGTTCTGCGATTTTTCCATCGATTTTCTAAATTATTTGTTGAGAAAATGCTTTCAGTTGTTCCCGTTCTTTGTTTTGATCTTCCAAAATTTTCTGGAAATTTTCCTGCATCTGTTTATTTTCCCCTTGTTTTTCTTTTTGTCGTCGTTTTTCCTCCTTCTGTCGACGTTCCTCTTCCTTTTGTTATTCTTTCTGTCTCTGTTCTTTATTTTCGGCAAACTGCTGCTTGATCATTTCCATCACGGCCTCCATGTCGTCGTAGGGTGTATTTCTGGTTTTCACTATTAATAGTCACAAACAATCCTCACTTCCGACACCAACTGCCCTACAATAATCACTGTTTCAAATTTTCGCTTCACACTGTACTGATCACACAATTGACATCAATGAATAAAACTGAGCTCTGTCGCTTGCGATGCGCTTTTATATTCAAAAATAGAATTTTTGAGGTCATTTCCGGAACTGGCTCTTTTTTCTCGATGTAACAATTACATCATCGGAAAATCCTAACGTTTCAGTTGAATATCTGGATCAATTAGTCGTAAACAGCACAGTGACAGCTCGTGATTTCCGTAACAACATTATTTTGGTTTCCAGAAAGTAGTATTAAAAAAGAGATTCTAAAAAAAATGAAGAAAATATCAATATTACAAATGGAAAAATAGTGAAAATAAGACAAAATATTTTGTTTGAATAATATCAATTAGCAGAAGAATACATACTCTTTCCAATTAACATATAGTGCAAGACCCCAGTGCCGGCAGACCTTCGTCATTTTAGCAAAGCAATGCTGAAGTTTTGTATATAAATAGTGTGATATGTAGTTCAGAACTCATGTGTTTTTGCTAGGTTGAAAGCTGGGCCCTTTGGCAGGTAGCTAGTACAAAAGATACATTGAAACCTTATAACCTATTTCAAAGTTTAGTAATACTTTTGACAATTAGTATTACCGAGAAGTCTATGGCGCCAGATTTGAGTTCTGGTTCTGGGAAGGGAGCGTGATTTCGAATCCCACACCTGACAGTTTTTTTTTCAATCGTCCCTTCGGAATTGAGAAGTGATTTGTTCCGAGCGCCCCAAAATTAATCAATTGGGCGTCCCAATATCTTCCGTAATCATTGGAGTAGAATTCTATAATTTTTGAGATCCCATTCACTTATTCCAGGTTACTCACTTGAAATTACCCACCCCTCATCATCGTTATTATTGCATACAGGGTGTTCCCTAACTACGGGGGTGATTCGTTAGGTCATTTGACAAAATAAAGTTTCTATGAACATATGTCCGGAGTTGCTTCGTTTCTGAGATACAGGGCGTTGAAGTATAAAAAAAGGTATTTATAAAATATCCTGAATATCCTGAAACCGATGTGGTTGAAATGTGGTACAGCTATTTGAAGTAATAGCGCAATTATTTGGCCCCAAGTAGGTCCAGGGGCGTCTCAGTGGGCACCACAGCCAACAATACTGAGAAAAAAAAACGTCCTTTTTTTCTGTAGTATTTTATTTTTTCAGATTGAACAACTGAAAATACAACTCTTTGGTCCCTTGTGTTTTATTCATATCAAGCTTCGTTTTCGAGAAAAAAATACTTTAACTTATTCTACAAATTATCCATGGACAACATAAAATACAAACCAGAAGTAAGAAATAAACAATTTCGACTTCAAAGTAAATGAGCAAAATGTCCACCGTCTGATAAAATACCCGACTGCAATCGATGTGTCATTGATTGTCTGACACGTTCAAAAATACCTGGAGTATTCCTTATGACATTGCAATTGTCACTTATTCGATTCCTCAAGTCATTTACATCTAGTATAGGGGTTTTATAAACGAGAGCCTCCAGATTACCCCATAAATAGAAATCTAGAGGATTCATATCAGGACTGCGAGCGGGCCAATGTTGAGGTCCTGCACGTCCAATCCAGCGATTAGGGTAGGTGATGTCGAGATGCTGACGAGCAAGAACACTAAAATGAGCTGGAGCTCCGTCGTGCATAAACCACATGTTGTCTCTTACAAGTACGGGTACTTCCTCCAACTAAATGGGTAAATGATTTCGCAAAAAAGCCGTGTAGGATGGACCTGATAATCTTGCTGGCAAAAAAAGGGTCCAATTAGGTAGTCACCAATAATTCCTACCCAAACGTTCAGCGTAAATCGTTGCTGAGAATGACTTTCTCTAATAATGTGGGGATTTTCGTCGGCCCAGAAATGGTTATTGTGAAAGTTCATAATAGAATGTCGTGAAAAATTTGCCGCGTCCGTAAATAAAGTTTTTGGTAAAAAATTATTATTGTGTGCCATCGTATCAATCAACCACCTGCAAAACATTAATCTTGGGTGAAAATCCCTAGGCAGTAGAGCTTGGACCCGCTGTATGTGATACATGTATAGGAGTTTTCTTTTTAGAACTTTCCAAACGGTTTTTGGACTCACTTCAAGCTGCAGTGCAATCTTCCTGGTATTATTTGAAGGATCTTCTTCTATAGCATCAAGTATAGCTTCTTCTAGTTCAGGCGTTGTTACAGTTTCTGGTCTTCCACCACTTACATTTTTATTAAAACTTCCAGTTTCACATAATCTTGCATGTAGCGTTCTAAATGTTTTAGCACACGGAATTACTCTGTTGAGATATATATCCTGGTAGATTCTCCGTGCTTCTTCCGCATTTCCATTTGCTAATCCATAAATAAAGTGCAAGTCAGCCATTTCAGCGTTAGTAAAAGTATTCATGATGGAATCACTTCTAATTGACAACTCTGACTTTTACTGATATGACAATACTATCACTGTCAGCTGGTCTCCATAGCAGGTAATCATGATTGTAGAGTGCCTTCATTTTTTTTGTTCTCGAAAACTAAGCTGAATATGAAAAAAACACAGGAGGCCAAAAAGTTGTATTTTTACCACGCTTATGAAAAACTTTTTAGAACCCACGCTTATATTCAAATGCACTGAAAAGGAGAAAATACTTTTTTTCTCAGTATTGTTGGCTGTGGTGCCCACTGAGACGCCACTGGACCTACTTAGGGCCAAATAATTGCTTTATTACTCCAAATAGCTGTACCACATTTCAACCACATCGGTTTCAGGATATTCAGAATATTTTATAAATACTTTTTTTTTATACTTCAATGCCCTGTATCTCAGAAACGAAGCAACTTCGGACATATGTTCATGGGACTTTTTTTTGTCAATTGACCTAACGAAACACCCCCTGGAGTTTCGAACCGTAGTTAGGAAACACCCTGTATAGACAAAAAAGTTTAATGTAGAAGTTGTTTGGTTGTGACTGAATTTTGATAAAATGCTATCAAAAAAAAAGTAGCTTGCAGATTTCAGAAGTTTTTTTTCCAAAACGGCATAAACTATATATCATTGAATTTTTGGAATGATCCATTTTTCCTGAATTCAAAAATATACCATATGTTACCTCTATCTTATACCGTTTTTGAGTTCTTAAACGTCGATTAACTTGGACTAGTTGTTACTGTAGATACCTATCCTTTGAAAGTTAACATTTTTGAAGTAAGCTATATTATCTTAGTGAGGAAGAAAAAGTTTGAATATATAATTGTTATATACAAAACAACATAAATAAACGTGCAGCAAAAACTGCATATAGGGTGTTGTATCCAAGTCTTCCAACACTGTCAGAAAATTCATTCAAAACTATTCACCACAAGGTGAATCATACCTTCAGTTTCGGTAGAAAAAAGCGTGTAATTCAAGAAAAGCAGGAAGAACAGCTAGATATACTGCTTCATTTCGAAAGTAAGCCTATCCATATTGATTCGCGATTAGACTTTTTTGAAACATTGTATTATTTTTTAGAAAAATCTAAATGTAGTTTAAAAAATGTAGCCCATCAATTAGGTTAGAGTTTTTCCAAAATCCAACGTACTTTGAAAAAGATCGAGTACAAACCATATAGAATATTACCGGTACAAGTTTTAACAGAGACTCATAAGAGGAAAAGGCTGGCCGACCAATAAATGATTCAAAATTTGAATGAAGATCCCGATTATTTAACTAAAATATTATGGACTGATGAGTCATCTTTCACAATAGGAAAAATCGAAGGTCGTGGGGAAAAAAGGACAACAGAAAAAGATTGGTCAAAACAAATGAAGAAAACAGGAAAAAACACTGTTAGCGTTTGGTGCGGAATTTTAAGAAATGAAATTGTTAACCTTATATTTTATGGAGTTACAGGAGTTACCTATCAAGAAATACCCATCCCAGAAGTAGAAAATATTGTTTAAAGAATTTTTCGGAAGCCCAACTTGCCAGTATGATTTGGTTGCAAGATGGGGCAACCCCCCGTTCAAGAACATTTGATTAATGTACTCCCAATATGGATAGGAAATGATAGAAGTATCAAATGGCCATCTAATAGTCCGGACTTGACCTCTATGGATTGATTTCTCTGGGGATTTATAAAAGACATTGTTAATAATAATAATAATATTCAATTCATCAAAGACACGATTCGACTTGAATTAGAGAATCTGAATGTCAATAATGAAGCAATTTCCAATGCACTCATAAATATAAAAAGACGTTATCAATTAGGCATTGACAATAATGGTGGACACATTGAACATCTTTCATGAGTTATCATGTTATTTAAATTTCCTAAATAAATCTTGGTTATCTATTTCATAAAACCGTTTTCTTCCTTACTGTGAACCATTTAGATTATTCCATTGAAGAAATGTCACTAAACAAACCCAATATATTTGTCATTTTCATAGCTTTCTCTGAAAATGTGAACTTTCATAGGATAGGTATTTACAGTAAGAACTAGTCTAACTAAGTTATTCGACGTTTAATAACTCAAAAACGGTATAAGATAGGGGTAACATATGGTATATTTTTGAAACCAAGAAAAAAAAGATCATTCCAAAAATTCAATAATATACAGGATATCCCATTCAAAAACAATATCTCCTGAAATCTGCACGCTACTCTCTTTTTGGTAGCATTTTATCAGAATTCAGTCATAAACACACAACTTCTACATTTAAGTTTTTTTTTCTATAGGCGATAATAAGGATTGGGTAATTTATAGCAAATAACCCGGTACCTAATATTTCTGCAGAATTACGAAGTTTCTCTGAGGTCTAGAGAGACTGGAAATTGGTTTTCGTGGGAAGTGTTCCAAACAATCTACTCCTGTTTTAATGATTCCAGGTGAAATAACAATTATTATCTCTAGCATTTAACTCGACGCATTTGGGAGAACCATTCCTTTTCTATTGTGTCTTCCTTGCCAATTTCTACCGCATGCTCTTGTTAATTGTCAATAGATAAGCTACCCTTTCTTCTTCCACTAGCCCAGTCAAACTAAAAGCATTGAGGGTGGAATTATTGCTAGTAATTGTTTCGATTTCGAAAAAAAGTGCTTGTTTTCAATCCACACAAAACGAACATATTATTGATATACAAAGTGATTCGTAATTCAGGGGTCGAACTGCACTGCAATATATTTCGTATACAAAATTTAACTTTCACTAGAAGTTCTTTAGTTTGATATCAAGAAGTAAGAGCAGCCATCACACCCTTTTTTTTCAAAATTTCACTCAGTTTCCGCCGACATTTAGCATTTCCTCAATGGATTTGGAACACAATCGAAATAGGCAAGAACTAACAAAACCCGACATTTACTTACCGTTAGGTACAATTCATTTTACTTTGAATCAGTTTGGACAAACATTCAAACTACTTGAATAAGCGAAGAACCAATGAAATATAATTCAATAAGTTGACTGATTCACCAGCTTTCGGTAATAATGAAGTGATAAAAAATTAGCAACATTGTTCGGGAAAAATCAAGCAATGCACAAAGCAATTCCTATACTTACAAAAGAAGAATAGATATATGATTTTGAAGATGTTAGAAAATAGAATCAATATAGGTAAATTCAGACAATTGAATGAAAGCCACAGAACTGTTTCGTGAGTTAAAATATTTTTTTTTGTACACGCTCCACAAAATGCCTACTTTGGATACAGAAAACGGTCCTCAAAATGCCACTCTAGCGGACTTGTTCTTAGAGTCGTCATTATTACTATCCTAAAACCGTTTCAGGTCACGGAATAAACTATGGATTATTTGAAATTTTGTAGTGACAGCCCAAGCTTGTTTCGAAATATCACCTTGGAATACTTATTCCATGAAAAATAAACACTAATATTTGACAAGTATTTAACAAATTTGTCATTGATAACAATCGCTTGTTGGATTTTTGCACAACTCCCTTAAACTACCGTATGCAAGGCGAGGAAATATGTGTGGCATTTCTGTTCCGTTTATATGGAAAGTTAATACAAAAAATATTGTATGCAACGCATTGTTTATGAGATTATCGAAAACAATTTTTTGATGAAAACTATGATTTTCAAGAAAAAAATAGTTCCTCACAAAATTGTATTGTTTCAAAACGAATTTTTCATATTTTTTAATGATAAAAATTAAAATTTGAAAACCAGTTTTTTAATCTTGCTCTTTCAAACAAAAAAAAATCCGGGTTTTTCTTAATAACATGTTGACATTTGAGAAGGTTATTTTTGGGTCCTTTTGAGAAAAAAACTTCATATGAAATTATCTCCTAAAAGTCTTAATTTTTTAACTACAGGCTGCATAGATTTTAAGAAAAAAATCGTTTTTTATGATAAATTTGGTATGATCCTGTATATTTTTGTGAAACGAAGTACGCATTTTCTATGTATCAGAAGGCAATTTCTGCTCTACCACATAATTTTTTATTTGTGCCAGTGGCGTTCGTGCCGGATTTGCACTGAATCAATGGAAAGAGAAATGTGATACGCCACTGCTTTTTCGAAGTAAAAATTATTTTTGAAGTCCTCATTTCTTTTTTAGCAAATCTCGTCTTTAGATTTTTTTTCGTTTCGTTTTTCCATGAAAAATTTAATCCATTCATTTGCATCTCGCTAGACAAAACAAAAATTGATTTAAGAGAATAATTTTCAAACGGTAAAGTTATAAAATTAAAGTAATTCAAATTCATTTTGGAATGCTAACACAAAATAACCCTGAACGCACAAAGAAATAAATTAAATGAGATGTTCAAAATGTGAGCCTCCTGCAAATATCCATATCTCTGCTCTTTTTCTCATGGACTCACGTACTTATTGGAAAATGCCGTGCATAAGCCATAGTCGATTTCTCACTAAAACGGGAACATCTTCCATCAAAGCTGGAGTCTTCGAGAAACTGCCAATTCAACTTCGCATGAGGAAAATAGGGTCCAATTAAATAATCACCGCATATTCCTGCCCAAACTTCAACGGAAAACTGCTCCTGGTGACGGAATTCTAAGATTGCATGTGGGTTTTCCTCAGCCCCAAAATGATTATTTTGAAAGTTTTCATTTCATCGGTGAATATAATTTTATTATCAAATAATAGATTTTCATACACTTTCTGAAGATACCATTGCAAAAGTTAGATATGGTAGGGATATAATGAAAAGTCATGGAAATTCAAATTGATCCCAAATTTACGTGTACTTAATCCGGGATCTTCCTCAATTGAATTCAAAACCGCTACCTCAATTTCTGGTGTTCTTACAGTACGTTGTACTCCTTTCGAATGATTGTCTGGTTCAAAACTTCCCTTTTCGCACAACCTTCTATGAATGTTTGAGAATGTTCGTACATCCGGAATATTTCTAATTGAAAAGCGGTCTTCATACAACCGCCTGGCTTCCAGTGCGTCACCATCCACAAGCCCATACATGTAATGCATATCTGCAAACTCATGATTCGTAAAATGGACTATGTTTTTTTTTTGAAATATTGTTAATTTTGACGTGACAACTAGACTAGTAGTTAGAGAGCCGCGATGACCCACTTACGTCTGCCGTTCGGTGAGGTGAGAGTCCATCCCTCGAAAACCACAAATTCCAAATATTTTGGAAATCGGGCAGGGCCCACTCCAGTACGAAGGGAAAATGTCTATCGACCTTTTCGACGATTTCTATATGTCTTCCGTTATGATAATTTTGTTTAGAAAGTGACTAGTAATCATCTGACAAAGCGGAAGACGATTGGTTGATTTGATCATTCTTCTCAAAAATTCGACGTCTCCTTTATGCTTAATTTTGTGTTATTTTACTATGTTGTGGTCTTTACATCGGGAAAATACGAGTGGAAGACTTTTTTAGTAAGGCCCGGCCTCAGGTTTGACCAAATAAACAAATTGAAAAATCGGAAAACAGCATTTGTGTTCAATCTTAAGCTTCCAAATTTCACATGGAGCTTCTTCAGGGACCAGAAAACCTAATTTTCGAAGGAAAGACTTTTTAGCCAACTTTTCACCTCTTCCCACCCCTTTGAATTTCCTCTATTTTCTCTGTTTATTCCGGGTAATCTTTTTCGTTTCGAAAATTTTTCTCATCAATAATTCAGTGTATAAAGTTTGATAAACCCACCTCAATGATAATAGGAATATATTTCAACCCCTATATAAGGGCTATTCGCCCCCGCCGGCTCAAATAATCTATTTGAGCGAGGAAGAGCACATAAATGACTAAATGCCACCAAATGAATTCTTTGGCGTTAGGCTCGTTAACGGTTTGTAAATAAATAAAGTCATGAACAATTCTTACCGAAAATAAATGAATAAAGTTTAAAAAAAAAGTTATCAACAAATTATCAAAAATGATTTTGGTGTCAAAAATGATTTCTCCCACATTTGATCAATTACAACACTTCTTTTGGTTACAAATTGGTTTATTTGTTGTATTGTATGTACTTTTCTCTGATATTAATCTACACTTTGAATAATCAATCAGCAATTTGTAACCAAAAAAGTGTTGTAATTGATCAAATGTGAGAGAATGAATTATACCGAAATAATTTTTGACACCAAAATAATTTTTTATAATTTGTTGGTAAAAACTGTTTATAACTTTATTTATTAATTTTTCAATAAGAATTGTTCATAACTTTATTCATTTATAAACCGTTAACGAGCCTAATGCATTCATTTGTTGGCATTTATTCATCTCCCTAAGTTCATTTATGTGCTCTTCCTCGCTCAAATAGATTATTTGAGCCGGCGGGGGCAAACAGCCCTTATATAGGGGTATGAAATGTATTCCTGTTATCATTAACTACTAGTTAAGGTGAGTTCATTCAATTTTATACAGTGAATTACCGATGAGAAAAATTTTCAATCGAAAAAGATTACCAGGAATAAACAGAGAAAATAGAGGAAATTCAAAGGGGCGGGAAGGGGTGAAAAGTTGGCCAAAAAGTATTTCCTTTGACAATTATGTTTTCTGGCCCCTGAAGAAGCTCCATGCAAAATTTGAAAGCTTAAGATTGAACCCAAGTGCAGTTTTCGATTTTTCAACTTAGCCGCTCCTGCAAGTTTTTGAATTTGTTTATTTGGTCAATCCTGAGCCGGGCCCTACTAAAAAAGTTTTCCACTCGGATTTTCTCGATGTAAATACCATAACAAACTGAAGGAACCGAAAATAAGGCATACAGGAGACGTCGAATTTTTTTGATGATCAATTTTGGGGCCCAAAATTTTTAAAAATAGGTTTCGAGTAGTGCGCCTCAACCAAATCGTCACTTTCTAAACAAAATTATTATAACGGAAGACATATCGAAATCGTCGAGAAAGTCGATGGAAATTTTCCCTTCGTACTGGAGTGGGCTCTGCCCGATTTGAAAGACATTTGGAATTTGGGGTTTTTGAGGGATGGACTTTCATCTCACCAAACCACTTTCATCTCATCGCGGTTTTAGACCCGCGGCTCTCTAACTATAGGTAGACGATTGTCAAAACTGTTCAAAATATGCTTCGTACCTACTAGATACGCTTTTAATTTTTGATAATACCCAATTTCATAGCAACGTGCAAATTAATGAATTTTATTTTTTTATGCGAAAACCGTACGTCAAACCAAAAAAAAATCAGGAGACCAGATTTATTCAGAATGAGGATTTCAAAAATACGATCTTTGAGAAAAATCAGTGGCGTATCACTTTTCTTTTTAAAATGATTCAATGCAAATTTCTCACGAACGCCAATGGCAAAAATAAAAAAAAATTGTTTTACAGTGAAAATGCTTTTTGATGCATAGGAGATGAGTACTAAGTTTCACAAAAATATCTAAGGTCACATACCAAAGTTATCATAAAAAAGTGTTTTTCTCAAAATGGACCCACGAATAACTTTATTAAATATTTCATGTTATTAAGAAACACGCTGTATAATTTTTCATATACTAAAATGTAGGACTTTTCTATTTTTCATATAATTTCATATATTCTTATGTTTTCAAACTAGTCATTTTTTCTGCCATTTATCATTGCAGTACAGATAACTCGTAAACTATCAGCAATATGACAAAAACAATACAAGTCATTTTCTTATTCCATTAAATCATAAATAAATTGGCCTTAAAAAAATGGCAATCTTAAAATCATGAGAATATTTGAAATTATATTAAAATAGAAAACAAAATCCGCAAAAAGTCATGCATTATTGTTTTTTTAGTATTTGAAAAAAATTTAGTACGAATATTCATTTGTTTATAACAAATTGTTTGATTAATAAACAAAAAAATCATAGAAATTTGTTCAAAATTTGAAAGAGCTTTGAAAATAGTGTTTTATTTATTATTCCTTAATTATAATCTTTAGCAACATAAAAAAGTTATTTAAAAAATGCGTTTTTAACAATAGCAATTTTTTTCAAGAAACGGTTTTTTCAAATCATAATTTTCATGAATAGTCAAACTCTCAAGAAAACAATGTTGATAATTCCATGAACAAATGAAACAATCGATACATAAAAAAATATTGTAGCTCTATTTGGTTTTATAATTTTTTATTCCTTTAAATTGTTAATAAAAAAGTGAAAAATAACAATTTATAAATTTACAAAGGGGATCTCTTTCAAACCTTTTGGAAAATGGATTCCAACAGTGGAAGAAATATCAGGTTTTCAATATGAAAATTACACAGGTTTTATGTTTTTATGTTAGCAATACGACAAGAACACTTCAATTAAATAGTAAATAAATTGCGCTCTATAAAAATGGCATGCTTATAAACATAAGAATATTTGAAATGTTATACAAAGTACAAAAACAAAAAAAATATAGTACGGATATACATTTTTTTTCAGAATTTTAAAGAGCACTTAAAATAATGATTACCGAAAAAAAAATATTCCTCAATATTAGCTTTCAGAAAAACAAAGAATGCCTTTTTAAACAATATAATTTTTTTAAGAAACGGTTTTTTTAAATCATAATTTTTATCAATGGTCAAATTTTCTCTTGTTTTATAATTTTTAAATCCCTTAAATTGTTATTAAAATATGAGAAATCAAAATTTACACATTTTATAAACGGAAATGTCTTCTGAACTCTTTGGAGAATCCATTCCTGAATAGAAGAAATATCAAGTCTTTAATTTTAAAATTTCCACAGGTTTCATATAAGCAAGGACACTTCAAGTCATTCATATACTCCATTGAATAATAGATAAATTGAACTTTGAAAAAATGGCAATTTTGAAAACATGATAATATTAGAAATGATATGAGAAATAGAACAAAAATTATTCAAAAAGTCCTACATTATTGTTTTTTTAGCATCTCAAAAAATATAGTAATATGTTCATTGGTTTATAACAACTTGTTTATTCAATGAAAAAATAAAAATTAATCAATTTTTTTCCCAGAATTTGAAAGAGCATTAAAAATAATGTTTTTTTTGAAAAAAATGCGTTTTAAAAGAAAATATTTATATTAAGAAACGGTGTTTTTCAATTATAGTTTTTATGAATGTTCATATTTTCAAAAAGGAATTTCTGATATAGTCATTAACAAATGAAACAATCGAAACATAAAAAATGATAGGTCCATTTGGTTTTATAATTTTTTAATCCCTTATATTGTAGATAAAAAAGTAAAAAATCAAAATTCACCAATTTTTATAAGCAAGTGTATCTTTTAAATCCTTTGGAGGATTGATTCCGAGAGTGGAAGAAATCTCAGGTACTC
Organism: Gonioctena quinquepunctata; assembly: GCA_018342105.1. Lineage (NCBI taxonomy): Eukaryota > Metazoa > Arthropoda > Insecta > Coleoptera > Chrysomelidae > Gonioctena > Gonioctena quinquepunctata. Next base: position 412,013 of record JAFIRS010000972.1, read on the forward strand.
AATCTGAAAATTACACATATTTTTATGTTTATTTACCATTTGTAAAAATTACCTAATCAACAAAAGCATAAATAATTAAAAAATTGCAATTTTTCATTGTCCTCTGAGGTATCACCTCAAATAAATTGATAGATTATACAAAAGTGAACTGTGCCGTTACTGCGAGAACTTTGCCGAAACTGCAGAACACCTGCTTTGCGACTGCCAAGCGCTGTTCTGCAGAAGGCTTGAGTTCTTCGAAGGGGTTCCACTAACGCCCTCAGACACCAGGAGCTTAGCTCCCAGGAAACTGATACGCTTCGCAAGGAGTCTCGGAATCCCGATTAGATTAAGGGTATTGCACGAAATACCTCATAGGTCGAAGTACGGAGAGGCTGGAGAGCCATATCGACCCCCCTACAATCTACAATCTCTACAATCTATGATCCGAGAATATTCATATATAGACATAACGGATTTATATGGACAGAAACGGCCAATCAAATGTGAAAAATAATTTTAACGAATAATCAATTTTTGAGGGAATTAAAAATATAGACGAAAATAGCTAGCAGATGATGATACAGAAAAAAATACATTAAGTAAAAAACATTTCGAAAGATGACATCCGACCTAATAAAAAGTGTTCTTCATGGAGTCAGAACTGGTCAGCACTTACGGAAAGTGCATTCGTGTGTAAATAGTTTTTTCAGAAAATACATACATTAAATACCACATTCATGACGCTATAATAATGTGGACGATTTCCGCAAAAGGGCAATCAATTACCTCGAAGATTCTAAAAATTAGGCTGAGTGAAAATGATTATTTCCTTGTGTTAAAGACACAAAAAAGGATCATTATCCTTCTCCGTGGGAGACAGAATTGAAACTAGTGCGGTAGGCATCATCAACGAGCAAAATATAAAAGGCAAGGAATTTATTAGTTTTTTAAACTATTATTTATTTCCTACTATTCAGTTTGGTTTATTTATAAAAGCGTGTTTTTTTATTTTTTTTTAAACTATTATTTTTATAATTTTTTTGCACATTTTTTTAGGTCATTTACAAGGTTTCCATTGAATATCTAGAGAACTGTTCCTTTAATTTGGACCATATTTTACTCACAATATTTTGAAAATGACTATCAAATACGATAGTTTTATCAATTTTGTATGTTGCATTTCTAAGATATGCATTTTTGAAGTTTACGATATTACGATATATGGGGTAACCTATCGATTTAATAAACTTTTATGGAACCTTTCGACACATTCAATTCTATTATACAACTTTTCGAAATAAATTATTTGATACTATAAACAACACAAACCACACTCAACAACAATTTGGAACTCAACAGTATAGACTAAACAAAAATCGAATTATAAATAACGACTTCTAACATAAAAAGTCAATTAATATTATGGAAATTATAATATTACAAATCGAAATTGAAACTAATTAGTTATAAACAATATAATCAACAATTTACATAATGGAACTCTTAAAAAACAAACAATAACCAAAACTCAAATTCAAATAAAATTATGTATATTGCTATTGATTGGTCTATTTGCGCAATCTAAAACATTTCTCAATAATGTATGGCTATGGTACTTTATTGTTTCTATTCGAAATTGATATGCGTAATCCTGAACCCGGACTATTACGCTGCCGCATAGCGTCCAGATTAAGTAATGCTATGAAGTATCAACTGTGGATATCCTTTAGGACTATTCCTGATGCACCTGCAAATAAACGTATTCAAGGCTACTACTGTACCTGCAAAAGTGGAGCAAGAACAGTAGGATGCTCATATTTGCAGCGTACTTTGGTACCTAGGATAAGCACGTCATCAATAAACAATATAGTACCCTAGCCATGAACTATTAAACAATGTTTCAGATTGCGCAAAGTGACCGATAAATACAAAATCAATAATATTTTTTGAATATAGGTGTTGTTTATTGTTTGTTTTTTGAGAGTTCAATTATGTAAATTGTTGTTTATGTTGTTTATAACTAATTAGTTTCCATTTCGATTTAGAGTTCACTACTACAATACACTATAAGATTTTCACTACTTAAGGGTTTACTAAAGCACGACGCGTGTTTCGCTATACAATAGCTTCATCAGGTTCATTTCAATTTGTAATATTATAATTTCCATAATATTAATTGACTTTTGATGTTAGAAGTCATTATTTATTATTCGATTTTTTTTTAGTCTAAACTGTTGAAATCCAAATTGTTGTTGAGTGTGGTTTGTGTTGTTTATAGTATCAAATAATTGATTTCGGAAATGTTTATAATAGAATTGAATGTGTCGAAAGGTTCCATGAAATTTTGTTAAATCGATAGGTTACCCCATATATCGTAATACCGTAAACTTCAAAAATGCATATCTTAGAAACACAATTTACAAAGTTGATAAAACTATCGGATATGATAGTCAACATTTTCAAAATATTGTGAGTGAAAAAAAAATGTAACGCACCCTTTATCTAAACGAAAGGTATTATTGAACAATTGAGTTCATCAGAATTTTACCCCATCGTTTATTCAATGGGCAGTAGCAATTAGTTTCTTTTTTTGTGATCTATCAATTGTTTTCAGTATAGGGGTATACTCGAAAATTAAAAAAAATATTTCAAACAGAGAGAGTCATCAAGAAACAAAACAAGTTTTTTCACCTATAATAGACTGAAACAATGATATCTTAACAAAATATAACTTGTTGGTTTTGAAATGGTGCTGGAAAAAAAATCAGGAAAAACGATTTTTTTGACTATGCTCCGTATACACCCTAATGTACTATCATCAATAAGATTATAATTGAACATGTTTATGAGTTCCGATCAATACATTTCCATCCTTACTTTGTGTTATTTCGACTAAAAAAGAGCTTTTCTCTTTGTCAATTTTACCCCAATACGACGTTTTTACGAAATTTGGCCGCTTATATCTCAGAAACTAAACATACAAATCATTTAAACTCACACTTTTTACTAATGACCCATCCTACTATAAAATACTAAAATTTCAGCCAATTCGACCGAGAGCCAATTTCCCATATGTTTTCGTGCGGGGTTCTTTGCCGCCATAGGCTTCAGCCTACTGGTAAATCCGCCACTGACTACCCGACATAGTAATATTCGTGGAACGATGAATCATTCATTTATAAAACTAATGAACTCATTTACTAAGATGAGTGTGCTATTCGCCATTTCTTTTCGCCAATGTTATCTGACATGTTGATGATGTAAGTAAATTATACTTGCTTCGATATAATGAACATTTTGGCCATTACTCCCCGGTCTTCGTGGCTGGAATAAACAATATTAATGTCACAGGGGCGACATTCGGGTCGTAAGCGAATATTTCGTGCAATTCAAAGGGAAACTATATTTAGCCAGAATGACGACGATCATTACGTTCGGAATGAGATCTAATGGGCTTTTTAGAGACTGTATGTATTCGGAAACGAGTTGTAGATATGAAATCATTCGGCGATATCTTTTCGTAGATTGCTAGTTGACGCAATGAAGGTTATCGGGGGCGCTTTGATTCGGCATTGGGGAAACTGTTTTCCTTACCTGCGTTTCCCCAGAGCTTCGATGTCACCCTTCAGATCGTTCAAGTTTCTTAATCTCTGTCCCTCCTTCACAGTGGAATTCCGAGGCCGAACTTTAAATAATTAATGATTTTCTGCTTATAATTTCTTCATGATGTTCGTACAACTAAGAATATATTTTAGATTTTTCTCTTAATTTATCTCCTAACAAATATTTTAAAGCTTATGGTAATTTGAAATATTTTCCAACTAGGAGGTGAAAGAAAAATCAAGAAGTGGTGGGGAAATATACTGGGTGTCCCATTTGAACCCTTACGGAGACATTGACTTTTTTGGTCCACTCTGTATACAAAATGTATTTGAATTCATGTATTTCATGATAATTTGAGTCACTCTGTATATTAAATACCTGTTTTTTCTCTTTCCAACACACAGTGCGCGTCATTACCATCGAGCGCGCTATACGCAACATGAAAGGTGGCACCATCTGGCGGTGAGAAATGCTTTTTTCTATTAGTAGCAGCCATGTTTTTTTCTCTCTAATGACAGGCGACCATGATTTTCTCTCCCATGACAGACGACAATTTTTTTCCCTCCACTGACAGGTGGCCATGTTTTTTTCTCCCACTGAACGTGGCCATGTTTTTTTTCCTCCAATGACAGGACCATGTTTTTTTCCAATGACAAGTGAGGTTAGTCGCCAAATTCAAAAGCTAGTGGTTCATAGGTTAGGTTAGATCCTTGTATATTTTACGTTAGGTTAGACCCTCGTATATTGGCCACCCTCGTATATCTAAGGTAAGGTTAAATGCCGAAAATCATGTGCTAACCCAATGTAGGCCCTCGAACACGTACAATCTCAAATAATATTATTATTGAACATCAATGGGAGTAATTTTTTGTTGAATCACTTAAGTGTGCCACATATTTCTATCATGCAGTATTCTATGTGGGATGGATATTTTGATAGGAGTTGTTATAGAGTCGGATCGTCAGAAGTGCCAATAGTGACGATAAACTCAGTACGGTTTGATTTTGGTAGTTACGAAGAATTCAATTTTGATGAAAAGTTTTTCGACATTTTCCACGCGTACAGAAGACACATCATTGTAGACGTACAAATTGGACATCTGGTTTTTCATAAATAAATAATTATTGAACGTCCAGGGTCGAGTATCCAAAATATTATTGACGGAAGTGTTTTTTGACGTATACGAATGCCTATCCATTAGTTTATTATAGAACATTGTTGTGTATTGATTGTCAGTAATATTTGATGTGGATTCTTCGATGCTTCTATTAATATTCAATACAATAATAACCATTAATTCTGTGAGGATACTCATTTTTTTATTATTCTCTAGTGATATGTTTTAAGGAAGATATTTCCACTAGCGAATAATATGACGGTAAGCGAAATACAACGAACATCGGTTGGAAGTTGATTGCTCATGCAATATTTTTCATTTTACTTTTCACCTATAGCCTTGTTACGTCATATGAATGTCAGTGGAGGTTATCATTGGAATGCGTCGATGCAATATTATCGTGGCGGAGATCGATAAAAATCCAGATCGTAATTATTTGGGCCTGATTGACAGAATTTGGTGACTGGAACCATAATGAAAATAGCAATTGGATTGAAGCGGTAACGCATATATAACATATTTTTGGATTACAAATAATTACGAAACCAATAATTTTCTTTAAATTTATCGTTTGCACTTGATTTACCGGTAACCCTATATCCTATCGTCAAGATGGTTAGTTGAAAGTACTCTCTGTATCCTTACGTGAGAAAGTATAAATCATTATTGAACTGTAAAACCGAGTAGTCTTCGCCGTATTCCATAAGCGTACGAGGTTAAATCTAAAGTTGATGTCATTGGCTAGCTTATGAAAAACTAAGATAGGAATGTGCAAGTAGATATAGGACATCATAAATGAAACATATCTAGAATTTTCCGGAGAACCCAAAAATGAGATAATATACTAGGTGCCCCATTAGAAAAAACAAAAGTTTATATTATAAGTTTTTAATGCGATGTTCAATTGATTTTTTATTTACATTTACTGGCGGTTCAGAAAAAATGCTACAACTTTCCTGAATAAACCATTTTTGTAGCTCTAAAAATAAGGAGGATATATATTGGTCCAAATATAACTAATAACCCTGTGAAGTTGGTTCGAAGATATTTTGTACCAGCTTAGTGACTGTTAATATGATTAGTCCCTAACAATGGACAACGCTTAAGTATGCTCTGTAATTTCCTGTTCCAGGCACAATAAAATAATAAATTTACAATCACCTACCTGATTATCTTTTCCTTACCTCAAAAGTTTTTTTCAACGAATCATATTATGTAGATATAAATCCGTCCCTGCGATAAGAGATAACAATATGGTCGGATTTGTTTCCCAATTGGAGGGTTTTTCTAGGAAAACGAGTATAAGCTCAGTTACTTTCCGGCAGTTGTTGGAAAAGTTCGTTCTGGAAAGTGGCTAGTGTTTCTTTATTATTATTAAAAGTGCGCTTTCTAAAAATGAGAAAATAATTATTCTCAATGTGTTCAACGCTATTCGCCACCAAAACTCAACATTCCGAGTAACAAAAATAGTTTAAATGTGTTCGAATAAGACTGGAGTCGGACAATCAATAATATATCAACTTGTGCACGAGGATGAACGGAGCCCCATCAGGTCACCAAAGAGAGGTACAGGAAGAAAAGACACTGTAATAAATGAGGATGAAAACACTGGCATCAGAAGAATCATACACTCGTTTTACTTGAAGGAAGAAATACGATCCTCGAATAAAATAATGTCTGAAATGAAAACGAATGATTTCATCCCACCCATGGGTAGGAAAGTGTGGAAAACTTTGAAGGAAATTAATTTTCGTAATGAACAAATTCAAAACAGAGAATCACTTTCAATAGAGGAACACGAAATCATATGCTGGCGACGACGATATTTGAGGGCAGTTGGACACTTTCGAAGGGAAAACAGGAATATCAGTTATATGGGCGAAACTTGGTTAAGTGAAGGATATACCGTTGGTGAAATATGAAAACTTAAAAATATGAAATGCACGAGGCAAACTTGCATGGAGGAATGGTCCACTGGAATAAAAGCATTCTCGGGAAAAGGTAACAGATTAATAATTACTCACATTGGTAGCAAACATGGATTTGTCGATGGTGGCTTAATAGCCACTGGAGACAATCATGTAGACATGAACGGTGATGTTTCTGAAGAATACTTTCAGCAAATGCTAGATCTTGTTCCTCCTTGGTCTGTTATAATCATGGATAATGCCATGTACCACTCAAGAAAATCCGAAAAAATACCAACGTCTTCTCACAAAAAAAATCACATCATTCATTGACTTACTTCAAATAAGAAGCCATTTCACAAAGATATGCTAAAAAAAAAAAAATACTGGAGATTGTAAAGTTGAATATATCTATTTGTATTTGTTGTCGACGAAATCGCTTTAAAACGGTATATAACGGTACTTCACCTTCCGCCATATCACTGTGAATTGGTGTGAGCGCAAGTAGAAGGGTTTGTAGCTGAGCATAAGAGACGTTAAAAACCTCTTGCAAGAGGGAATGAAGACAGAGGATTGCGAAAAATGGAGTAAGTGCGTCGAAGATATGATTGGAATACAAGGAAGAATGTGGGAAGCTGATAACATGCTAGAAAACACTGTAGAGACCCTTATTATTTCTCTGCTACCAACGACGATATTTCATCGGACTACTCGGAATATATAGAAAAATCGAATTAAACGGTTTTCTTCACATAAAAGATTCAATATAAATTGAACCAGAAAATGGTAGATCTCAGGTGAAAAACAGCCAAAGGTCCGAAGAGCTCTGGCTGAAGCGAGACACAACATAACTAAAACCATCATCGAGTCTATAACACCTATAGGTACGCCGGAAAAAAAAAACTTTTAACTGGCAGTACCTAGTGACAGAAAGAAACACTCCGAAAAATCTCCCACCTCGATAGGTTTCTAGATAAAAGATTCCTTCTCAGTAGGAGTGGCAAGCCCAACTAGCATATAGTGAAAGATAAACGTCATGTGAAGTGGAATAAATAGAAAAATCGAATCAAACGGTTTTCTTCACATAAAAGATTCAATATAAATTGAACCAGAAAATGGTAGATCTCAGGTGAAAAACAACTACTTTCCTGGCAAATACCACGCAGAATGTTAAATGATATTCACCTGAAAATCCATGCATACCTCCATATAAATGGACATTGAATGCAAATGTTTCTTTCTGATAAGCTCGATTATGTTTAATTTATGTCGTGTTCACCTAACAATCCGCATACCGGTTTCAGGCTTTTTTGGCCCTCATCAGTACGGAGTAGTCAAAGGTCCGAAGAGCTCTGGCTGAAGCGAGACACAACATAACCAAAACCATCATCGAGTCTATAACACCTATAGGTACGCCGGAAAAGAAAACTTTTAACTGGCGGTACCTAGTGACAGAAAGAAACACTCGGAAAAATCTCCCACCTCGATAGGTTTCTAAATAGGAGATTCCTTCTCAGTGGGAGTGGCAAGCCCGACCAGCATATAGTGAAAGATAAACGCCATGTGAAGTGGAATAAATAGAAAAATCGAATTAAACGGTTTTCTTCACATAAAAGATTCAATATAAATTGAACCAGAAAATGGTAGATCTCAGGTGAAAAAACAACTACTTTCCTGGCAAATACCACGCAGAACGTTGAATGATATACACCTAAAAATCCATGCATACCTCCATATAAATGGACATTGAATGCAAATGTTTCTTTCTGATAAGCTCGATCATGTTTAATTTATGTCGTGTTCACCTAACAATCCGCATACCGGTTTCAGGCTTTTCTGGCCCTCATCAGTACGGAGTAGTCAACCAGCCAAAGGTCCGAAGAGCTCTGGCTGAAGCGAGACACAACATAACCAAAACCATCATCGAGTCTTAACACCTATAGGTACGCCGGAAAAGAAAACTTTTAACTGGCGGTACCTAGTGACAGAAAGAAACACTCCGAAAAATCTCCCACCTCGATAGGTTTCTAAATAAAAGATTCCTTCTCAGTAGGAGTGGCAAGCGTGACTAGCATATAGTGAAAGATAAACGCCATGTGAAGTGGAATAAATAGAAAAATCGAATTAAACGGTTTTCTTCACATAAAAGATTTAATATGAATTGAACCAGAAAATGGTAGATCTCAGGTGAAAAACAACTACTTTCCTGGCAAATACCACGCAGAACGTTGAATGATATTCACCTGGAAATCCATGCATACCTCCATATAAATGGACATTGAATGCAAATGTTTCTTTCTGATAAGCTCGATTATGTTTAATTTATGTCGTGTTCACCTAACAATCCGCATACCACTTTCAGGCTTTTTTGGCCCTCATCAGTACGGTGTAGTCAACCAGCCAAAGGTCCGAAGAGCTCTGGTTGAAGCGAGACACAACATAACCAAAACCATCATCGAGTCTATAACACCTATAGGTACGCCGAAAAAAAAAAACTTTTAACTGGCGGTACCTAGTGACATAAAGAAACACTCCGAAAAATCTTTCACCCCGATAGGTTTCTAAATAAAAGATTCCTTCTCAGTAGGAGTGGCAAGCCCGACAAGCATATAGTGAAAGATAAACGCCATGTGAAGTGGAATAAATAGGAAAATCGAATTAAACGGTTTTCTTCACATAAAAGATTCAATATAAATTGAACCAGAAAATGGTAGATCTCAGGTGAAAAACAACTACTTTCCTGGCAAATACCACGCAGAACGTTGAATGATATTCACCTGAAAATCCATGCATACCTCCATATAAATGGACATTGAATGCAAATGTTTCTTTCTGATAAGTTCGATTATGTTTAATTTATGTCGTGTTCACCTAACAATCTGCATACCGGTTTCAGGCTTTTTTGGCCCTCATCAGTACGGAATAGTCAACCAGCCAAAGGTCGAAGAGCTCTGGCTGAAGCGAGCACAACATAACCAAAACCATCATCGAGTCTATAACCTATAGGTACGCCGGAAAAGAAACTTTAACTGGCGGTACCAGTGACAGAAAGAAACACTCGAAAATCTCCCACCTCGATAGGTTTCTAAATAGAAGATTCCTTCTCGTAGGAGTGAAGCGACCAGCATATAGTGAAAGATAAACGCCATGTGAAGTGGAATAAATAGAAAAATCGAATTAAACGGTTTTTTTCACATAAAAGATTCAATATAAATTGAACCAGAAAATGGTAGATCTCAGGTGAAAAACAACTACTTTCCTGGCAAATACCACGCAGAACGTTGAATGATATACACCTGAAAATCCATGCATACCTCCATATAAATGGACATTGAATGCAAATGTTTCTTTCTGATAAGCTCGATCATGTTTAATTTATGTCGTGTTCACCTAACAATCCGCATACCGGTTTCAGGCTTTTGGCCTCATCAGTGGAGTAGTCACCACCAAAGGTCAAGGCTCTGGCTGAAGCGAGACAAACATAACCAAACCATCATCGAGTCTATAACCTATAGGTACGCCGGAAAAGAAACTTTAACTGGCGGTACCTAGTGACAGAAACACTCGAAAAATCTTCACCTCGATAGGTTTCTAAATAAAATTCCTTCAGTAGATGGCAAGCCCGACTAGCATATAGTGAAAGATAAACGCATGTGAAGTGGAATAAATAGAAAAATCAATTAAACGGTTTCTTCACATAAGATTTAATATAATTGAACCAGGAAATGGTAGATCTCAGGTGAAAATAACTACTTTCTGGCAAATACCACGCAGAACGTTGAATGATATTCACCTGAAAATCCATGCATACCTCCATATAAATGGACATTGATGCAAATGTTTTTTCTGATAAGCTCGATTATGTTTAATTTATGTCGTGTTCACCTAACAATCCGCATACCTTTCAGGCTTTTGGCCCTCATCAGTACGGGTAGTCAACCAGCCAAAGGTCCGAAGAGCTCTGGCTGAAGCGGACCAACATAACCAAAACCATCATCGAGTCTATAACACCTATAGGTACGCCGAAGAAAACTTTAACTGGCGGTACCTAGTGACAGAAAAAACACTCGAAAATCTCCCACCTCGATAGGTTTCTAAATAAAGATTCCTTCTCAGTAGGATGGCAAGCCCGACCAGCATATAGTGAAAGATAAACGCCATGTAAGTGGAAAAATAGAAAAATCGATAAACGGTTTTTCACATAAAAGATTCAATATAAATTGAACCAGAAATGGTAGATCTCAGGTGAAAAACAAGATTTAATATGAATTGAACCAGGAAATGGTAGATCTCAGGTGAAAGATAACTACTTTCCTGGCAAATACCACGCAGAACGTTGAATGATATTCACCTGAAAATCCATGCATACCTCCATATAAATGGACATTGAATGCAAATGTTTCTTTCTGATAAGCTCGATTATGTTTAATTTATGTCGTGTTCACCTAACAATCCGCATACCACTTTCAGGCTTTTTTGGCCCTCATCAGTACGGTGTAGTCAACCAGCCAAAGGTCCGAAGAGCTCTGGCTGAAGCGAGACACAACATAACCAAAACCATCATCGAGTCTATAACACCTATAGGTACGCCGGAAAAGAAAACTTTCAACTGGCGGTACCTAGTGACAGAAAGAAACACTCCGAACAATCTCCCACCTCGATAGGTTTCTAAATAAAAGATTCCTTCTCAGTAGGAGTGGCAAGCCCGACTAGCATATAGTGAAAGATAAACGCCATGTGAAGTGGAAAAATAGAAAAATCGAATAAACGGTTTTCTTCACATAAAAGATTCAATATAAATTGAACCAGAAAATGGTAGATCTCAGGTGAAAAACAACTACTTTCCTGGCAAATACCACGCAGAACGTTGAATGATATTCACCTGAAAATCCATGCATACCTCCATATAAATGGACATTGAATGCGAATGTTTCTTTCTGATAAGCTAATCTAATATTAGAATAATTAATATCTCAATTATCTATAATTATAATCATGTATAATTATTATTACCTATACTCATTATTCTGATAAAATAGCTGTAGTTACGCTGCTGTCACATAAATTTCATTCAGAAAACTCCTCTTTCTATTGTTATGCAAATTGAGGTGACCCTGATTTAGGACCGATTCGGGGTGTGTATGTCTTGAATAACTGAAATACGGGATTTTTGAAAACTATCATCGCAAATTTACAACCTTTGAGTTGTTCACCCTGTTTAATGGGCTGTGTCATTGCAAATTTACATTTTGTCACTCTCTCACGATAGGCAACAGAGTATACATATTCTACGGTTGCCGCTCAACCTATTAGTTTCGGGATGTTCTTCTGTTAGTATACTTTCCATTGATTCGTGTTATATATTCTGCTGAGCATAATATGTCAGTGACAAGTATAAAATTTCTAACCAAAACACTTACATGTTGGGCCAATATTAGAAATAGATCAAAACTAATAATTTTCGAATAAAAATAATAATTTTTATACATTGGCCACAATGGATATTCGCATTCATGAATATTAACTCAGATAATTTGTACTTTCACGAAATGCATCGTGCTCCTACCACTAGAAAACCCTGTATACAACACCTTTGTTTTCTTTCTTCCATGCGGCATGAGCATTTCCCAAAGGGAATGGGGATGTTCTACCGCTTATTCCAGGATTTTTGGTGCCAAGGGAACGAATGAATTAATTTTTTTTCAGTTTTTTGCAACCCATCTTGTAGCATAATTGGATAAAATTGATTAGACAGAAAAAATATACAGTGCTTCTCAAAAGTCCCCTCCCCCCCTCTTATTTTTGAACGATTATACATAAACAAGTGAAATTTGGAAACTGAATATTAAAGGTTGTAAACTTTCCTACTAGTGATGATAGATGACAAAGTCGTCAAAGATGTCGTCACAAGGCCATTGTGACCAATAATTTTAAATGGAAGCCTACGGCAAGCGACACCCCTTTTAAAAGGTATCAAAAAAACCTATTCAATGATACTGATTTTGTTTGTGTTTATGGCAGTTTTGGCAACTCGCCTTTAAAAAACGCAAAACTGTGATGAATTAAATCAGTTAATACTCAAATTCCGAATTCAAGCTACGCCTCTGGATAGTTGTCAAATAAGCTGACGTTTTTGTTAGTCTCCCTAATTCGACGTTTTTGTAATTGTCCAAGTTTTTGTACATTTAATAATTTGTGTATTGTTGATCGAACGTTTAACTGTTTGAGTAGCTTTTGGTGCTTTTAATATTTTTGTACATTTTAATAATTTGTTAAACTGTTGTGAGCCGAACGTTTAAGTGCTTCAAGAAGCTAAATGGTACGTGCTCTAGGTGATAAAGTAGCAGCAATCTTAATTCTTAGTGAAACTGGACAAAATATTCATGCAGCAGAACGCATTTTCAATGAGAGGTTTCCCGATCGCCCCGTTTCGAGGACTCATTTGAGGGAGCTTCTTCGTAAGTTTGAAACAACGGGTAGTATTAATGATGCGAAACGATCTGGCAGACCACAAATTTCTGATGAGAAAAAAATTGATATACTGGCAGAAGTAATAGTTAATCCTATTTCTTCAACAACTCACGTTGCATCTACCTGTGAAGTCAGTCGAAGTACAGTACACAGGGTGTTGAAAAATAAACGAATTTCATCCATACAAATTGAAAATGGTTCATCAACTCTCAGACGACGACCCAGACCGAAGACTAGCATTTGTGAAGATATGGAAACTGAAATGAACCAACAGCCAGACTATGTCAAAACAATTTGATTTAGTGACGAGAGTACTTTCTATCTGAATGGAAATGTAAATACACAGAATGTGAGGTATTGGAGTGACGCAAATCCTCACCTGTTTCGTGAAACACATACCCAATTTCCCCAGAAGGTGAATGTTTGGGCAGGTATCCTGGGAAACCACATCGTTGGGCCTCTTTTTTCAAATACTAATTTAACTGGTGAGGTTCATCTGGAGCTATTGCAAAACGCAATAGAACCGTTAATCCTTGAACTTTTGGAAGATAATCCAGATTAATTCCGCAATTTGGAAATAACATCCCAACAGGATGGTGCTCCTCTACACTATTACCGTGCAGTAAGACGGTATTTGGATGAGGAGTATCGTGGTAGATGGATTAGACGACGAGGTTCAACGGAATGGCCAGCTCGATCACCAGACCTCACACCTTTGGATTTTTTTCTGTAGGGGTACCTTGAATCGAAGGTTTACGCCACTGAACCTGACAATATTGACGTTTTTAAACAACGTATTGTTGCAGAATGTGAGGCTGTTTCCGCAGACACATTTGCAAAAGTACGAGAAGAGTTTAGAAATAGGATATTTTACTGTCAGGAAGTAAATGGAGGTCGCTTCGAGCAATTTCTTTGAGTAGATACTGATTTTTAAATCTGTCATTAATATCATACTGAATGGAATTTAAATTTTAATGTTTACTAATGAGCCATTAAAACTGCCATAAACCCAAACAAAATTAGTATCATTGAATATGTTTTTTCGATACCTTTTGAAAGAGGTGTCGCTTGCCGTAGGGTTCCATTTAAAATTATTGGTCACAATGGCCTTGTGACGTCATCTTTGACGATTTCGTCATCTATCATCACTAGTAGGGAAGTTTACAACCTTTAATATTCAGTTTCCAAATTCCACTTGTTTATGTATGATCGTTCCAAAAATAAGAGGGGGGAGCGGACTTTTGAGAAGCACTGTATAGAGAGAAAATAATTTCCAAAGGTGCCTTGTTGCCTGGATATCAGCAGTGTTGCTGAAAAAACAAATATAAACCTTCTAGGAAGCAGGAGTCCTTACAATAAATAAGTTTTCTTTCAAACCAATGCCATTCTGAGATAAATTGTTCCTTTCAGAATTGTTTTTATTTTTAGCTAATCAAATGATGAACTGGCATGTTATCTTTATAGTTATGTCAGTGATCATACTTTCGGAACCTGAAGTAGCAAGTCCGATTACCAAAAATAATAAAGAATTGTTGTATTAGGAACATTACATTTTTTGCAATCGATTTGGTCAAGATATTCCTAAAAATTGCTGACACCATATTATTAATATATCAAAAATTAGGAATATTCAGGCTCATTCAGGATAGTTTTTTTTATGGAAAATACTGTGCAACTTACCATTTTTGGATCGTACCCATCCATATATATTTGGAATATGTGGAATAATTTTTGGAACTTTTAATTATATCACTGTATGTGTCCTACGTTAATAGCGTTCTGACTTATGGCTCAGTAATCTGGAACCCTCTTTATAATATATATGCCCAAAAACTTGAGAGTATTCAAAATAAATTCATTGATCATGTAAACAGGAAATGCTTCCCACATATCAATGAAAGGTGCAACGTTCGAAAAGAACTAAATCTCATCTCACTCGCGCACCGAAGGAAAATTACAGATGTGAAATTCCTTTATAAAGTCGTAAATAGCAAAATTGATGCAATCGAAATAGTTTCTCAGATTCGATATGCTACACCAGTCTATAATACTCGCCAAACTCTTTTATTCTTTACCGAGCAGGCAAAAACAAACTATTTTCTAAACTCCCCTATACACAGGATAACACAGACCTACAATATATTGTCAAGTTCCTCCAGCATCGACATATCTGCAAATAGCTTCCACAAATTCCAAAACATTCTGAAAACGCACTTTTTGCAATTAGAGTACCACTGAATATCTGCCAAGTTGTATCTCAAACAATAGTTTTTCCTATAAATCTTTATCATATATATTTGTATTTCCAATATTTATTTTCTCATAATTATTTTTCTTATAGTTCTCATATCATACTAATATTTTGATTTTTTTCATTGTAATTTCTAAAACTATTTAGAGGATACATTTTTTTGGGCTAGTCCTGTTCGTATCCCACAATAAATAAATAAATAAATATCAATGATTTCGAGAAATGGAACATAAAATATCTCATTTGAAATGCATAATTATTCTGGAAGCGTGAAAAAGTACAGTGTGTGAATGGTGGGGTTGTTGAGATTGAAAATTGGGATTGGTACATAATAAGCTGTACAGATTTCTCTACTTAGAATATTTTGAATCTTGATCAACCATTCATAATCCCCGACCTCAGAAGCCCTAGATACAAGTTCCCAGTCGGATTGAACCATAAGTGACTGAACTCCACAACTCACCACTAACTTGGTTGCCTAGTTGACGATATGTCTGGATACTACGTCATTTCCGTCGATTTTGTGATTTTGCTCCTAAAAGACATTTCCAGAAAAAACGTAAAAAATGTTTCAAGCTTTTATTTAGTTTCACCTGTCCCGGTGTCTGTCATCAAATCCTGCAAGTTGAATTTGATCCACTTCTAGTTGCCCGATAAATGTGAAATTTGGCAGGTATTCATAGTTCCCGTGACAATGCATTATCGAAATTTTGTTAGAGAAAAAACAAAATGGCGGCTCTAAGAGGGCGGACGAGATTTGTGTTTATGGTCCGATTCGACTCAAAATTGATATGGGGGGGTTTTGGGGTCGAAGATAATGAATTTTCTGTCAAAATTCATAAAATAAAAATGGCGGCTCCAAGAAGGCCGACGATCTCTGTGATTATGGTCCGATTCTATTCAAAATTGATATGTGGAGGTTTTCGGGGTCGAAGATTATTAATTTTCTGTCAAAATTCATTTATTCAAAATGGCGGGTCCAAGATGGCGGATGAGTTTTGTAATTATGGTTCGATTCGATTCAAAATTGGTATGTGGGAGTTTTCGCGGTTCGAAGATTATGAAGTTCTGTCAAAATTGATAAATTCAAGATGGCGGACGAGTTTTGTAATTATGGTTCGATTCTATTCAAAATTTGTTAATGGGGGTTTTTGGGGTCGGACATCATGATTTTTTTGTCAAAATTTATTTAAAAAAATGGCGGCTCCAAGATCACGGACCATCTCTGTGATTATGGTCCGATTATAGTCAAAATTGGTATGTAGAAGTTCTCGGGGTCGGAGATGAATGAATTTATTGTCAAAATTCATGAATTTAAAGATAGCGACTCCAAGATGGTGGACAAGTTTTGTGATAATGGACCGTTTCTATTCAAAATAGGTATGTCGGGGTTTTTGGGGTCGGAGATAATGAATTTGGTCGAAGATTATTGATTTTTTGTAAGAATTCTTAAATTGAATATGGCAGCTCCAGGATGTCAGACGAGTTAATCTTCAGATGGCCTCCTTGAAGAACTAGATAGCTCAGAAGTCACAGGATGAAAACCTCATGATAACTATGCATTAACAAACATGCTTAGATCAAGGCTTACTTACTAAAAAGCACAAAATAAATTAATTATTGAAAACACGCTATTTTAAAAACAAGCTTCCATTCAAATGCGCTAAAAAGTAAATAATAATTGCTCTGGATGTGCGACATAGGTTATTCCGTGAGTTATAGATTCAAAAGCTTGTCGCTTTTTTATTAGAACTGAAACGACAAGATTTTGAATCTATAACTCACGGAATAACCTACGTCGCACATTCAAAACAATTATGTTTTACTTTTCAGCGCATTTGAATGAACGTTTTTTTTTATTAATTGTTTTTGAACTATAATTAGTTCAATGTCCACACAAAACAAAAATGTTGCAAGTGAATGTTGATCAAATTCTAGTTGTCCGATGAACGTGAAATTTGGTAGGTGATCATAATTCCGGTGACAATGCATTATACAATTTTTGTTAGGGAAAAAAACAAAACGGCGGCTTCAAGATTTTTTGTCTAAATTCACAAATTCAATATGGCGGACGAGTTTTGTGTTTATGATCCGATTCGATTCAAAATTGATATGTGGGGGTTTTCAGGGTAGGAAGAAGATCATGAATTTTCTGACAAAATCATTAAAATCAAGAAGGAGGCTCCAAGACGGGTTTTGCGAGTATAGGCCGTTTTTATTCAAAATTGGTATGTATGGTTTTTGGAGTCGGAGATTATGGATTTAGTCGGACATTATTGATTTTCTGTCAAAATTCATAAATTGAAGATGGCAGCTCCAGGATGGCGGACGAGTTGATCTTAAGATGATCTCCTCATTGAAGAACTAGATAGCTCAAAACTAACAGGGAAAAGGCCTCATAATAACGATGCTTCAACAAAAATACAGAGATTGAGGCCTACTGACTGAAAAGTACAAAATAAAATGCCCTAAAAAGTAAAAAATAATTGCCTTGGAAATGTGACGTAGGTTGTTTCGTGAGTTACAGATTCATGGGTTGTCGCTTTTGTATTAGTACTGGAAACTTTGCGCGACATGCTCTTGAATCTGTAACACACGAAATAACTCATCCAAAGCAATTAGTTTGATTCTTTGGGGAATATAAGCTTGTCTTTCTTTCCATGAAATGATAAAGGTTTTTCTGTAGAAATCTTTTGTATTCTCCGAAAAGAATAATTAA
The DNA here is from genome assembly GCA_018342105.1 of Gonioctena quinquepunctata. Taxonomy (NCBI): domain Eukaryota; kingdom Metazoa; phylum Arthropoda; class Insecta; order Coleoptera; family Chrysomelidae; genus Gonioctena; species Gonioctena quinquepunctata. Next base: position 430,063 of record JAFIRS010000972.1, read on the forward strand.
TTTTTTAACCGACGAAATCAAAAAAACTTTTTAACAAAAAATTAAACCGACGAAATACGGAACTGAAAAGTAAAAAATAAAATAAACCTTCTTAGTCTCAGTAACTAAGCTCCTAAACTAATGTAAGTAACTAATTTTGAGTCGGCGCCAAACAAACAAGCAAATGAATTAGGTAAGGCGTAAAATGATGGCATCGAGTTGCGCGGTGACATTCTGATAATTTTTGGAAGTAATTTAATGATGTTCGTTGATTGTTTGTTTGCCGACGACTCAATATTACTTACTTACATCAGTTTAGGAGCTTAGTTACTGAGATTAAGAAGGTTTATTTTATTTTTACTTTCAGTTCCGTATTTCGTCGGTTTGATTTTTGTTGAAAAGTTTTATTTTTCAATTTTTATGGCTGAAACATACTAAATATTACCTACTTGTTTTTTGATTACTTCCAAAATACTTACTTACCTACCTTACTTCAACTATTACCAGTTAAATAATATGATTATCTACTTTCACTAATTGTTGTAATATAGATTATTTTTGTTGTTCTGGTTAGTTTATTTCATTACTTTGTATATCATTCCATCCTCTCATAGAATATAATGGTTTTAACGGATGTGGAACAGAAATAATGTCAGTAGCGATCTGTCATTGTCAACTACGTATGTGTGTGCCAATGTTCAAAAGTGAAAAATTATTTATCCCCTATTTTTCCACCCGTAAGGGTCTTTAATTCCATTCAAAATCTAAATATGAAGTATACCCTATCTATTAAAAAAAGAATCATCCAAATCGAAGAACCCAGTACAAAGTTATGCCTGATAGAATCGGTTAACGGACCAGAATTCAGAGGGTAAGTGATCAATATCCTTCATGTTGCTACCCTTAGGGGTGGATTTCATCTCTTAAATTCGAATGGGACCACCTTCGAAGTACACCCTATCCACTGAAAAAATAATTATCGGAATCGGACGCCCCAGTGAAAAGTTATGCGTGATCATACATAAAAAAAATGATGAAAAAAAAATATATACGGGTCGACTAGAGAACCTCCTCCTTTTTGGTTTCGTCGGTTAAAAAGGAGGAAGTTCTCTAGTCGACGCGTATATTTTTTTTGTATGACCATGCATAACTTTTCACAGAGTAGTTCGATTTTGACGATTTATTTTTCATTTGATAGGGTTTAAGGGTTAACCCTCGAAGTTGGTTCCATTTTAATTTGAAAAAATCACCTTCAAGGGTAGAAAAATGGGGAATATTTATCGTTCACCCACTAAATTTTTACCCGTTAACTGATTCTACCACTCAATAACTTTGTACTGGGTAATCCGATTCAGACGATCCTTTTTTTATTGGATAGGTATATGGTCACATTTGAATTTGGAAAAGAACAATTTACCCCTAAGGGTAGAAAAATAGGGGATGATTGATTTTTCATCTGTGAACCGATTATGTTGAAACTTGGCACACATATGTAGTTCTGATGACACTAAAACATAATGGATATCTGGAGTCAGTTGAGTGGGTAGTAATTAGTGGAATAACTTTGTACTGGGTTTTCCTATTCAGATGATTCTTTTTTTATTGGATAGATATACTTCATAGTTGGTCATATCTGAATTTGGGAAGGAACAATTCACCCCTAAGGGTAGAAAAATAGGGGATGATTGATTTCTCATTTGTGAACCGATTATGTTGAAACTTGGCACACATATGTAGTTCTGACGACATTTAAACATAATGGATATCTGGAGTCAGTTGGGTGCATAGTAATTAGTGGATTTTGGCCACAAAAAAAATAAAAATAGAAACTTTTTAACGAAAAATGAAACCGACGAAAAAAGAAACCAAAATGCAAAAAATAAAATAAACTTTCTTAGTTTTGAGAATAACTGAGCTCCTATATCAATTTGAGAAACTGATTTTGAGTCGGCGCCAAACAAACAATCAACGGAGATCATTAAATTTCTTAAATAAAATAATCAAAACGCCGCCGTGCATCCCGCTGCCATCATTCAATTGCTAGTTTGTATGGCGCCGACTCAAAATTAGTTACTCAAATTAATTTAGGAGCTCAGTTATTATCAAAACTAAAAAGGTTCATTCAATTTTCTGCTTTTTAGTTTCTTCTTTCGTCAGTTTTATTTTTTGTTAAAAAGTTTTTATTTCTGAAAAATATGTACCTACTTTGGAAGATTTTCTCAAAAATCGCAGAAACAACCGGAGATGACTTATCTAGTTATATAGATCATGGGCAATATTTTCATCTATATTGATGATGAAATTTTTGGGGTAACAGGAACTGAAATCAGTATAATCATGTGCAATTGTTTTTGGCCGCTAGTATTTAGCTCAAGCGGAGTGTGAAGTGAGAAGAAACTTGATGATACTGCTAAAAGAAATAAAACTTCTTCGGAAGTTATCAAGTATAATAATAAAAGTTTTATTATTGCGCCTCAGTATTGCGCTATTCTACTGAATCAGGGAAATGTGGCAATTCACATACCGTAGATGGTTTTTAAATTGTAAGACCCAATTATATTGAGACAGCTACTACTGCGTTATACACTTCAACTTGATTTAAAAATATTGGTCGTCAGTTATTTTATTATTGTGGATAGCTATTGGAAATGATTATACAGTTATTGTGGTAATCTAAATGCATGCTGGTTTTTTCGAAAATTATAAGGACTATATGGACTTGCCTCACCTTTGTGAGTGGCGCCGCAATGGCGGAATCAGGCGACTGATTCCAGATGGCGCAAATTATCCGTATTTGCACCTGTGATGAATAGGGTGTTTTCAAAGGGCAACAGTTTGAATTTGTTTGTTACAAACGTGAAAACTGCAGTTGCATTGTGATTCGGCATGGATACCCTTTGAATTAAATTGAGCCCTGGTTTCGGAAATTGCCCTAGTAATGAATAAAGTGTAGAATGAGACGAGTAGTATGCAAACCGCATTTGATCTATTGACACGTGCTCTGCGAATACGTAATTCGCCTGTCATCGTAGTTTTTACATGTAATTTATTGTCAAGTTGATGAGAGTTCTATATTCGTGATGGATAAAGTGGTGGTTGCAATTGGGTTTTTACCCATTTCAAATGACATTGTTTTCGAAATTCAGTCTGTGAAAAAGGAGCCACATTGGTGCCTTCAGGTCGGGTGCGTAAGGTGCGGAAGTAAAAACAATTGATTATTCCAGCATACATGCGGAAGTGATTAGCCAAGCAGCACCGACAACATCAGTACTCTATCGAATTAGAGGTGAATGAATATTTTCACACATAATTGATAAAATTTAATTGGAACCTATATGTCTGATGTAGGGGTAAATTACACGAATGAAGAGAAATAATAAAGATATATTAATAAATATTGAATAAATATAAAAAAATATATTAAAAATATTGTTTTCTTTTATACATACATACATTTCCACATCTTTTTCATATCGTTCGTTTACTGTCAGAATTTGAAAGAATATTATATTTTGTATGTGTATTACATGAATAAAAATATGTTTCATGCATGTTTTTTAAATTATTGTAATTATCAGTATGAACAATTTAATTGTTCATATCAATGTGAAAATTGAACTTGCAAGATGTTCTCAATTGACTTTTTTCCTTTTGTAGATTAATTGTAACAGATAATTTACAAAAACTTCCTGATCTTGCAGAGCGAATGCTTGTGGCGACTGTAAACTCGTCTTCGCAGTATTTTCATACATGAACGCCCACCGAGGAACTTCCAAAATAAGTTCAGAACAAGAATGGGGCAAACCATCTGCCAGTCAACAAGCGAAGGCGATATATTCTTCCAAACGTTTGTAGCTCACGGTAGAAAAACCATGGGTTTTCGTATAACACAGCAGTGGTCACCCGACCACTTCTTTTATTTCTTCAAGTCATTGCATTCGATTCGAGATTATTTGCGACCGACTAATTGTAGGCGCGCTTTTGACACTGTGCCTCTCTTTGATAGGAAGCTTCTACCCGTCGAATCACAATACAAATTCCGTTTTGATGTTTGCGACCGAATTTTTTTAACTATTGTGTAGTAGAAACTTTCTTTTTCTTGTCATGTAATGAGCGATTTTATTATAATAACTTGTAATGCGATTATCAAGATCATAATCCAAAATTGATATGAGGAAATTCCTTCGGTCCACCATATTAAAAATTCCAATGCACCCCCCTTTAGAAGTAGTTTGTACTTGTGATAATTCTGCTGACTAGGGACATATTTTTTGTCACCATAAAAAAATTCAAATCAGTCCCCTTATAAGGGTGGTGTTTATACCTGCGATTTTTCGAGAAACTATATTGACAGTGGGTGAATATATGGGGGTAAAAGGAAAATTAAAATTTATACTTGAGAAGAACTTTTTCAAAACGCTGGAATATGATGGCTCAAAACATATCATTCGAACACCTATAGGGGAAATTCACATCTGCTACCTTGTAGTTTAAACCTGCGATTTTTCGAAAAAGTGCTGACTGTGGAAACACATATTGAGAAATAAACCTTATAATAAACAAGTCAGTCTCATGAATATTAAAATTGAAAAATAAAATAAACAGAGAATTGAATAATTTTGGCAGAATCCGCATAGAAAATAAAATATATATCAGAATCTCATCAACATTCAAAAAATATATGAATGAAATGCAACTCAAAACAAACAATAGTCAATTTCGACGACAATAGTAACATTTATGAGACTTATGCATTTTTCTTTCTATTGTGGCACAAATAATATGTTTCGTGCAATCATATTCCAGCAGTTTATTGAAATGTTTTCACTGGACACCTCTGGTCAGCAAAGTTCTTCGAAAAATCGCACTTATAAACCATCCTGGGGACTGATTTGTTTTTTTTTCAGCGTTTCAATGGAATATCTTAGCTGGAAATCCACGGTCAGCAGAGTTATTAGAAAAATCACACGTTATTAGATTGAAATCACTTATTACATGACATGAATTAGAAAGATTCTATCACACCCTGTATCTTCTAATGCAATCGCTATGGTGTTCACGTGGAATTAATCTAATATACCTGAGGTGTGGATTTATGCAACACCAATTAACAATTACCAATTAACAATTATCAAATAACAATTATTATAAGTTGAACCATCATCTTACAATGGTCGTGTTTATGCAGTAACAATTGTCAATTTACAAGTAACAACTAGAAAGTTGGCAAACTTTTAACTTCTTACGTTAATTGAAACAAATTTTTTTCTAGTGCGCAACTAGTACGCAGATGGCTGTGGAATGGTCCGTGCGATGGAAAGCTAACCTAACTTATAATGAATAAAATATTCTGGATTGTTTTTGTTGTGTGTCGTAGTGTCTTTTGGAATTTTATTTGCGTGTTTGTGAAAATATACTGTGAAAATGGAAATTGATGATGCTATTTTAATTTGAATGATCAAATGAAAATTTGGGGTTGATTTATATGGCTCCGATCTCTTACTTTTCTTCCTTGATTGTTAATTGAATGTGCATAAATTCCATCATTTTAAGTACTTGCTAATTGATAACACCAGCCGACATGATTTTCCTTGTTTAAAATATTATTAATTTTTTCTACCAATTCTGTGGTGCTGACCATGAGTCCAGACCTCATTTCATCGTATCACGTTAGATTTTTTATAAAATTAATATATTGGCAATTTTATTTGTTTTAATAAAAATAAGTTAAATTATTAAGTTCTGCTGCTCTTTTTTCGAATTGGGCGACCTTTCGTGAGAAAATCTATTAGTTGCAACAGCGAAACACCTAGTTATTAAGGCGTTACATGAGGATGAGCCGTTACAATAAATTCATACTGAAATTAGAGTGTTTATTTAAAAAAAAATTTAGTGTTTTACTTTTGATATTTATTGAATCTTATCAATGATTTGAGGCTGAACAACATTTCCAAAACAAAATGTCGTCAAGAGAGTGTCAAAATGTTCGTACAGAAACAATACAAATCTCGTAAAAAGCTTGAACCTGGAACCAAATGTTATACGACAAAACTTAATTGATACTGAAAAAAATTTGTTACCTCCGCTTCATATTGAACTGGATATGATGAAACAATTTGTCAAAGCATTAAACAAATACAGTTTTGAATACCTGAGTCAAAAATTCCCAAGATTATCTGATGCAAAAATAAAAGAAGGGGTATTCGATGGACCACAAATCAGATCTTTGATGAAAGACGGGGAACAATGAATACTACTGAATAGAAGCTTGGCTGGCATTGAAAAACGCTGTTAACGATTTCTTAGGGAATCACAAACACCCTAACTATAAAAATATCGTGGCAACTTTATTGGATAAATATAAAATTTGGGAAGCAATATGAGTATGAAACTCCACTTTCTAGATTCACATCTGGATTTTTTTTTTCTGAAAACTTTGGTGATTTTAGTGAAGAACAGGAGAAATGTTTCATCGAAACATCAAAACTATGGAAACAAGGTACCAAAGTCGATGGAAAGTGAATAGGATGGCTGATTATTGCTGGTCACTAAAACAGAATATGTGGTGAGCGAGTATAGTGATCATTTATGATATTCTGTCTCCTGCAATATCAACCGTTTAACAGTTTTTATCGAACATTTGATTATTTAAAAGTGATCCAACCCACCGTATGAGACATTGTGAAGCTATTTTTAATAGTGAAAATTACGTAAGGTAAACCGTTCTCCAGGGATATCAATATGCCCCTTACTCGTGAACAACAAACAGAGATCAAAATACTAGCTGACGAATTGGTAAAGCGAATTTGTCTAGATGATATCTTCATAAAAACGTTAGCAGTTAAGGTGTCGGCAAATATACAGACCTTGTTGAATGAAAAACTGGAAATATTCGAAACAAAACTAAGCGAGGTAAAAACTAGCTTGATGAATCTTGAACAAAAACACGGAGAGAAGATAGATAAACTATCCGAAGAGGTCAATGGACTGGAGGAAAAAAAGCAAGATGAAATTAAGGACTCCCCAAACATTATACAGATTGTCTCCGAAGTTAACGAGATAAAACATAGGGAAAACAATGTCTTGATGTTTGGTATTCCAGAAGATATTCCGGATTTACTCGACTGTGTCAAGAATTTGTGCGCTAAAGTCAGTCCAAACATTGTAAGCAGTAACATTCGAGTAATCCGGTTAGGAATTCAACAGGCCAATAAGTCTCGTCCAGTCAAAATAACCCTTGCCAGTAATGAGCAAGCTCTGTTGATGCTGAAGAACAAAAAGAAGATCAAAGAGATTAATGGGTACAAAAATATCCAAATCAAACCAGACCTAACTTTAAACCAGAGGGAATATAATCGCCAAATTTGGAGCGAACTGAATCATCTACGCAGCAACGGCGATGAAGGAGCTTACATTGCCTACAGAAACGGCATCCCCATAATAAGAAAAAAAAAAACAACCTGCTCATCCAACACGTCGCATATAGTAGTAGTAGTAAAGTTATGTCAATATATTACCAAAACTGCAATGGACTGAATTCAAAAACCCACACTTTTTTACGGAATGCTCTTGTAAGTGAACACAAAATAATTGCTATCACGGGAAGTTGGTTAAGGGATGGTGTTTTAAATTCCGAACTGTTTCCAAATGATTATGTGGTATATCGAAAGGACAGATCCTATGGTTCTCGAGGAGGTGGTGTCCTTCTTGCGATCAACTGCAACTATTATGCATCTGAACTCTGTACCATTGAGTGTCCCATTCATTCGATTGATATCATATGTGTTGAAATGTTGAATGCCTTAGAACTACCAATTTACGTTATCGTAATTTATATCCCCCCAGAAACTGAATTTGCAGAATACGATGAATTGTTCGAATTTTTAGAGAACCTGGATTACATCAATAACTCCATAATTATAGGAGATTTTAATATTCCAGAGTTACAACAGTTCTATGAAACAAATGAGACCTCTAATTTAGTTTCCAGGCTTAACTCATTCATTAGCTATTGTAATGTTACCCAAAGAAATTCCATTAAGAACGATAATGATAGAATTCTAGATTTAGTACTTTCTCCCGAAAATATAAACAGCGAGGTGCTTCTCGACTCCGACCCACTGGTTAGAGCCGATATGCACCACCCTAGCTTAGTTGTGAATTTGGAACTTGATTATGAAACTGAGAAGGTGTTCATATCGAACGCCAAACGTTATAATTTTCGTTTAATTGATAATAATAAGTTCATTCAGCTATTCAACGGAATTGATTGGGATTTCTTGGAAAACATTTCTGATGTGAATTTGGCATGTGAAAAATTCAATGTAGCTATTCATGATATAATTCATCAATGCACCCCTATCCAAGTTCTTAGAAGTCGCAAATACCCCACGTGGTTTAACAAAAATCTTATTATTAATATAAGGAAAAAACATCACTATCACAAAATGTATAGAAAGCGCAAAAATCATTTCTATCTAGATCGTTATAGACACATGCGGCGACTTATTAAACAAGACATCAATCTTGCATACTCGGAATCCATTAAAAATTCGGAAAACAATTTGACAAAAAATCCTCGTGAGTTCTGGTCTTTCTTGAATTCGAAAAAAAATTAATCGCGTATTCCTGGGCATATGTTCATAGATGACGAGAAGCTAACATCGCCTCAATCTATCGTCAATGCGTTTGCAAATCATTTCAGTAGTGTTTATGTTTCCGATACGAATTCTCTGAATATTACCACTTTCGAACATACCGGCAGCTCGAATCACACTCTGCTTATCAAGGACATTTCTGAAAACCTCATTCTTGCAGCAGCGAAGGAGTTGAAGAATAAATTGACATGCGGACCAGATAATATTCCCGTTAAACTAGTTAAATCCCACGCGAAAATCTTTTGCCGTCCTCTTCTATCGATTTATAATATTATTCTGAAAACTCAAACATTCCCTAATATCTGGAAAATATCCCGTATTTGCCCCGTCTTTAAATCTGGAAAAATTGGAGACATTCGTAACTACAGACCTATAGCGCTAATATCAGTCTTCTCCAAACTATTCGAAATTGTTCTTTTTGACCTCATCTACTCTCATGTTGGTAACTCTTTATCAGAGTTCCAACATGGTTTTATGAAATCTAGAAGCACGGTATCAAACCTATGCACTTTCACTCAGTATATCTCAAATTCACTCGACAATCGTCATCAAGTGGATGTTGTGTATACTGATTTCAGTAAAGCTTTCGACAAAGTTTCACATAACCAACTAGTACAAAAATTAGGGAATTTTGGTATACCCACTAACATCCAATTATTATTGAAGTCCTATCTCAGCGACAGGAATCTTTTCGTCGACTATGAAGGTGTGAAATCATTCAACTTTATAGCCTATTCAGGAGTACCTCAAGGATCTAACCTGGGGCCTCTTTTGTTTCTTCTTTTATTAATGATATTTGCACTTCAGTCAAGTCAAACAAACTTCTTTTCGCAGATGATATGAAAATCTTTACAGAAATCCGAGATATCGAAGATTGTCTCCGTTTACAAGACGACCTGAATCACCTTTTTGAATGGTGTACCGAAAATAAGCTACCTTTGAATGTTGAGAAATGTAAAATCATGAGTTATTCTAGAAGAGTATCTACCTTTTTATTTAATTATAGGGTTGATAATGGTAATCTACGTCGGGTGGGCGAATGTAAGGATTTGGGTCTTATATTTGACAGCAAATTAACATTTAATATGCACATTGAAAAAATCATAACCAACGCCAACAGAGCTCTGGGATTTCTTATACGTAATTGTAAAGAGTTTAGAAATATCAAAGCAATTCAATCTGTCTACTACTGTTTAGTACGTAGTAAATTGAAATACTGCAGTGCAGTTTGGAACCCAAGTCAACTCAAACATATATCAGCGTTAGAATCAGTTCAAAAAAAATTCCTCAAATTTTTGTTTTTCAAGAAATTCAATATCTATCCTGAACGGCACTGTGATTACGATTTACTTCTAAGAGAGTTTGCATTTGTTAGTTTGAGAAAACGAAGAGAAATTGCAGATATGACATTTGCATACAAATTGATCAATAATCATATAGATTCAGCGTCTCTCCTGTCTATTCTAAATTTCAATGTACCTCGTATTTCGTCAAGGTCTAACATAATTTTTCGAATCGATGTGCCAAATTCATAACATCACTTCAATAGTCCAGTATCATCTATGTGTAGAAGCCTAAATAATGTTCCGTCAGTGGATGTATTCTTTTCAAATTTGAAACAATTCAAAAAACAACTGTACTCTCTCATACCAAATTAGCCTTATGTATCTTTTTTTATTAATTTTTTTAATCCATTTCTATTCCATATTGTTTTTCTTTTTTTCTAGTTATCACTCCCACCTACTGCTCAAATTGTTATCATTATATACTCCTGTAATTGGGCTTTGGCCTGTTGGATGTATTATGTCTAAATAAATAAATAAATAAATAAAACGTGATATTCCTGATAATATTCACAAAAAAATCACACCCAGACGTAATTTTATAGAAAAGCGCAAAAGAAATCACTCTAAATGGTCCTAAGTAATGATTGTTCTTGATATATCTTCTTCATAAATGTTTGAATATACGTATTTGTAACATAATAATTGATTTTTTCCAAAAATTTTAAAATGAACGTTTTTTTCCTTTTATAGAAAAACCTGATGTGACAGAGCAAATATGGAGTTATTTCTGTGTTCAGAACACTCAAAATTAACGATATTCTACACTCAAATGAAAAAAACGTTCCAAAAATTCAAATTTGTCGGCCGGTGTAATTGTTATTTGATAATTGTTACTTGATAATTGTTAATTGGTGACCATAACATACTGAAATATCTGTGCCTAGTTCCTTTAGAGTATTTTCTGGAAATGTTCTCATAACAACTTGTCATCCACATTGCATCTTTCACCATATGCTTCAACTTCACACGGCACCGATTTCCCTCGAAAACTCGCTAATCCAACCTTTATTCTAACATTCATCTCCTGATGTCCAGATGTGGTGGAATCCGTCGAATAGACTTTCGCTCTGAATAGATTAATCGAGATTGAGTACTTACCGACGACCGTCAGATATCCCACTTGACTCTTCATCGGGTCGGTGTTGATCTGACACATATACCAGCCCTGGTCCGATTCGCGCACCTCCTTGATGTGAAGATGCCAGATGTTCTGCTCGCTGTGAGTCACCCCTATTCGATTGTTTTTCGTGATGACGTGATTGTGGATAGTGAGTATCGTTTGGGTATCCACTTTCAACCAGGCTACCTGAAAAATAAGATATTGCGCATTTCAGATGGATTTTGGTTAGGTTGATATACTCTGTCCTTTTTTCACTGGCAGCACGCATAAAAGGAACATAAACCATAGGCGTTACATTTCTTGCCAAAATGTAAGACGGAAATTCAATGATACTTATTACGACCTGTAAACACGGATTTACTTAAGAGCAAGTTATGAGAATATGGTTAAATACCTACAAAATGAATATATAATAATACTGATGCCTATTTCCCTCACCACTTGTTATTATGAAGGAACTGAGGTAAATATTTGAGCACAATTACTATAGTAAATAGTCGCGTCGAAATGAAATATTTAGGTGGACATTCCCGAGATACACTTCAACTGTACATTGGTTCCTGAGAATCGGACAGTATTATGAAAATGAGGGTTCTTAGTTAATACCTGAAAATTAAAATTTGCTTACTTCTTAGGTAAAACCAATACAATTCGAAATTGTTATTATGATGGATAACTAATGCAAAGTGGATGTACCTGCCCCATACTAGGATAATTGGTTGGTATTGAAAGCAAATATATAAAGGAATTCTTGGTTTTCCCCGTCGCCGTCGGCTAGTTTCTACAAAATACAATAGAATACTGTTTTGCTGTGGAGGGGAGTCAATCAAGCTACTACTTATTCTTGGTACGTGTGATCTTCGAGCAGTGTTTATATGAAAATGGCATCGGGTGCAAACTTTACACCAGTTGAACCCAATACATTCGTTGCATACTCTGTAAGAGAGAAAACTATAGTGCTTGATGTGCATGATGCACTTGTTTATCAACAACCCTTGAGTGCCGTTTGCCAGATAGTGTCTACATGTTCTAATACGACGGGAGTGAGAGAAAGAACAATTTACTGGTTTTCAATCGAGAAGGAAAGTGGAGTCATTAGTGCACCAAAACAAAATTCAGGAAGGAAGTCATTAGCAATCGATGACTTTGATAGGACCGCCATCCGAAGGAAAGTTCACTCTTTTTATACAAATAGAGACAAAGTTCTACAGTCAATTCAGGAAGACGACGATTCACCACAAATAGGCAGAACCAAATTATGGAAACTTTTACGCGAGATAGGCTTTTCCTGGGAAAAGCAGAATAGAAAGTCCCTCCTTATACAGTGCTTCCCAAAAGTCCGCTCCCCCACTTTTATTTTTGGAAAGATTATACATAAACAAGGGAAATTTGGAAACTGAATATTAAAGGTTGTAAACTTCCCTACTAGTGATGATAGATGACGAAATCGTCAGAGATGACGTCACAAGGCCTTTGTGACCAATAATTTCAATGGAACCCTACGGCAAGCGACACCTCTTTTAAAAGGTATCGAAAAAACCTATTCAATGATACTAATTTTGTTTGTGTTTATGGCAGTTTAAATGGCTCATTAGTAAACATTGAAATTTAAATTCCATTCAGAATGATATTAATTACAGATTTAAGAATCAGTATATACTTGAAGAAATTGCTCGAGGTGACCTCCATTTATTTCCTGACAGTGAAATATCCTATTTTCAAATTCTTCTCGTACTTTTGCAAATGTGTCTGCGGAAACAGCCTTACATTCTGCAACAATACGTTGTTTTAAAACGTCAATATTGTCAGGTTCAGTGGCGCAAACCTTCGATTTGAGGTACCCCCACAAAAAAAAATCCGAAGGTGTGAGGTCCGGTGATCGAGCTGGCCATTCCGTTGAACCTCGTCGTTCAATCCATCTACCACGATACTCCTCATCAAAATACCGTCATACTGCACCGTAATAGTGTGGAGGAGCACCATCCTGTTGGAATGTTATTTCCAAATTGCCGAATTCATCTGGATTATCTTCCAAAATTTCAAGGATTAACGGTTCTATTGCGTTTTGCAACAGCTCCAGATAAACCGCACCAGTTAAATTAGTATTTAAAAAAGAGGCCCAACGATGTGGTTTCCCAGGATACCTGCCCAAACATTCACCTTCTGGGGAAATTGGGTATGTGTTTCACGAAACAGGTGAGGATTTGCGTCACTCCAATACCTCAAATTCTGTGTATTTACATTTCCATTTAGATAGAAATTACTTTCGTCACTAGAACAAATTGTTTTGACATAGTCTGGCTGTTAGTTGATTTTAGTTTCCATATTTTCACAAAATTCTCGTCTTCGGTCTGGGTCGTCGTCTGAGAGTTAATAAACCATTTTTAATTTGTATGGATGAAATTTGTTTTTTTTTCAACACCTTGTGTACTGTACTTTGACTGACTTCACAAGTAGATGCAACGTGAGTTCTGGAAGAAGTAGGATTAACTATTACTTCTGCCAGTATAACAATTTTTTTCTCATCAGAAATTTGTGGTATGCCAGATCGTTTCGCATCATTAATACTACCCGTTGTTTCAAACTAACGAAGAAGCTCCCTTAAATAAGTCCTCAAAATCGGGCGATCGGGAAACCAGTCATTGAAAATGCGTTCTGCTGCATGAATATTTTGTCCAGTTTCACCAAGAATTAGGATCGCCGCTACTTTATCACCTAAAGCACGTACCATTTCGCTTCTTGAAGCACTCAAACGTTCGGCTCACAACATATTAACAAATTATCAAAATGTACAAAAATATTAAAAGTACCAGAAGCTGCTGAAACAGTTGAACGTTCGATCAACAATACACAAATTATTAAATGTACAAAAACTTGGACAATTACAAAAACGTCGAATTAGGGAGACTAACAAAAACGTCAGCTTATTTGACAACTATTCAGAGGCGGAGCTTGAATTTGGAATTTTAGTATTAACTGACTCAATTCATCACAGCTTTGCGTTTTTTAAAAGCGAGTTGCCAAAACTGCCATAAACACAAACAAAATTAGTATCATTGAATAGGTTTTTTCGATACCTTTTGAAAGAGGTGTCGCTTGCCGTAGGGTTCCATTTAAAATTATTGGTCAGAATGGCCTTGTGACGTCATCTTTGACGATTCCGTCATCTATCATCACTAGTAGGGAAGTTTACAACCTATAATATTCAGTTTCCAAATTTCACTTGTTTATGTATAATCGTTCCAAAAATAAGAGGCGGGGAGGGGACTTTTGAGAAGCACTGTAGATAAAGACGCATTGGAGAAAAAATTACTTAAGGACGATCAGGAAGTATCGATCTGAAGGAATGACAATTTATTATTTAGTCGAAACATGGCTCAACGAAGGACATACTGTGCAGAAAATATGGGTCGACACTAACATAAAAAGTCCCCGCCAAAAAGTCATGGAAGGATATTCCACTAGGTTACTTGCACCGATCGGAAGGGTGTAGGTTAATTTCCACACATATTGGAAATGAGCATTGTTTTGTCGATGGTGGTTTGCATTCGTGTCGATATCAACGGAAGATTACCACGAGGAGATGAATGCGGATGTGTTTGAGGACTACTTTTCACAAATGATAGTGCTGTTGCCTGCAAATGCCGTTATTGTATGAATTCGACCATAGACTTCTAGAGGGTTAATAAAGGACTGTTTTTTGTTATATAAAGCGTAAGTTACATCCATTTTTCTGAAGAACTTATTTTGAACATGATTAGTGGATGATTCGGGTTAACTTTATGGAAGGATCTTTGGGGATGTAGTGGGCAGCGCGGAAGTCCTTAAATGAGAGCCAAAGTACCAGACAGCAGGGTTACTTTTGTGTTCCAGACCAAAGCAATTCAGACAGAACAGAAAAGGTGCAGTTATCGACAGGGTTTATGGCGGACATTGAATAGCAGAAGGTAGCAGCCAGATGGAAGCAGAAAACGTGTCAGCAGTATAGATAGCTAATTACTCATATATCTATGTCCTAGTGTGATCGAGAGTTACGAAGGTCATGAATAGTAATAGACGGAGAGCTGGCTACGTAAATTAAAAATAATATTAATAATTCTACTGGGCCTGGTAGCTTATCTGGATGAACGCTCGCTTTCAAAGTACAAGGACCCGGGTTCAATCCCGAGCTGTGTCACGCATTTTTTTAAAAATTTTCTATCACACTCAAATCAACCACATACCATTCCAGGCTCGAGGAAGCGTTGCCAACTTCAAAATGAAAAAAAACAGTTATATTTGATTGATTACAGCACAAAGATCTCACACATGATAATAGCATGGTAAAAAAAGAATTATTATTCATTGCGAGGCAACACACAGCAAACTACAAACAGTACGTAGTTCACAAAATGGCTAAAGAAAGAAAGATGGTTGTATTACGATTACCTCCATACCATTGTGAGCTCAATCCTATCGAGCTCATATGGACTCAAGTGCAAGGAGACTACTTTTAAATTGGATGATGTACGTCAGCTTCTTCTAGCATCGTTCTCCAAAGTGACAAGCGACAATTGAAAAAATACTGTTAATCATGTATTAACAGAAGAACAGAAGATGTGGGATCTTGATAATTTAATTGAGCAAACTGTGGAATCTCAAGTGATTTCAATAGGACCCGAAGATTCATCTGATTCGGATACCGATGATGACTGTGAAATGGACATTCAGGTAAGTAACTACATAGATTTATTAACATCACTATTTGCAATGAAAACATTTCAGGTGAGCTGCCGAACTCGCGCACAGGACGCAGTTATAATAGTTTAGTAAGTGTAACTTTGATACTTCCAATAATCGATGAATTGTCAATTATTACTCTAAATTTAATATTGCCATAAACATGCATTGTTTCTTGGAAAGTTTTATAAATAAATAAATATTAAAACATGGTTTACCAAACGCACGTCATTGATCAGTACTTTTACCATCGATGCTTTGTGATGATTTCATCATTCTATTGTTATGAGAGATATAACAGAGTGTACTAGAAAAGTAAACGCGAAAACACATGAAGTCCTATCGAAACGTGTTTGTTAACATGGAATTCATTCGAGCCGACGGTAAACAACTTTTCGCAGATTTGCATTTATAATGGGGGTGTTTAGCTGCCACTGAAAAAAGGACAGAGTATAGAATGAGAATAGTCAAGTACGCTGATTAAAATTATTGTCCTTGGATTTTCGGAAAATTAGTGGATTGAAGGACAGATACGAGACAACAACGCCATTTCATGCTGATATTTCGTCTATACAGGGTGTTTCTTAATAACTAGCTGATATTTGGGGTTATTCTTGGGTCCATTTTGAGAAAAAACCTCATATGAACATATCGTGGGGTGAGCACTACAACTAGGTATCTACCAATTCGTCGAAATTCGGATGAATGCACAATGAGATATTATTTTATTATATTCAAAATATACTACAACTAGGTAACTGCAGGAGGTAATTGAGAAGTTGTGTTGAACAGTGTCGGAAGTAGATAACTCGATTATAAACGGAAAGTGTCTCACTAAAACTAGGCAACTTTACTTATCTACTTTTTGCACATTTTATGATTAATTACTGCAAAACTAGGAAAGTGCACCTTTCTAGTTCAAGCACTATAAACTCGTCATAGCATAACGCGTCAACATCGCGTCGGTCGGTTAACTTGATAAACTCCGATATTGTATAGTCTATTATTTCGATTGACTCAAATGGAGTGTGACTCTATGCACTCAGCTATCTCCACTGAGCTGCGGCGAGATCTGAAACAGATAGCCCAAGTAGCACACAGAGGTCATAATTCGGTTGTACAGACGTCTACTAGACCTTCCGCAAAAGTCCATGACTTATGTCTTGTAATATGCTGAGACGTCGCTATGTATGCCAATACGACAAAAAGGCACACTTTTGCGACGTCACATCGACGTTATAAAGAAGTGGTAATGACTTGCCAATATAGACTTATATAAGCCAGTCGCAAAAGGGTCGTTCTATGGTCCTAGTGTAGTCATTATATCATTATGCATGAAGGTCATAATCTTTCTAATATAGTATTACAATATGTATACCATATCAAAAGATTTTATATAATATCAATATAATATATGAGCCAGCCTTCCTTTACACGTTCATGATATTCTGTGACCGTGATAGTTATCGAGATAAAAATGATTTTCATTTATGTGTCTTCAAGAATTGTTCTGAAACTCTAGTGACCAAGCAAATCCATCTTTACGATCAAAATCAAACTCTACTCACTTAAAATTCATGCGCCTCAAAAATGGAGAGAGATAAATACTTATTTTCATTTCCGAAAAAATATATTTCATCAAATTTTCTCATTAATCGTTGAAATATGTAGACTATATTACGGAACATACTGATTAGCACATCTCCAATGATTTTTAAATTGATATAACACCAAGGGCCCCATATTTTTTATTTTAAATATTTTTGTTCCAATATGGCTACCAGAATGATGTTATCAATCAATCGAAAAACATGGATGCCGTCCTTCTAGTGTCGAAAAGTTGTGATTACTACGGTATGTACGAGTGTCTCAAAGACATCGCAATATCTTACATAAAAAAGTTGCAATATAGTCGCTGTGATCACAAGTAGCAAGTTTTGTTGTACTACTGTCGTAACGCTATATCAGAACAGAAAAAGTTATACACTGAGGGCATAAGCATTCCACTAGTTCCGCCTAATGGAAAACGGTAAAAATAACTGACATTCACAATAGAGGTTATGTTATTGTTGAACAGTTATATTTAAATATTTTTTATTTATCACTCGAAGTGCACATACATATTATTTATGTCTTTCATTGTTTTGAAAACAATGGAAGGAACTGGATAAACTTCATTTTTTGCAGTGTCCCGATAGACTGACTAATTATTTCAGATGTTAATTTTGGGGTAGGCACTCATCCTTCCTCTTTATATTTTTCTATACGCTCCAGTTCTCTTGTAAGGCAGATTGGATTTTTGTTTTGGCATTTTAATCATTCATACGGAACTGAATATTCTACATACATAACACAATATACCTATCCAACAAAAATAACATAACCAACAAAAAGAATCTAACCCAGATACATAATGTAATCATTACGACCAAAGTTCATCAGTTGATAGAACTACATTACATGAGTACAATATGTAGTCGTAGAAACGTTTCAAAAATATATTCATTAGAACCACATATGTTCATTGTCATAATAACCTCACAGCAACTGCTCTTAAGTTCTACTTAACGACACATACAATTTATCTACATACAAACCACAGTACAACTTCATCTCGAGAATTCTTTACTGTACTCTCGTTATATCTACTACACGACGTCATAGCAACGCCTGAAGGTTATAGATCGCACATTAACTTGTTGGTTTTTAAACATACAAATACGTGGTCTTTCTGACGGTATAAGAAGTCATTATGTTAATTTTATGACTCTGTGCTACTTGGGAGCGCGGAGTGTGAAGAAAAGGAGATAAGCTATACCAAGTAAAGAATGTATCAAGAGAAAATATACAAGATTACAAGCTCTTCATGAAACAAAACCTCACGAACCGAAAGAAGGATAAAAATTCAGCAGATTTTTACTGGCAAAAAAAATGTGTTAGATGGGGTCCTTCAGAACTCCTAATTCCAATTCCAATCCTAATTCCAATGTATCGGGATTTGATTTCCTTGTTCACCATGAATCCTGCAGCACTGGGAAAATAGTGTGAACCATTTTAGTAGAGCTTAACTCACACTGAATATGCTACCGAAGAGAAAGATGATGGTGATTGTGAATGACGTTCTTCTATGAATATTTTACGTTTGATTTTTTATTATTATGGGCTTCTACTATGAATATTTACTTTTCTGCCCACGAAGTATGGGGTTTCAATAATCAGATGTGTTTAAAATTAATTAACAGTAATGAGAACCGTAAGTCTAACTTCACCAAATACTTTACGAAGACCGAATCTATGCTACAACTAGGTAACTGAGTTCTTCTAAAAAAAAAATCAGTTTTCTTTCAATCCTGTTTTATTCACTTAGTTGGTTGTAGTCGGAATCAACAACAAATGCCTTCAAATATTTGACAGTGTGTATTTTTCTTCAAATAGAAATCATACAAAATGTTGTGAGAACATTTCGTTCTTCTTGAAATCACTAATTTGCAGTTACCTACTCACCCTACGATATGTCCTAAAGGTCTTAACTTTTGAACTACAGGGTGCTAAAGTTTTGAGACATTTTTTTTATGATAAATTTGGTGTGACCCCTAGATATTCCTATGAAACGTAGTACGCATCTTTTATGCATCAAAAAGCATTTTCTGCTGTACAAAATAATGTTTATGCTTGCCAGTGGCGTTCATGCGGGATTTGCACTGACTCATTTGAAAGATAAAAGTGATACGCCACTACTTTTTCCTCAAGTAATCATTTTCAAAATCCTCATTCCTTTCAGAGAAAATTTGTTCTCCTGATTTTTTTTTCGTTTGACGTAAGATTTTCGCATATAAAAATGAAATTCATTCATTTGCATCTCGCTAGAACACTTTCGAGAAAAAACATTATATGTAACTTTAAACGAAGATGTATTTAAGAGAATAATTTTCAAACGGTAAAATTTCAAAATTTAAGTGATTTAAAAATATTTTTTTTATTGGCGCCCCATTTCACCCATTTGAAGTACGCCTCAGCGTGTTCAAATCGAACTTTAAAAAACGCGCGTTTTTTAAAGTAAGCATGGCAACATCAACAAATCGAGAAACGTGGAGTCTAAATAACAAATTTTTTGGAACGTAGTTCCTTATTGCGCGTTGCGAAAGAGGGCTAGACGGAATAAATTAAGACCAAAAGTTGTAACGAGACTTTCGCTATGGTTATAGGCCGTGCGGCGTGCGCGTGTTTCTCTGTCTGTCTCTCTCTCTCATAGAAAGCAAGCCAGTTATTTTCGTTTCGTCTTTCTATTTCACATTGAACAGTGTGGTGTCGCGACGATTATTTTTGTTGAGTGTATACAGGTTTCTTGTACATAATAAATAATAAAAAATAATAACTATAATGAATCCTGACAGTGTTTCTGCACATCTTCCGGATATTGCTGATGGAGTTAGGTAAGTAGAGATTTAATACAGACAATAATAAATGCTTATGTATTTTTAGCAAGTACGCATTATAACCTCCCTTTACTATTGTGCTAACCAAGTCATACGCGTTATAATCTCTCCATTATTGTATGTTTAGCAAGTGTACGCGTCATAACTTTAATAAATTATATTTTAATATTACAATATCAATATCACAAACAATGCGTATGTACTTAAATTGAGCCTACTGATTAAGTTTATATTACATTATATTTGTTAATAATGAAAAAATATTATTATAACTTAAAAAAAAAAATATTACAATTCCTTCATCAATTAATCGAAAGGAACTTCGTTCCATCCGGGTGTCCCTTGACACCTATCAAGTTTTTTTTATTATTGATCTGACAGGAGTACCTTGTAACGTCAAATAAAATATTACTAACAACTCGTTCATTTATATGTGATACCTCTTGCTCCTCCATCCATTTGGTGAACTTTTCATATTCTTTTTTATATATATCACTGGATTTTCGCGGTATTAACCGCGATTCTGCCTCACTTTTCAAAAAATCGATATTAGAATAATTCATTTTTGAGCTCTGATGACAACAAATATTGGTTTTTGATAACAAATTGCAAATGAATATCAGGTATACTGATGTCACATCACGATTTCAACCACTTTGCATTATCAGTTCTCATTTCTATTTTTTGTAGTAATAATACCAGTATATATGATTTCAAAGTGCACTAATAAAGAAAAATAGCGTAAAGTATTCGTGGATCAGTGGTATTAAAAACACTTGCTCTATTTCGAGCACTCCGGCTGCGCCGTCGTGCTCGAAAAATCGCGCGTGTTTTGAAGCCCTTTTTATCCACTTATACTTCAATATACTATTGGAATGCTTATATGAAATTACCCTGAACCCACAGAGAAATAAATTAAATCAGATGTTCATAATGTGAACCTCGTGCAAATGTGCATGCCTCCACTCTTTTTCTCATGGACTCACGTCCTCTCTGGAAAATGTTTCTAATCGTTTAGCAAAAATCTATGATGGGATTTCTCAATTGCTCTTCAGTATGAATTGTTATGCTGTGAACCAATGTTTTGAGATGACCCCACAGGAAATAATCTGAACTATTGAGGTCCGGGGAACTAGGAGGCCATCCTGTGGTCCTACGCGACCTATCCAGTGATTACGGAATTTTGGGTAACTGAAGTGCCCATCAGTTGCCTATAATAATAATAATATAACTTTATTCATGATAAATAAATACAGCTGAAAGGCTACATGTTAGGAGTGGATAAAGTACTAAGGGATAAGTGCAAGCACTTGTTTCCCATAAAAAAGATAAATGAAAAAATACAGATAAATATATACAAAATACAGATGAATATAGTACAGATAAATATAAACAAAACAGATAAGATACATAACTTCCAATGAAGAAAAGAATGAATGATGAGATCCAGTTGAAATACTGAAATATAAAATACATGATATATAATGAAATACAGTAATAAAATTACAATAAAACACAAAGACCCATAGTTGAATACTATGAGATACAATAGAATGAAATAAAATAAAAATACAATGTAATGTGTAAAGAATAGGGTACAGTTATCTAATTTCTTTTGATCAACCATTGGATTCTATCATGGTAATAAAAAATGTTCTGGGAGTCTGCAGTAAGAACTTTTTCAGGTACATTTTAATTTTTTTTGTTGGTGGTATGTTTTATGCTTTCAGGGATGGTGTTATACATTTCAGTGCCAATATAGGAGTGGCTCCTCTGTGACAGTGATTTTTTCAATAATGGGTGGGTAAGAAGTTGGCGCCCTCGAGTCATATACTGATGAAAGGGGTGAGGTGCTTTATCTATACTGAAATGATATGTTATACACGTATTAAAGAAGAAAAGCTGACGAATATCCATAATCTGTGATGTACTGTACAGATCCTCAGTAGAATATCTACGCGGTTTTGACAAAACTATTTTTAGAAATCTTTTTTGTAGAATTTCGAGTGGATTGGTGTATGTACGCGCAGCTGCGCCCCATGCCTGTATTCCGTATCTGAGATGACTCTCTACAAGGGCAAAATACAAGGTTTTCAAGTTTTCCGTTGGTAGGTACTCTTCCATGTGTTTGAGGGTAAATATTATATTTTGTAATTTTTTTATCACGTAGTTGATATGTCTATCCCATCTTAGATGCCGATCTAGATATACCCCTAGATATTTTATTTCTTTCACCGATTGGATACCATGTGTCCTTCCGTTGATGTTTATATTGATCTGTTGCATATTTGTCATGCCGGCAGCATTACAGCTAAAAGGCAGAAATTCAGTTTTTTTGAGATTTATGGTGAGGAGTTTGTGATCAAACCAGTCTTTTATCACCTTGAGGTCTTCCTCTACTTTTTTCCTTAGATTTTACCAAGTATCTGCTTCATATAAAACAGCAGTGTCGTCTGCAAAACCTATTATTTCTCCACTTATTTTCAAGCTGAATAAGTCGTCAAGGTATAGATTGAATAATATTGGTCCCAAGACCGTTCCTTGTGGTACTCCATATTCAGTGTCTAGATTTGACTTATTTTATCCCCCACTCTAACAACTTGCTTTCTTGAACTCAAATAGCTCTCAAATAAATTTAGCACTATACCTCTGATGCCCGAGTTCTCTAACGCTTGAATTAATAAAGTGTGGCTCACAGTGTCGAAAGCCTTACTCAGATCAATAAATAGGCACAGGCTAGGCCTACCTCTTTCTAGAGATGTATGGATTTTTTTTGTTAGGTTGAGTATGGCATCCACAGTTTTTTCCCTAAAACCGAATTGTTTATCAGACAACAAGTTAAATTTATCCATGAATGAAGTCATTCTGTTTTCTAAAAGTTTTTCGATTATTTTTGCCAAGTGGCTAATGAGAGAAATTGGTCTATAGTTACTTACGGATGTTCTGCCGCCATCTTTAAATACTGGCACAACAATAGATATTTTGAAGGCATCAGGCCAAATTCCCTTTTCAATGCTCTCATTTATTATGTATGCTAGTGATAGAGTTTGGCGTTATTTTTAATTTCGATTTATCAATTCTTGCGTATAGCATTTGGGCAGGATCTTTGGCTGCTTCGAAGTGAGGGTCTCTTTCAATTTGTCAGCAAGTATTTTCCCAAAACTCACAAAATTTCTATTGAATTCGTCTGCTTTTTCCTCATTGTTTGTTAGCAGAATTCCATTTTCATTCGCGATAGTGTCAATATTTATTTTTTTGTGTTTCCTCCCACAGAGTTTTCGTACCATGTCCCACAAATACTTTGTGTTTGATTTTTGTTTTTTTATCTGCTGCTCATAATAGTTTTGTTTGTTTTTTTTTAATTTGTTTGTGAGTCTATTTTTGTATAATTTATATTCGTTTTTCAGGGTTTGGTTTTCAGGATGGATCTTTAGTTCCTCGTGCATTTCATTTTTTTTGTTTATCATTCTCAACATACTATTTGAGAGCAAAGGGCGTTGTTTTGCGCTTAAATAACTTTTTTTCAGTGCAATTTTCGATTGCTAGTTTTATTTCAATAATGAAGACATTCGTTGCAGCGTTTGGGTCTTTATGTGTATAAACAAGGTCCCATGAGGTGTCTTGTATAATTTTGGTTAATTTTTCATAGTTGGTGTATTCTTTATACTTGTTTTTGTGTTGGTTTTTCACCTCTTCCAATATGATTTGTAGAATGACAGTATCAGGGTCAGTGATTGCAGATTTAAGTGTCAGTGGGATAGTCATATCAACTTTCTGATAGATTTTTGGTTTGAAAAAGATATGATCTAAGCATGTTTTTAGCCTTGTAGGATTGTTAATCATCGAAGTGTATTCGAATTCATTAAGTATGTTTATGTATTCAATTGTATTTACACTGTTCTCTAAGATGTTAATGTTCATGTCCCCAATGAAAATGTTGTACTCATATGTTTGTGTTTGATTTTCTTCGAAATATTTCTGTATACTTTGTAGAAAGTCATTTATATCAGAGGCTGGCAAACGGTAGCAAGCTGTTATACAGATATTTTTGTTTCCAATATCAGTCCTGGTTCAGTATCGAGGTGACCACCTGGCATTGTGAACCAGGCTCCAGATGGTATCGAGGAAACTGCTACCGCGCGACAAAAGGTTAAGTCGGTCACCACTGGATGGTGTAGGCATGCACTCTAGCCGACTTAGGCAGAGGTGCGCAATGCCAAATTGAGTGAACCGGAAAACGACCAATTTTGATGGGACAGGTGCGTCGGCCTTTTCATCGAAAAGAGACGAATGAGTTTGGTACGTTGGTACGCAACAGGGTGGAAGTGTCGATGTTGGCAGTTAAACCTTCTGGAACGGAGTTCTAGGATTTCACTCCACCTGCATAAATTGTGGCAGTCGTCTTCGATTGGGTTGTATGGTGTTGTGACGACCTTTGTTGGCTAGAAAGACTGCCATCCAGTTTAACTGGGATTATTTGCATATGAAGTAAGTCTCGAGTTCGACCATTTTGGGGTATGGTGGACCTCATGAGTGGTTTTCTTTGTGAAAGGCTTGGCACGCCGTGTTCATTTGGCTCACTTCAGACGAGTTGTTTGCTGCCGAAAGAAGCTGACCCTTCGCGAAGGTAATATATTTTCTGTATAGACTATTTTTTTTATTCACATTTGGGAAGTGTTGTTATCAAAGTTTACCATTGCACAGGTAAATGATTCATGATTTGATACTATTGAGAGGCTAAATAATGTTGATATTATTACTTTGTAAATAATCGGGTTTTTGAAATTTTCGAACATTTTTTTTGTTTCAATGATTTTATTTTTCGATTTAACTATTTGTGAAAATTGATGATTTCCACAGGGTCCTAGTGTGGGGCACAACAGTTGACATTGTGACCTAGTGGAGCTGCTTCCACCCTCCACCCAAGAATTGACCTGTTCGACACGGAAAGGAACCACCGAGGGTGCCAAACCGCCCTCCAGATATAAGTATTTGTCCCTGGTATTTAATTTGGCCATTAAATCGAACATATTCCGGAAAACTAGTCGCCTGTTCGCGCATTTTTGCATTCTTCCCAATTGAATTGACATTGTATTTTTGCGGGGGTTTTGGGGTTCACTTTTAGAGTTAGTGTTTGTGTAGTAGTTTGGCGTCACATTTTTGGCGCCCAACGTGGGGCAAAGAAGGAAATGAAGTTATCAACGAAGTCGGGCCAGGATGGCTCCTTGAAGAATGATGGTAAACCGTTTGGGCCAGGATGATCTGACTTATGAGTTGAAAATACGTGGGATTGGCGTAGGGTTCGTTGTTTCCATTATTTTGATATAGGAATACAGTTTCCATCATCTCAAAGTGGGTACTGATTTCAATGAACCTCCAGAATCAGTTTTCAGAAAGAAATGTGAGCTAATTCTGATAATTCGTCCGTGTGACAATGCAGAAAGAGCCTGCATTCACCTTACATGGTTACCGTAAAGCGTGAAATATAATGTATGGTTGGAGTTATATTTAACTCACGCAACCCTCAGACCAAATGCAGCGTGAGTCAGATATCACTCATATGGCGTTCATCGTGTTAAACAGATATCGCAGAAATGAATGGATTGAAAGAAACGGATCCATTCTGTGGCAAGCAAGGCCCCCAAACCTCACGCCCCTAGATTTCTATCTCTGGGGATATGTTGGAGGAGAGGTCTACCGCAAGAAATCTACGACACCAGAAGACATGAAGAATAGAATTAGTTTTTTTTTTGCTGTAATACAAGATCAACTTCAATTGAAGAGCAATTGTAGATAGACTTAATTCATGCATAGCTGCTCAAACTAGGAGATTGATTGAACATCTACTGTGAATTTATGATTTTCAAACTGTTTGAATTAATTTTGTTACCTTTTCCTTCCGGCATTGAATAAAAAATCGTTATTGCTGTTATGATGACTTTTTCATAATTTCCTTAGGAATTAGATACATTTCCGATGGAAATCAAATAGGCAAACCCTACAAGCTCATAGTGTGGACTATTCTGGTATGGCCTCATTAACAGGGTGAAAAACTGTGAAAAAAGTTATCCCGAGTTTTGGTTGCCCCTGTATGGGAAAAGGGTCATTCGGTAAAATCATGGAAAGGAAATAAAAGTGAACCATTTTAGAGGATATTTGGTGGAAGAATATTCCTATTCCAAATTATTGGTTTTTAGATACTTGGTGTTGAATAAACCCATTTTGTGACATAAATCTCACCATAACTTCCGAACCACCTGGTATAAACCCATACAACACATTATTTTTGAGAAACACTCTTTCGAAAGAATTCAACCGAGTGAAAATATATAGCGTGTTTCATTAAAAAAACATAACTTTGTAAACACACATTTATCGGACACCCTGTATGTTGGTGGTTATTTTTGGAAAATAGTTTTCATTGCTTTCTACAACTTTTTTCGAGACATTTCTGATGGGCAAGCAGCTATCGTCCACCCACTCATCGTTGACACACCCTGTATTCTCTTAACAACACATTGTTTTTATAGTGTCAACGAGTATCTGGCCACACCAACTCACATGTTTGAATCTGAATCACTTCAATGGTGGCCTTCTAACTTAATTATCGTATTATTTACATCATGTTTGTATCTTTTATATACATTTGTGTCACCACTGTTAATAGTTGTGTTCGTGTAAATGAAATGTTTGTTATACCGGGTGAGTCTGAGAGATGGAGCACCCCTATTTTTGAGAGAAATTATTCGATTCAAAGCACGAAAATTTAGGGGCTATTGAACAACTAAAATGTGATTTTTTGAGATAAAAATTAATTCTGCAGCACTTCCGGTTTCGCCAGAAATGATCTGAGTATTAGTTTTTCAAATGGAACACCTTGTACATTTTCACTTTTTTGAAATCTAGAGCAAATTCTGAACATGATAAGCTAAATTTTTTATAATTTTTTTTGTGTTTTTTTTCAAAAACATTTTTTTTTAAGGATGATGATTTTTTACATTTTGAACGTTCATCTCCGATGCCATGTTGTCCGAGAAAATGAAATTAGCATTTTTATTACAATACTTTGCCACCAGCCGCTGTTTGAATGTGAAAAAATCCCTTTTTTTCGGATATCTCATGTTTTTTAAATGGTATCTCTATGGGACACTCTCTGAAACAGATCGTTTCGAAGGACAGGAATCGAATGATGCCAAAATTTTGAATATCTGTCGATTATTTTCAGAGTTATTACTATTATAAAAAAATTTACCACAAAATAGTGCAGCCGCTGGACTAAACAACACCAAAATGATGGACATTTTTGAATATCACTTCTACTCAATTGTCTCATAACGATTTTCAACATTGAAAATTATCATACGTTAAATTTATTATTTCGAATTTGAATACGCGATTTTGAGGATTATCAACATTTGTTACAAATTTTTGAAAACAACAAATACGTAGCACAATGCTCTAATACTCTTTCTATAAAAATTGCTCAAAATGTTGGCCATTATGTTCCATGCATAATTGTACCCTTCTGACTACTGCTCCAACTGCTCTAGTTAACTCTGCTGGGCTGATATTATTGAAAGCTGTGATGACTTTTTGTTGCAGTTCCTCACGTGTCTCACTAGAATTTGCATATACATAATTTTTTATTGTTCCCCATAAATAATGGCCTAAGGGGGTTAAGTCTGGTGACCTAGGTGGCCATCTGATGGGACCATGTGTAGAAATTAGTTTATTTCTGTAAGCATTATTCAGGTAATTGATTACCATTCCATGATTATAAGGGGGTGCACCGTCCTGTTGAAAATAGAAATTTTGCAGAACCAATGGAAGGTCGTCAATGATTGGCTCGATAGCATACCGAAGAAACATTAGGTACCTCGCTCCAGTACTAATCAGTAAGTGATCCATGAAAAAAAATTGGCCCAATGAATCGATCTCCAAGTATACCCATCCAACAGTTAAATCCGAACCTTTCTTGAGGATTACCTTGATGTAAAAGCCTTGGATTCTGCTGTGCCCAATATCGAGTATTATTCCTATTGAAGAGCCCTCTATTGGTAAATCTTGTTTCATCTGAGTATAAAATTATCAAAGGAAATTGAGGATTTTCGCGAACATTATGAAGAAACCATCGACAGTATTCAAGTCTCCTTTCATCGTCTCCACCATAAAGTCTTTGATGTATCGGATATTTATACGAGCGAAACTTATGCTTTTTCAAAATTCTCTGTACAGTCGATTGACTTGCGTCACATTCATTAGCTAATTCTCGTGTTGAAGAAGTCGGATTTACCTCTACATATCCTAGAACGTCCATCTCTTTATCTTCGCTGACTATTACATTTACATTTCGATTTCGAATACGTCGGTTGTTTGGCTCTTGTCTCAACTGCCGTTCAAGTTTCACGAAGTATGTCCTACACGGATGTCTTCTACCAGGAAACCTCCGTCTGTATAAGTTTGATGCAGCCGTAGAATTCTTCAGACACCACCGTAAATTAAAAGCATGTCAATTTTTTAATTTTGGCTGAATTTATCCATGACACAGTTATAATGATTGGACTGAGATAACAGTTATTTCGTATTGATACTTATTTGACAGCAGATATTCATTTATTTTTTTGTCCAAAGGCGACTTTGATAAAATTTGGAGTTGACGATGGAAACACATTCCTTTATTGAAACAGATTAAACTATTAAACACTTTCAGAATCTGTGAAAATAGATAGTGTAATTTCTGTGTTCCTATCAAGCATAATGGGTTCATCATGGGAATACTAGTAATTAGTCTTTTTGATACGAATTACTTTCAAAATGTGAATTATAGACGTAATGAAATATCTGCTGGGTTTGCATCTATTAGAAATACATACATCAAATTTGCCAACTATTCTTATTGATATAGTAAGTGAAATTTCGAATGATGTTATTATTTGGGATTTTTATTAGTCCAGCGGCCACAATACTTTTTGGTACATTTTTTGTAATAGTGATAACTCTGAAAATAATCGACAGATATTCAAAATTTTGGTATTATTCGATTCCTTTCCTTCGAAAAAATCTGTTGCAGAGAGTGTCCCATAGAGATGCCATCTAAAAAACATGAGATAATAAAAAAAAAGTGATTTTGCCACATTCAAACAGCGGCTGGTGTAATTAAAATGCTAATTTTATTTTCTCGGACAACATGGCATCGGAGAGAAACGTTCAATATGTAAAAAATCATCATCCTTAAAAAAAAAAATTGAAAAAAAAAAATTATTAAAGAATTTAGCTTATCATGTTCAGAATTTGCTCTAGATTTCAAAAATGTGAAAATGTACAAGGTGTTCCATTTGAAAAACTAATACTTAGATCATTTCGGGCTGAAACCGGAAGTGCTACAAAATTAATTTTTATCTCAAAAAATCACATTTTAGTTGTTCAATAGCCCCCTGAATTTTCGTGCTTTGAATCGGATTATTCCTATCAAAAATAGGGGTGCCCCATCTCTCAGACTCACCCGATATACCTTTTTTGTTAATCATTTATTTGAATTGTTCACATTTTTTTTGTGTACTTGTTTGTTTGTTGTTCATCTGTTTGTATGACTCAAACAGTATTGTATTGACTTGCTACAAATGTATTTTTTTCACATAACGAAGTTAATAAACTAAACTAAACTATTCAAACTTCTTCAAGGCTGCAATGAGAGGAGCCTACTGGGAGTACTATGACAAGCATGATTTTCACGAACGACATACACCACTTTCATATAAAAAAAAACTTCTACCACCTCGAATTTCATCCCATTTTTTTAACCTGTCACGGAGAACGATTGACTCTCAGGAACACAAACAAACCGTGGAACGGCGGACGAGAATCTGGATTATGGGAAGAATTGTTCCGAAACGATCACAAAGCAAACTCGTATATCCCCATACTATTCTCGGAAAGCAATCCCCTTGGAACGATCTCAGAACCATTAGTTAATGAAAAATATATAATGAGGTAAAAATTTCCTTGGAGAATCAAATCCACCACGAATATTCGGTGGCATGTTTCTTTAATTATTCAAAAGCGAGAGCTCCACTTGTAGAAAACCGTATTTTGCCGTTTTGATTGGCCTACGAAATCCAGATCGATATCCATTAAAATGTATTTTCGAAGGAAAGTGCCAAGTAAACAAGATGTTTCAGGAGGAGCGGCGCTATATTTATTCAAAAATGGTGTGTTTTCCAAGAGAAACATCATTTTTTGTGGATGTGTCAAGGTGTATAACGGAAATCCATTTACACTTATAACCAATCCTCTACTACTTTTCCGATAATTGATTGTTGAAAAATCTGGGATGATTCATACGAACGATTTCATTTCGAAATTTATTTGGATCAGTTGAGATTTTCCTTTTGTGTAGAGCAGTAGCGATTGATTTATAATAATAATAATAATTTTATTTGCTCAAAATACAATAAAACATTGAATCGTGCAATACATTCAAATTATAGCAAATGAATAGAGTAGAAAACCCATAAAAGGTAAAACCTTGTGCATGGGAATTAATATATAACCAAATAAAATTATATAATATAATAGGATGTTAAATTGTAAAACAGTAGGTAATTTTAAATTATACATTCAGTATGTTTATTACAGTTTGAATAAAATAAAATAAGTAAATAAATAAATAAAATGTTTCTGCCATTTATTGTTTTGGTTTTCATCTTTGTATAAGAGCTATTTTGGTGCAGAGCTGCGATAAATTGAAATTATTTCGTTTATTCTCACATAATATATATATATATATATATATATATATATATATATATTATATTTGAAGAACCTGGTTGGGAGCTAAATTCAAGAGCCATATTTTCATTTTATTTTTGAAAATGCCAGAACTATTGATGTTTTTCATTTCATTTGGGATTTTCCTGTAAATTATAGGGCTCAGGTTAAAGAGGAATCATTGATTTTTTGTCGTTCCAACCTTTGGTATTTTTGTAGTTTGATTTTTTAGTCTAGTGTTGTATGGATGGTCAATTTGGGGGAGCTCATATTTGTGTTTATGATGGTAACTTGCAATGTTCAAAAAGTATAACTGATGGATTGTGAGCAGTTTCGATTCTTTGAAAAGTTGTTCTGTTGGGAACCTGTAATCTTTTTCAAACATTATTTTCGTCGGCCATTTTTGGGTAACTTCGAGGTTTTTAATGGTATTGTTTGTTATTCCTCCCCAAACAAGTATACCATAGTTATTATGTGTTTGGTTTGGTATGTTGAACAATTTTTTGTATAATTTAAATTTAGTTATTATTGATCTTGGTTTTTTGGTAACATATTCAGCGTGTTTATGCCATCTGAGATTTTGATCTATGATGAGACCTAGGTATTTTATACTCTCTTTCATTCCAATTTCAATGATGTTTTCGTTGATGTTAATAATAATTTTATTATATGTTGGTGAGCTATTATTATATATTGCGAATGTAATGAAGTGGGCTTTGGAAAAATAAATCGTCAGTGATTTATTGTTAAACCAATGTAATAGGGTTACCAAATCTCTTTGAACTCTATTTTTCAGGTTGTTCCAGTCACTGCCTCGATACAAAAGTGCTGTGTCGTCTGCAAAGCTGATGATATTCGCTTCCACACCAATATTGAAGAGATCATTTATATAAATATTAAATAGGATCGGTCCAAGGACCATGGTGACACACCGTGTCGAAGGCCTTCGCCAAATCAACAAAGACACATAGTGAAGTTTCTCCTTTGTCCATCGCTTCGTAGATATCTTTTGTTAAGTGGATCATCGCATCCTGTGTTGATTTGGTTTGACGGAATCCATACTGGTTATCTGAGAGTATATTGTATATTATATATATTATCTATTCTTATTTTGAGAATTTTTTCGAAAATTTTTGCTAGATGGCTTATTAAGGAGATACGTCTGTAATTAGTTAGCTCCTTTTTGTCTCCCGTTTTATATAACGGTTTTATTACAAAGTGTTTAAGGGCATCTGGAAAAATTCCTAGTTTGATCGACTTGTTTCTGATAAATGTTAATGGTCTCGTTATATAATCAACGAATGTTATTAGAGTTTCAGATTCAATATTATCTAGTCCGGTAGCTTTCTTTGTTTTCAGTTTTAGAATCACTTCTCCTACTTCTTTTTCGCTACATTCTTCAAGAGAAATTGAGTTGCATACTCTTTTTCCGACGAATTTAACATATTTTTCTTCATTTTTCGCGTTAGCTAAATTGTGCCCTATTTTCGTGAAATAATGAGCAAAATGTTCCGCTTTAATTTGATCATTTGATATGATGTTGCCATCTGGATCTTTTATATATTTGATCTCGGTTACTTTATTTTTGGTTTCGATTGATTTCAGTGAGTTCCATAGTTTTTTTGCATCATTCTTGTGTTTATCTATTTCATTCTTATAAAACGTTATTTTTGCCCTATCTATCATTTCGTTGAGTTTATTCCGATATTTTTTATACTGTATTTTAGAATTTTCATCATTAGGTTTATTTTGCATTGCCTTATGGAGTTTGTTTTTGGTTTCCATTGAAGTAACCCACCATTTATTCACTAGGGTCCACTCATTTATTTCTGTAATAGTAACCAACAATATAGCTCTAGTATATATGTTTTATCAGGTTTGATCTCAAATTTTAGGTACATATATTTAAGTTGCATTATATTTTAGATACATTATAGTTATTAATTTAAGGAACACATTACCCCATGCACAAGGTTTCATTATATTTTAGATACATGCACAATGTATCACCTTTTATGGGTTTCTTCTACTTTATTTGCTGCACCCCAAATTATTCGTTTTGATCTAATATTTTGTATAAGTTGATGATGGCAAATAAATAATAATAATAATTATTATTATTATTTCAACGTCCAACGTTTGGAAATCATTTCTTTGTGAATCTCTATGGAATATAAGTCCAGTTTAATCACAGTTCAACCAAACCATGAGAGAGTTGCCCTGGCATACGATGGCTTGATAGAGATACCAATCGAACGATTCAGTGAATGTTTGGGGTTTGGAATTTTGACAGTAATATGAAAATGTTGAAGAGTAAAAGTTTTGTGCTTGATTTCCTAACACAACTCAACGACGGTAACCGTAATGTAACAACCAAAAATTAAAAATTAAAATGCACCAAATGAATAAAATAAGCGCAGTCAAATTAACAAGACGCATACTGAATAGTTTGACAAACCCTTATCAATATAAAGCAATTTATTATCAAAATATGAATATTATCGGTATTTGGCAAGTTTCAATTATCTGTTATCAAAGATCTGCTGAAGTGGATAAAATCAATTGAAACCAGAAAATTTTCCTTTGAAAACTTTCACGGGTATATATTGGTACTATCGAGCAGATTATGTCGACGAAGACACAAAAATCCAAGAAATTTGTTCCACAAAGGGGACCAACGATGAGGCTGAGTACCAGATAGGCAAAAGCCGTTGAAGAATCAATTCAGAATGGCCAAAGATTTGTCTTGAATGAAAGACATGATCTGATAGAGAAGCGAGAGTTGACAGTAGCAGGTACCAGCAAAAAAGTAACTGAAGAACCATTCATCTGACAACTGTGTGGAAACACACACTGCTGCATATAGAACACAATGAAGAGTCGTTCAACGAAATATCCTCGAAAATGATAAACACATGCAGAGAAAAAAACTGTGGTTCCAATTTCAAAAAGTCCATTTAAGTCTGCGGTAAATCTTCTTTTCGTGAAAAAAAAGTTCAATATTTGAGTATTTTTCCTATAATTTGGCTACATCTAAGATTACAGAGAGTAGCCTGTAATTTACTATTCTGTTTTTACAATTTTTGGAAAACACCCTGTATTTATACAAGAATTAATCAGATTTGCTTGATAGTTTCGGCGCAAATATAATCACCTCCTGGAGATTTTTTGTTTTCAGCTGCATCTTATTTTGTTCTTCAGCGTATTTCTCGTTGTTATGGAAAGTTTCTTCTGCGATTTATTTACTTAGCACTAATAAAAAACCTTTTTAAAGACGAACTTCTATCCAAGCCGTGTACTGAAAGATATAAAATAAGTTTAAGTCATCGCTGACAAGGATTTGATTATTTTTTATTGAATTATTTGGTTTCAAAAAGCTTGTCGCACGAATTGTAATAAAATTAATTTTTTGACAAGTTGTTACTTAGCAACCAATCACTGTCCAATGTAATTAACTGGTACCTACTTTTAGGAATACTTTGTAAAAATTGAATACTTTGACAAGTTCTTACTCACCAACCAATCACTGACCAATCAAATTAATTGGTACCTACTTTTATAAACACTTCGCGCGACAAGCTTTATGAAACCAAATAATTCAACAAAAAATAATGAAATCATTGTCAGCGATGACTCAAACTCGTTTTATACGTTTTAGTACACGGCTTGAATAAAAGTTTGTCTTTAAAAAAGTTTTTCATTTATATTCATTACATTTACTATTTCAGGTCTCATCTTCTTGGGCAGGCTTTGTTTTTAATTTTCATTGTTGGGATATTCCTTTCGGTGAGTTACTTTTTCTGTCCCTACTTGATTATACTTATGCAACCATAATTTCTCTCCTAACTCTCTGCTATTAGTCGCGAGCGTGTTAATTTTTCGTTTTTATTTTCGAATTCAGTGATGAAGCTGAATGAAATTGGTGTGCAATATTATATTCTATAATAAATTATTTAAAATCGATATGGTTTTTATTTTTGACAAAAAATTTATCTAGGTTTGCCTAGATCCCCTAATTGGACGCGTAACGTTGCTGATATGGGCTATTAACCCGTATGAGATCATTATATTTTTGTATTATTCAACCCAATCATATTCTGATGAGAAATATATATTCATATCGCCCGTCATTATTGATATATCGTATGTTTCCATCGTTTCTGAACCATTCTGAGTACTCAATCAATCCAATATCAAGACCAGTACTGGGTGATCTGAATATTGCAGTGATCGATATTTTCCTTTCATTCTTTTCGATTTCTATCTCTAGATCTCCTCAGATTTCTGCGACATTTCTGATGTTATACGAAAATCGAGTGTCCCACTGATGGATAGAATAACCAAGTTCCTTTTATTCAAGAGCTTTTCATTAAATAACGTTTGATAGCCATTCGTATGGATAATTTCAAGATCATTTACTGTGTATATAACTATAAACAATCACTTCCATATGGAAAAAACTCCTTGAATATCAAGGAAAGATTTCGAAAAATAGTACTTTTCTGCAACATAGAAAGCGAGAAACTCTTGTACGAGAAAAGTTGGAATTTTTATTTACAGTTTTGACCCATAATTTTCAATTTGGAGGCAGTTGAAACAAATTTTTCAACCAATATAGGCAAATTATATTTCATTTTAAATGAATTTTGAGGCCAATAAGTTTTGTTTGACGAGTTGTCTCTTGAAAAATTGTGATTGTTATATCATATTGTAGACGGGTAAATGAAAAAGTTTTGTTCTCGGACTCGAATAAACTGTCACAATATTTCTAGATAAATTTCTGAAAATCAATTTAATCCAGCAAATTTTCTCTTGAAAACATTCAAAGGTGTCGAAAAGACACAGAACTCCAAGAGAGTTGTTCGGCCAAGGGGATCAACGGCTAGGCTGAAGAATAAATTCATAATGGTCGAAGATTTGATTTAAATTAAAAAAAAATCTGACAGAAAAACAAGAGTTGCCAGTAGCAGGTACCAGCGAAAAAGTATCTCAAAAATCATCCGACAACTGTGTGGAGACACACACTGCTGCATACAGGACACAAAGAAATATCTTCGGAATTAATGAACACATACAGAAAATAAAGACTGTTATAATGATAAATGTATTCAATACTGCCAAGAACATGTGAATGAAGAACAAAAAAGCCCCCGGGCAGGGACATAACGTTGCAATTAATGAACCTGACTGACTGATTCACTGACTTACGATCCACCCCCAGACCACTATGAAAGGTTCTTTTGATATTCCACCCCTAAAGGGGTAGAAGGGGGTGAGAAGGGGGGTGAAAGTGGAAGTACCATTAGTTCTGAAGTTAGAGTCATGTATTCGTGCTTCTCTTCCCAATTAAAGAAACATGTATGTCAGGGTTTCTGAAAATTCAACCCTGAAGGGATCAAAATTGGCGTTAAAAGTTTGTTTACGAGTACCGTTAGTTTTCGAGTTGGGTTCATGAAACTAGGTATTTAATGTCTTCGTCACAAATGAAGGAATACATGTTTCGGTGATTCTGGAAACTGAACTCCTAAAGAGGTGAAATGGGGTTTTAATGGGGAAAGGAAGTTGGTAAAGGGGTTCCGTGAATTTTCAAATTAGGGGCATACAAATTGGTATTTGGTGAAATAGGGGGTGAAAATTTGTATGAGGGTTCCGTTAGTTTTTAAGTTAGGGTCACAAAAATTGGTGGTTTTGCTCTCTGTTACGAATGAATGGATCATTATTTGAAAATTCCGTCCCTGAAGGGGTTAATTTGTAATCGCTGTCAAATCAATTGTTCCAACGAGGAAAGGGTATAACGGAATAACGGGAAGCGGGCAAAGCAAGCAAGCTAGATCGAACAACACAAAAAAACATTCTACTCAGACAAAGTCGCGCGTACCATGTCCATTCAGAAAAACGAAATATCAGGTTGGCTACTGATCAGAACAAGAACAAAACCTCTTCAAATCCTGCCAATCGTTTGCTTATCAAATCGATTAGGAAGACATTGAATGGGATTTCAATTAGAATATCAATAATTGTCCGTCACCAGCAGACACATATTTCGGCGAAACAATTTATAAATATACTCTGTAACGAATCCCGAATTCAAAATGTCCGTTCCGCATTTGTATTCCATGCAGTTTCGTGTGGAAAATCACAACCGTTATCGCTGTTGCAGTTTTACTGCACAATACTTAATCATGTCTTCTTCTTTTTCATTTCCAGAGTACTAGAACATTTTCATAATTGGAATACTTATCTGAGAGACGGATGTTATATAACAGAATGAGAATACATTATGAAACAAAAGCTCATCCGTTCTCTACCTTCGGTACTAATTAGGCACATTCAGAGCGGTAATCATGCGAATGGAATGCAGAGAAAAAGAAAACAATCTGGCACGGCTCACTTAGACGAAAGTGAGCCAGGCATGCTCGGATTCAGACGGGGTTGTTGGAAATTATGGTTCATTGTCTCGGATCTTGAGTTTGACGATATTAAATTTCTCCTGATATTTTGTTTCAAGAACGAATTTTTTAATGAACGTTTCACTTGTTTGGCTATAGTGGATAGAAGCTCGATTGAAATTACCTTCTGGAATTCTGAAATGGAGAGTCAGGCAAGATGTAAGACATATTAATAAAACTGTCGACGCCCTAATATGAATATTAAATCAGGACCAACTTGAAAAATACTTTAATTCTTACAAAATCTAATATTCACTCAGAACACACCAGCGTTTTATATGTTCCGATGTAACAGAAAACACCTACTTTCCCAGCTATATGGTAACGCCGGACATCAAACTAAGATATTAAATAATTTTAAAATTTTGTTGAATGATATAAGTTAGTGATTAAAGTTCATCTTTCGGTTGCAGATACTTCAAACAGGCTATTCATATCTTCCAAAGATATATAAATGTTGAAAAGGGAAACATTCTCAATTGAATATTGAATAGAAAGATTTTTCTGTGAACTGAAAAATCCAAGATAAAAATGAAGTTATTTTTTGTGAATGTCTAACAGAAAACAACTACTTTCCCGGCTAAAGCCACGCTGGACATTGAACTACATCTGCTAGATATTCTGAAAAGAACCTAACTAAAAAGAAAAAAATCTGAACATGAAAATTTGCATTTTCATTCAGATAGTTATTTGATTTTCTTTTCCAGTCTTAATTGAGAACTCATAAAGATGAATGAGGCAAAGAAGAATGTTTTCGAAAAGAGAGTACTCACCAGAAATTATTCGTAACATTGACGCAAGAGAAGCATCGCATTCACTATGTCTTCAATACATTTTTGTCGACGAAAATGTATTTCACGCTTCCACGATCATCAGGAAGTACGGAAGAAATGGGAAACAAATTTCCGAAAAGCAATCTCACTTTGCAAAGACGGAAAAAGTTAGAATAACTTCTTTTGTAGAGACACTTTGAAATTAGTGTGTTTTGACATTAAAACCTGTCATGGGGTATGATAGATTGATTTGTTGAAAATATGAACAGTATGTTCATAAAATCTGATTTTATGAACATCCTCTTCATATTTTCAACAAATCAATAAATAAATGTATTTTTTATTTCTAGATCAAATCAATTTAGGGAATTATTTTGACAACAAACATGGAAATATATTTCAAAACCCCTCCTCTATCACAATGTTTGTGTCAGTGACAAAATTTCAAGGACAATGAAGTTTCTACCTTGATAATCATTAAAAATCCTACTCAGGTATATTTCGACTTTAAAAAATAGTTATTCATGCCCTAGGAATGATTTTATTTTATTTTTATGGAGTCTGCAATTACTGGCCAGGGCAAGCAAGAAGGTAAGGTCATAAAAAGCAGCCTATTACATTTCCATTGACTCTGCTGATTAAAAAAAATTCTACCGTAAAAATGTCAACAGTGAATTTTAGTTTGGCGGCCGTCACGTTTGACCTCTGTTGCGAATGTGAAATATTTGTCTTGTATACAGTGGCATAATAGTATATTTAATAATAAACATCTTTATTACCTTTGAATAGCAATATTATATACATTCGAAATAATAATATATTATATTCGCTTTTTCGTTCATAATCAGTAATTTTCATTAGTAGAGTATACAGTGCATTCCTTGTTCTTTTCTATAACAGTTATTGAGAAAAAAAAAAACTCGTGTGCTTTTATGTTTACAGACCAAAAAATTGATGGCTTCTAAAAAAAATTATTTTAACGTTTATGTTTTCGTAAAGTCAAATTGTAGGGATGTGTTTGCCAAAATCACTATATATCTTCTACTTCTAATGACTAACATATCAAATCAAAAGATTTGTTTACTCAATAAGACGATGATAGCAATCAACACCTAACTTGTTTCCTACCCTTCAGTTCATTCAATTTTTTCGTAGTCTGGTTAAAATTTTGCGAATTTTTCATTTTATAAAAAAAAAAACGTTTTAACCTTTGATGCGACAACAAAAAGTACAATTATACTTGATAATTGAACAATCTAGACTAGAACATTCATAATAAATAATTTAACTCTATCATTAGCTATTTTACCTTACTTAGGAATCAAGATAAATGATTATGGAAGAATTCAATGTGCATGAATGACAGTAGAAAACTAAAATATATTTAAAATCCGCGCAAAAAATGCTATTACGTACACGACGTCTGCTCCTACACGCCTGATACATTCGGGTAGCATTCGATTTCATTAGAATTATTTTTTTTGCACTGAATTTGTACCTTATTGGAGTTATTAATAATATGTGAGATTCTAAAATTAATGTCCATCTAATAGAAACAGAAACACGGAACAGGTGGGGTGGTGTTGCTGTTGATTGATATTCAGAACTACCGATAGAAAGAAAGCGCATTAACGCTGAAATATAGTATAAAATTGTTTTTCTGTCGCTTGGTATATTGTTTTTATATTCAATACCGTACTATATTTATATCATTATTATTTTCGAAGGATATTCTGCTCTTTCATTTGACATCCCATTTGATAAGATAACAAAAAAATAATTCGGAGACCCCACTTTTTTATGTTACATCTGCCATTTTGATTTGATTCGTATAAAACGTGGTTATTGTTACCCGGACCGTAATATCGATTCGAATGTCACCTCATTCATCAACATCGGATGAATAGTTTAGCGCTACGCTGGAACACTCGTAAATATATAGACTTCTAAAATCATTATTTATATTTAATACTGTACTATATTATATTTATGAACCCATCATTTTTCTTCTTTCAATTGACATCCCATTCGATACGATAGCCAGAAAAATATTCAGAGACCCCCACTTGTTTATGTAATATCCGCCAATTTGATTTTATTCGTATAATCTGAAGCCTCTGTTACCCGGACCATAATATCGAATCAAATGACACCTCATTTATCAAAATCGGACGAATTGTTTAGGCGCTACGGGGGAACATTCGTAAATACAAACATACATAGACTGCTCAAATCATTATTTAAATACAATATTGTACTCTATATTATATATAACAATTTATAACTAACAAACCCACACGTTATATTAAGATTTTCAGAATAGCGAATACAGCATGGAAGACATTTTAATTACAATGTATACTTCTTTTAAAACATAAATCAACTCCGACGAAGTTCATCCCCAACCAGTTTAAGGTACTCAAAGTAAGTCTGCAAAATCAGATAACAAGATAGGGGTTTTTGGGTTTCGTTTATTTCTCAAGTATCCAAGAATTTATAATAATCAGAAGGTTGATTGAAATGAAAATAAATAAACATGAATGAACAAAAATATTACTCATTCTAAAATAACAAGAATTGCAGGAGAACATTTGACCACGGAACCACCGATGCTCATTATCATTTATGTAAAATATTGCGATTAACTATGAATCATAATATAGGTCATTTTTCTATATTTATTGTTGATGTTTGTTATTTTTTCATGGCAAATATCAAGTTAATGTACTCATGCTCCCTGAATATAGGTAAAATACTTTTCTTACGTTTTTGCCTCCTGAACATGAATCCAGAAGAAAAATGCGGTGGTCTCATACCGTTTCAAAGTTAGAACACTTTTAACTTTTTTCAACCTAATTTTCAAGCACTATTTTCTCGCATAAAAATAATTCAAAATGCCTCTTTTTTAAAAAGCATAAAATACGAACACTAAATCACTCACAGCACAATTTGGTACAAAATACAGCCGATTCTATCGAAAAAGTTCTCCTTCTTCATCACGTACATCCATCTCTAACATCTGATTCGGATAGAGGTAAGGTTTTTGTTGATAATGTGAGGAGAGGATAGGATGTACGATTCGAAGAAGGGGGAGTTTTTCGGTAGAACCGACTGTATTTTGTGCCAAATTGTGCCAAGAATGAGTGATATAATATTCGTAGTTTATGCTGTTCGAAGAAAGAAGGTACTTTGAGTGATTTTCGTGCAGAAAACGGTGCTTGAAAATTAGGTTATAAAATAGTAAAAGTGTTCTAACTGGAAACGTACGAGACCATTTTCTTCCGGATTCGTTTTCAGGAGGCAAAAACACGTAAGAAAAGCCTTTTACCTATAGTTAGGGAGCATGAGTACACTAACTTAGCATTTACCAATAACATAAACATATCATGGATGCCAATAGAAACTAAAGATACAAGTTGGTTTTGTGGCGAAGGTACAGTACATATTGGTCTGAATTATGTGGTTCCGTGATTTATCCGGATTCGCAAAAAGTTGAAATATTTTAACTTTATTGCGGCATGTCTGGCAGCCATTTTGTTCACAGAATAATTGCGGCATGGTTCTCCTCTTTTTCCCTCTGTGGCCAAGTACCTATTTTTCGTTGTTTTCGCGCCAGAAGAGTTTACCTTATAGATAGATAGATATATCTTTATTCCCAACAGGTGTACACCCAATAACAGGAAATGCTAACGAGGTAATATTTAACATAACGAATTACAGAAAAGAGAAAAAATTAAAAGAAATTATATACACACATATACATAATGCATATAGATACACACACACATACATACACACATTTATACGAATGCATGAACGTCCAATTGATTAACTAAATAAATGTACATGCGTGTATGTAAATGAATGATTGATTAGGTATAGAATGAAGGAAAGCTACTGCTGAAGAAGTAACGAAAAATTACTCGACAGTTCAATGAGAATAAGAAATAAGAAGCTCAAGATCTATTGGTAATACATTCCATAATATGTTTGAGAGTGCTCACATTGATGTCACATGAATCACAGATAAAATTATAATTAGAACACATTAACGACAGGGGTGCCCTATGCATAACATTTGTTCGAATATTTTCACAGTAAAAGGTAGTCTCACTTCTAGAATTCAGGCGAGGAATATGGAAGTTGATTTTCTGTGAAAGTGAGGCGCACGAAATATTGTTGTGTAGTAATTTGTGAAGGAATTATATTGTCACAAAAAGACGACGGGTGTTCAAAGAAACTACGTCGAAGCGGTTCAAAAGGAATGAGTTATCGATCCCTCTCTGGGGATACGTCCCTGTTTGTTTAAATAGCAGGAATTTCAAGAACTTTCTTTGAATATTAGGGGAGGTAGCGTTGATTCGGAAAAGTCATTTCATACCGACTGAAAATAATAATATTAATAATAGTTTTCCCATCAAAAATAAGAAATCTGAGCGTCAGCTACTCCAGTAGCGGTGGATCTAGAGGTTACGGTATATGAAAGTAGTTAAAAAAAATGCTACGAGTATTTTCATGCTGTGTCAAAATTTATGGCATAGTTTTCGAGCTCATTTTCATGGAGAACATACATTACGACTCAAGAAGGAAGAAATGATGGATGAAGATCTCAATTATACAATTCAAAATATTCAACAGCAATTATCTGCGAACAAAACAGCAAGTTGCAACAACTTTCTAAAAGATGAAATTCAAGAACAATGGAAGCCAATTCAACAACTCCACTACGAAATCATCGCAAATGCACCCAATATAGAGGAACATTATCTGACAAGTCATTGGGCTCTGAAAGAAAAATATCAACAAATCATGGAGGAATTATACATCAAAATTCGGAATAATCAGTCCATACCTTCTCCGATCTGTTCACGTGAACCATTAATCAAAATCAATCAATCAGTAAAACAGGAAAACTCCATTACTTAAAATCCCAACTCCAGGGCAATCCGCAAAATTTGATGAAGCATCTTCAAATCATTGAATCGAACTATTAAACTACATGGAACATATTGAAAAATCGATTCGGGTATAATCGACTCATCATCGCTTGGTTACTGGATACAATCATTGATTTTCAAAACACAATCAGCCCATAAAATTAAACAACTACACGACGGCAACGTCTTATATGAGTGTTTGGAAGCCATAAAAAAAACATGGGATTTGACATCGTGGAGTTGTCAGTAATATCCGTTTTTCGAACGATTACTGGGAAAAAAATCCAAAATAAATTAATAAAAATTCTATTCGAAACTTTTTCGAATGTGAATTCAATCCATTCCGAGTCCAGAAATTGGAACTCGAAGGAATCGCGTCTCGGTAGTCGTCTAAACCGACGGACCAATCCGAGGACAGTTCGAGGGCAAAGCCTGGTGGGCGGAGCCTGTTAGCACTTTTGTGAGGGGGATAAAGATAGCCGATTTTTATCAATCGTGGCGGGTCGTGTGTGTGTCGTAGTTCAGTGAGATCCGAACGAGTAACATGTGCTTTTATCAAGGCAAGTGAGGAATTCGAAAAACTGCTTTTATCAAGGCAAGTGAGAAATTCGAGAAACTGCTTTTATTAAGGCAAAAATTCGGAATTC
Organism: Gonioctena quinquepunctata; assembly: GCA_018342105.1. Classification (NCBI taxonomy): domain Eukaryota; kingdom Metazoa; phylum Arthropoda; class Insecta; order Coleoptera; family Chrysomelidae; genus Gonioctena; species Gonioctena quinquepunctata. The sequence continues at coordinate 473,893 of JAFIRS010000972.1, forward strand.
GACCCGACTTTGAAGAGTATAGCCGTCCAGATCATTAGATCGTTGGTGGCCGTGCAAATCTAAAGAAGTGGAACCGAAAGGATTAGTGACACCTATGCACTAAAAAACAACATGTCATCCTCAGATGAAGAATCTGCCGTCTCAACCGACGAGAGTAGCAGAAGCTCTGTCGCATCAAGGAAGACGAAGAAAATGAAGAACATCAGGATGGAAGACATCTACGAGGTGTTAACCCAGCTGAGAAAGCAGCTGGACGAGATCAGCAAGGAGAACGCTGATCTAAAGAAAGAACTCAGCACCTATAAAAATGCTGCAGCGGCTGCCTCCCAGAAGGAAGCAGCTCAGGCCATCGCCGCCCTCGGCAATAAGGAGGCTGGAAAGCCAGTCCAGGTGGCTGAGAAGCCAGTCCAGGACGCAACACCTCTGGAAGCTGTTGAAATCATGGAGACGGAGGACAACGTCTCCAAGAAAAGAACCCTGCATTCCCCAACGAGAACCCCAGCAACGACGATGCAGAGTTCACCGTTGTTACGACAAAACGGAAAAGAGAGTCCAAAGTCGAGACCCCAAAAGCCGGAACCAAATCGGCCCCCGTCGCCAAAACGGTTCCCGTAGCAGCCAACAGAGGTCAAACCATCTCCGAGGGGCCCCCACCTCCAGGAAGCGACCCCAAAAGACCACCACCAGTCGTCCTTAGGAACAAGGACAAGTGGCAGGCTGTCTCCGCCGAAATGGCCAGGAGGAAGATAAACTTCCTGAAGGCCAGGCTCACCTCCGATGGAATAACAATCCAGACGGAGAACGAAAATAGCTGGAGGGCAACCACAGCTTTTCTCGAAGCAGGAGGGTACGATTTTATACGTACCTCTGAAAACAGAGATTCCAGCTACACGCGGTGATCCGGGAATACCGGAAAACACCAAGGCAGAGGACGTGAAGGAAAGCGTCCAGGATTCGGGCTTCACTGTCCTAGAGTGTCATCAAATGACCTCAAGAAGAACAAAAAAGGCACTTCCACTGTTCCTAGTGAAAGTGCCCAAGTCAGAAGCCCACATCTTCAAACTAGACACCTGTGTCATGTTGAAGGTTAGAGTGGAACCACAAAGGCAAAGGACCGGCGGATTCGTCTCCCAATGCCACAAATGCCAGTGGTTCGGGCATGCACAGAGGTGTTGCCATTCCACCCCCAGGTGTGTGAAGTGCGGAGCAGAGCACGAGTCCCGCACCTGCACGAAAAACAGAGAGCTGCCAGCCATCTGCGCAAACTGTGGGGGCCCACACACGGCCAGCTTTAGAGGCTGTCCAAAATTCCCCAGACCCACGACAAGACAACAACAACAACCAAGACCTACACAAACAACATACCAACCACCACGGAGGAGGCAGGGACCCAGGAACGCTGTGCCCCAACCCCAAGCACCACAGGCACCACCAAAAGGGGGGCCAACAAAGATAACAACAACAGCAACCACAACAGTAAACCAACAACTGTTGGCATCTACCCGAGGCGCTCAAGACGCAACTCCCTGAGCCCCTCAAACAAAGTCAGGCCCCAGGAAGTCTTAAATGCTAAGACAACCTCCGAAAAACCTCAAAATCTGCTCCGGAACATCAACAGCGCACTCACACGCAAGAATGAGCTGCACGAATTGATATCCAGGACACAAGTGGACGTCATCGCCATCCAGGAAACAGCACTGAAACCCCAGAAGAACTTCCACCTTCCAGGATTCACCTGCTACCGGACAGACAGACCCGGTTGTCGCACCCGCGGAGGCGCAGCCCTTCTAGTAAGAACTGACCTCGAACAACACGAGGCTGAGAAACCGGAACTATCTCGAGGCGAAGCAGTCACAGAAAAGTGAAAGTCAGACGCATAGGAATGCTAAGAATCATTTCAACGTATATCCCGCCAGGGGGAAACATACCAAGAGAAGACCTAGCAGAACTATTTCCAGACCATCACCCAACTGTAGCCATTGGAGACTTCAACGCGAAGTCACAGACATGACACTGCAGAAACAACAATCCACGAGGCCGAAATCTGGAGAACCTACTGGCCGACTACAACGACATCGAAGTAGTAGCCCCCTTCGAACCCACCTACCACGGACTAGCAAACCAAACACCAGACATCCTAGACATAGCACTCGTACAGTCCATCCCAGCCAACACCGAGATGGAAGTATTAGACGAGGGCTCCTCAGACCACAACCCAATCCTACTAACAATAGGGGAGGGAGACGGGGAACCTGAGGAACCAGCTACCAGGAAGACGACCGACTGGAACCGATTCCATAGAATCATACACGACTCCATAGGACACATCCCACAAATACATACAAAGACTGACCTCGAGAGAGCAACAACACAGTTGCAAGAATGCATCCAAGAAGTCATAGAACGCAGCTCCAAGACCACCCAAACAACCAGGTTCAACTTCCAACTAGCACTAACCCCAGAGGTTAGGGAGCTTGTTAGGAGCAGACGCCGCTTGAAAAAGAGATACCAAAGGACACTGGCTCCCGAAGATAAGAGGAGAATGAACCAGGCAGGCAGGCAACTGCGGCTGGAACTCAAAGCTCACCAAACACAGCAATGGACAAACAGGATGACAGAAATGAGCACAGAAGACAACTCTGTATGGAGAATGCAGAAAGTACTTCGACAAGGCAGAAGGAAACCGTGCCCGCCACTCCACGGAGAAGGGGGCCTGGTCTACACTGACAACGAAAAGGCAGAAGCATTTGCGGACGCTTTCGAACGCCAGTGTAGAGACAACCAGGTCAACCAAACCGACGAGGTGGAAGACATGGAAACCCGAGCCAGTCAGACTGTCAGGAGAATAAGACGGATCAATGATGCCAAGCACGTCCTTGAACCAACTTCGCCAGAAGAAATCAAGGACATCATCCGAAACCTTGCTACCCGCAAGGCACCCGGACCAGACCAAATTTCAAACAGAGCCTTGAAGGCTCTACCGAGAAAAAGAATTGCTGCCTTGACCAACATCGTCAATGCAGTGCTCAGGCTCAGACACTTTCCACGACCATGGAAAGAAGCCACGGTCATCATGATCCCCAAACCCAACAAGAACCATGTGATACCGCAAAACCACCGACCCATCAGCCTCACACCCTCGATGAGCAAGGTGGCAGAACGAGTCATCCAGAGACGATTGGAACCACTCACGGAAGAACTCAACGTCCTACCAGACGAGCAGTTCAGCTTCCGACAAGGACACTCTACGGAAATGCAGGTCCTGAGGATAGTGGACTTTGCCGTAACAGGCTTCAACCTGGGCAGGGGACACCACACAGGAGCCTTATTCCTAGACGTTTCCAAGGCCTTCGACAGAGTCTGGCACGATGGCTTAATCACCAAAATGACAGACCTCGGATACCCCACTCCCATAGTGAAGCTGATAGACTCCTTCCTGCGAGGACGGCGGTGCCAATGTAAGTTGGCAGCGTCCTCTCAGCGTGAGGACCCTAGAAGCAGGAGTACCGCAAGGCGCAGTCTTATCTCCACACCTGTTCTCCATATACACGGCGGACATCCCAAAGCCTGCTGACAACTTCAACAAGCTAGCGCTGTACGCGGACGACACAGCACTAGTGGCCAGATCGGTGAACGCAACGCAAGTAACCCGATACCTGCAAGATCAAGCAGACAAGCTTGAGGACTGGTTCAACCTATGGAAGATCGAGATCAACGCGGAAAAGAGCCAGGCGATACTTTTCACCAGAAAGCGAACAACACCGGCAGGACACGTCATCATGAAAGACCAACGGATTCCATGGGCAAACGAGGCCAAATACCTTGGAGTCACCTTGGACAAAAGATTGACATTCAGGCAACACGTAGACCGGAGGCTCGGACTAGCGAAAGCAGCCCGAAAGAACCTCTACCCCCTCATAGGACGCAGTAGCAACATGGACCTCCAGTTAAAACTGCTCCTTATCAGGACCATCCTCCTCCCATCATCCTGTATGCATCCGCCGCATGGGGTCAATGCGACAGCCTAAGAATATACAGGACCAAGATCCAGCTATTCTTAAACGTGAGCCTAAGAATGGCAGTGAACGCTCCCAGATACGTCCCGAATAGATTTATCTACAGGGACCTGAATGTCAATCCGAACTTCATTGACGACCATCTTCGGAACCACGCCACCGCGACGTTCCTGAAGACGGACACCCACACGAACCCGGTGATTCAAGACATCCACGCGAACCTAAACCTGGACGATCCCAGGTTTAGAGAAAGGGAAAAGTATTTGCGGCCAGTCTACCAAAACGACCGTCCACCACCGAGAGTAGCACCCGGCGCGTCAGGTGAGTAACAACTCAACACAAAACCAAGACCAACACACCCACATCACACCATACACTTACACACCCATCAGGTACATCACCACCATGCACACACAGCACAAGTCAGGTAAACATACAAAATTCAGATAATAAGGGGTTTAAAGCACTCAGAGGCTGACTTCATACCACAGGAGGTACGATTTCAATTTCGCAAACGTGCCATTTGCGAGTTGAGGACCGCTCCAAGGAGGAGCGGGGGAGGATGGAAGTGGATAGTAAATCTCGTTCACATATAACATGAAGGGGATTTACTATCCATGGGCGCTCAACCTTAAGGGGGGCATGGGTGCAATGGTGGCTAGTAATTCGACTGAGAATATTACTCTCTAGTAACCAGTCAGGATCTTAGCTTCGAAACGAATCGTCTCATCATTTTCAACGTTCATAACGACTTCGTGGATTTTCCGAATAGGAATCCGAGCATCGAGTCAACAACGTTTGGGGAGGTTTACGAGGATTTTAGGCACTGGAACTTCAGAGCGACTTTCCAATTGCACCTTAGTATTATTCTGGACGAATATACGTCGAATAGCTGTTCCATACCAGGATATTATTTCTTGGAGGGATTATTTTTTGGATTTTTACGATATCACTCCGGTTGCAGATCACGGACTTTCGCATAATCTATACTACAACACACCTAGAGGTTACCTGAGCATAGTGGGCAACAACCACTATTCAAAAAAATTTCTAAGTAACGTCGGAACGAAGAAGGAGAAGTGAGCTGAAGAAGTAGAAGCTTCCAGGACGCAGTTGAATAAAGATTTTATCCTTAACAATCTTGCCCCACACCTTTCCTATTCGTCGACCGTGGTTATCGCCGTTAGCTTTGACAGCCGAGCTGGAATAAGGGTACAGCTAACCACGAGGCCTACCTGGAGTCTAATGTTTACATCCACGTGAGAGTATTCATGCATGCTTAGATCCAGCGGCACTAAATCGTTGCCACCCCCGCGTGGGTAGGACGGGCCCTGACATCGTGGAGTTAGAAATGTCAGAGGGATAGGCGCGATTAGTTTGATTGTAAGGTAGAAGAGTTAATTTGTCTCTTTCTTAGCGTAGTTAGGGAAATTTGGAGTGTTTTCTTAGACTGGGGAATGACCCCAATGCAGAGTTTAAGAAATATCTCAGCTCAGTAGGGAAAAATAATAAATTAGACTTTGCTGTAAAACTAGGAAAGAGTATAAAAGCCATTATTCAAACCCAGAGGTTTAAGAAATGAGTTATAGTTTCATAGTTGATTAGTCTCAGATTTAAGATCTTTGAATTTCTATTTTTCCTACAGGTGAACTTTTGTTAAAGGAGGGTTGTTTTAAAAGAAAAGGAATGATAAAATATTCATTTAAGAAAAAGTAAAGTAATAGGGATAGAAAACATAATTTCTTTGCTATTCATTTCTCACGAGTTCTCATAGCGAGAGTAGTGGCTGAAAGGTGCGATTTCACTGTATTTCTCTCAACTCAAAAAATCTGGTGGATAGGCTTTTCTTATTCTCATGCTCTCAAAGCAGGGTTAGTCGGCGCAACCAAACATTGTTCATGAGAAATAAAGAATTGCCGAATACTTATAGGGTACCATCATCGGCAGAATCATCACAAGAAAGTGGGACCGATTATACGAGTAGCACCTGCAAGATCCACATGAAGTCCTAGCATAACAGGAGATATTAGACTTCATGAAACGAAGATTTCAGTCGATCGAAACCCTTAGCGATTTGGGAGCTACTTCAAGCGATTCAGAACAAACAAAATTGTCCGGTGTGTAAGGTACATCATCCAGTTTGGAGATGTGGTAAATTCCGAGAATTGTTCCTCCAAGAACGATAAAGGGGGATAAAAGAAAATTCTCCATGCGAAAACTGCATGAACAACAATTTCAGAGAAAAATGCAGTGGCACGCAACGATGCAGAATATGCAATAGTTCACATAATACGCTCTTGCAAGTAGAGACACAGAATACAGACATCGAGACGAGACGAGACAAAACTGGATTATGGGAATCCATCATATGACCAATTCACTGGAGTCCTACTACCAACAGCGTTAGTATCTAGCCTATCGATCACTGGGATGCCACAACTCCTCGGAGTTCTCATTGATCATGGTTCTCAAATATCCCTCATCACCGAAGTAGCGGCTCGAAAGTTAGGCTTACAACGGCAAAAACTACGAGCAGAAATAGCGGGAATTGGTGACAGCGAAACGAGAATTTCAAAATGGAGAGCGGATTATACGTCAGTCACCAGTTACGTATACAGGCTGACCCAGGGGTGTGTGCGAGGTCCATAACTTTTTCCTACGCAAGCTATCGACTGGAATTTTTCAAAACGATAGGTCCGACAATGATGCACATTTCAGAAATATTTCTATTCAAATACAGGATGTCCCAAAATGAGAAAAAAATTAGTTCTGTTTTTTTTTAACGGCAAAACCCTCTTTTTGTTACATTTTTGGAGTCGCCAGTGAATTGTCGATATAACACACCCATATCTCTTAGACTTATCTGTGATAGTTTTCGACTTAGGTCAATTTATGTGTCGAATAGCATCATGCATTCCTGAGGCGTTTTTTGATTTGGAAGCGAACTTGGTGTCAATGTATCATCGCATTGCTACGATTTTTTTTAAATCATAAATTAGAAATGGCATAACTTGATTTTTTCAAATGCAACATATATTTCATTGCATCATTGCATGGCATTTTTGAAGAGCTTTTCGTCGATGTAGGGTTTGT